>CM051014.1:8093911-8128911 GCA_027704905.1 Muraenolepis orangiensis | reverse complement strand
CCCTTTTCTCTTCTCGTTGTGTTGTTGTTTTGTTCTAGAGTCGTGTGCCCTCGACGAGGTGGATGCGGAGCTCCCGCTGGGCTGCAGCTCGTCTTCTTATCAACAGGCCAGACGAGGTACGGTGTGATGTGATGGGGTATACATTACAGAACATTACATTACAGTCATTTAGCAGACGCTTTTATCCAAAGTGACTTACAATATAGTGTGTTTCAACAAAGGTAAAGTTAAGAGAACAACTCGTCACCTGAAGTCAAAAGTGCATTTCATTCCTAACAAGTCTCCAAGAACTGAACCAGTGCTCAGGTACATTAAGTTCAGGTAAAAGTACAATACTACTGCTAAGTAATACATATATAATATATAGTAGTCTGTCACACCAGACGCTACGCAAACATTGCGATATATTTATAGTAGTATATTATATTAATACAGACAAACGCTGAGTGCCATTATTTAATCATATATTCGTAAGGTGGACATTCAATTACTTTTTCTAAGCACCTCCTGAATCCATGGGGAACACCCTTAGAAATACTAACAAATTAGACTAGTCAAATGTATATACTCGGTAGTAGAAATGTGTGACGCAGAATCGAGCCTTAATCCAAATTCAAGTTGCTTTGAGGAAATAACATTCGTTAAAACAAGCTAAGCTAGTAAGAGCTAATTACACCGTCACAGACCATATTTGACCAGCGTATGGCGGGAGCGTTCTCTTCAGAAAACACCTAATTTGCAATGGCATGACTACACAATGACAGTTACTGTTCTTGTACGCAGGAAAAAGGAAGCGTGACAGTTATGGGGAACTGCTGCAATATCTGGAGAGGGCAGACGAGAGGTTCTTTCAGCAACGCAGGGACATGAATAACGCCTTGCTGCAGATAATGCAAGAATTCACAAGCGGTTTGCTTGGGCTCATGAGGCGCATGGTGGCGGTGATGGAGGCTCGACCTAATAAATGACACGTCAACAACACTTGAGTTTCATCAAGACCGTGTGTATTGACATACGCACAGACTTATTGCACTGCACTCTGCACTTTTTTACCTTTGTCATTATTGTGTATTTTTCTGTATATATTTTTTTAAATAAAACAATTTTCTAAATAGAAATGTCTGCTTCATTATGCTTTATCAACCTGAGAAACATAATACCAGGTGAGTTTTTGAAGAAAGAAAGGCCAATGGTCCCTTCTGTTGAAGTACTCCATTAATGCAGCACAATGCGTTCTACCAGCCGTGTTTCTATGCCAACGGAGCCTCGCAAAGCCAGGAGCAACACCTGTACAGACAGTATTTGTCCGCCATTGTTGTTACTGTGCTTGAAGTTGGCGCTAGTGTTAGAAGTATACAGACGTAAAGAGTGACGTAATGACGTGGCTCTCTGGTCAGTGGAAAAGCAAATCGGTTCTTAGACGGTTCGCCAGTTGAACCAACTGTGAACCGGCTCTAGCACCAGCCCAGAACTAGAACTAGGTTCGCGTTGGTGGAAACAAGGTTGGTGCTGGGCTATATGAAGTGATGGATGACTTTTGGTAATTGTCGGAAAAGTATTATGATGTCGATATTCCGCCCCATTTAAAGCAGGTCAACAGCCGTCCAACTCCAAACAACCTTAAAACCCATGAACATGTATTTATGTTGGCGTGGAAACAACACCCCTATCGCACACATGCTGAAAACCACCAGAGAGAACAGCTTGATTACCACGGAGGGCTGAATCGGTGTGATTAAATACACAAGAGAACCGGGGTATACACCTGGCCACTATGTGTCCAGCTAACGGGGGCTGCGTTTAATTAAAGAAACCCCTTGGTGTTGCCCTCGCGTATTCCCTCAATGTCAAGAGGCCTGATTTACGACCGAATTATGAGATCAACATTTAAGCCGTATTCCTCCCCGAGGAGGAGACGGACAGCTGTGTTTGATTGGCTATTAAGTGGGAATTTCATTCATCGATTTCCCCCCCACCCTCGTCTAGCAACTATCCAAGCTGCTTCTGGACCCTAGTAGGAATACCTCAACCATTGGGCTTGCAGTGGGAGCACTGCTCTGCCGGGTGGGACTTGGTTGAGAAGCAGGAGTGAGCAGTGTCAGATTTTACTGCACAGCGTTGTACCAGAACGGATTCTTCACACTAAGCGACACCAATTTGGGAATGACATTTTTATAGTGAGTGAGCTTTTCTTAATAAATATATGAAATGTTCCGTGTTTTTTAATAAAATTGTATTCCCATTTAGTATGATGTTGGGCCCCAACAATGCATATTGTTAGTTTTAATAGTGGATCATTTATTATTGAACTTTGTAATTATAAATAAGCTTGGAAAAAGGGGTCGTTCAACTCCTCTATACCGGGGAGGTTCATTTCTATACAATCTGAATCACTGTGAATGCCTCTGTTTTCAGTTGGCTTCCAATCTCCTTGGACCGTAGGTCCCTGGTCCTTATTCACCGCACGAATAATAACCACATATGAATCACGATGTATAATCAGAATCCACTCGCTCTTGGTTTTCCCCACCCAATCCTGCGGGGACACCCGTTTAAAGAATGCTTGCTTTTTGTTTTTGTGTGCTCGTTGACTTAAAACGTCAAGGCTTTAAAAATACATATCATTAAAATAATTAATTATTTTAATGAACAATATACAACGTGACACTTAGCCTATCCATTGCAACTCCAGTGCTTTGACGTAGCGGTAAAAGCGGTTAATACACCAGAAAATATCCACTTTCTTGTATTTAGTGCGAGGGTGGAAGACACAAATTGCACATCTCAAACCCAAGCCAGGCAGAAATACAAAAAAACACCAACATATATTTTTGTAACATAAGTGCCCAGGGAGAGAGGACAAATGATTTGGGTTCAACCATTATCGAGATAAGCACAATAAAGTGGATCTTTCCCATGACACACAGTAAAATGTGTTTCTCTGCATTTAACCCATCCTAGTATTAGGAGCAGTGGGCAGCTATTGTATTGTACACAGCGCCCGGGGAGCAGTGCAGGGGGTCTGGTGCCTTGCTCAAGGGCACCTCGGCACAGCGCCGAGATACAATAAGAAAGAAAGGGCCGGAGAGGAGGTGCCCCTGAAGGCCACACGACCACACATAATGCCGTCCCGTCACCCCCCCCCCCCAACAACTCACACAGTGTTCTATTTTCCGTTGGGCTTATGGGCTTTGGGGTCCGATGGGCGTGTTTCTTTCGGGATCCTGCTGCCACTTGTTTGGATCTCCTCAGAGGGTTTCACACCATGTGGATCACACAAGCTTCTCAGCAAGCGGGTTTCAATCTGTGAGGTTTGCGACCTATGAGTTGGTCCAGGGATCAACAGGTCCGAGCAGGAGGGGTGTGTGTGTGTATAAAGCAGTGATGTGAAAATCTTATGTGCAATACCCAATGACAGACAGCAGTTATAAAATAAGATAAAAAATAGATAAAAATAGAATAAAGTTAAAAAATAAAAATGCAATTTATAAAATGCAAAATATCGGCACAGAAAAGAGCAATATGTATATATAAATCAATGTAATAAAATATACATTGTTATATGCTATACGCCCTTGTTCAGCAGCCTGATGGCCTGACTGTGGAAGCTATCTCTAAGCCTATTTGTATGGCGTGTGTGTGTGTGGATGGTGGCTGGTTGAAGCCAGTCAGACTGATTAGAGTCTGGTTGAAGCAGCCTCACCTGGTCCCAGTCAGACTGATTAGAGTCTGGTTGAAGCAACCTCACCTGGCCTCAGTCAGACTGATTAGAGTCTGGTTGAAGCAGCCTCACCTGGTCCCAGTCAGACTGATTAGAGTCTGGTTGAAGCAACCAGACTCAGTCAGACTGATTAGGTGCCCCGGGTGCTGCTGGGTGAGGCTGCACACCTGTGGGTCCTTGGTAATTAAGGTTAAATCAGCCAACACACACAGGCTGTGTTCCATTTCAGGGGCTGCAGCCTTAAGGGCGCATTTGAAGGCTGCTTCCGAAGGCCGCTTCCGAAGGCTGCTTCAAAAACGTGTTAAATGGTCTAGTCTACGGAGTACTTCCTGTATGCGTCACCAGCTGCGTCACAAAGCGCGAATAGTCCCCGAGGCTTTTGTTTAGAGAGGTTGATACGAGGGAAATCGATTAATTGTTAAAAATGCCCCCAGACAGGCGTATTTTGTTTTGTTTATTAGTCATTTTAATTGATGAACTGGAGCTTCACCGCCGGCGTCAACGTGTAATGTTATTTCGGCTGAGAGAACCATGGGCATTGGTTAATATTGGTAGTTATAATTCCTATATATTCCTATATAAATATATATATATATATATATGTATGCCGTTATTTTGGCCAAAAAAAGGTTGTAAGTGGAATTTTATTCTTGCCTCCTTCTGAAAATATGTCAATGTGACATGGCAGCCGTTGATAGCCAGCCCTGCAAACCCAGACGATGGATGATTAAAAACTCAAAAGTTCAAAATTATTCAAATGTTTATTGTATATAGTTGTAAATGTTATAGATTAAAATACAAAATCCTATGTTGTTAATAGATAAATGCATGAAATAAACAATTAAACAATTTCTTCTAATTGATTCAAATTCATTTGATTTATTATTATATTATACACTATTTACAATTCTTTCCAAAAGGGAAAACAGTCGTTCTGTCTTCCTCTGCTGTGTCTCTCGCTGTAATCTCATGTCCTCCCTCATCAGCTCTATAAACTCTTCATCTCTCCCTCTCTTCCTTCTTTCTGGCTCTTGCTCCCTTTCCTCCTCCTCCTGGTCACCCACTGCTGAACTTGGTGTTCCCTGGTGTGTCCTCAGGGATGGAGGCAACCAGGACAGGGGGTGCAATGGAATGCCTCTGTCCCAACACCTCATCCATGAAGACAAACCACAGCCAAGTTGCAGCAGTGTGTTTCCCACTCACACCTTCTCCTGACCCTGGACATTTGCAATCCTAAGGCAGAGGAAATCACTCATGGCAGTTAACATCAGCAAAAGTGCTTTTATTATCTTGCATGATTAAAACAAACAAATATAATTTCACTTTACATGTACATACTTAGTATTTTTTTAGGTTTGTCCCATTTTTTTTGGCCTGCATGGGCTTTACAAACGCCAGCAGGTCCATTCTCTCCAGAATTGTCCTAATCACAAAAGGGAAGCACTTATCGATCATGTCAATACATGGATGGAAAGTGAGAAGATTGGAGAAGGTGACACAGCAGGAAAAATGGGCTATTGTTGCCTTACCTCCATGCCACACTCGCTGAGAACTTTGCCCCAGTGAACAGGGCGTCACTTTCCCCCCTTCTAATGAACTTTGTGGTAAGCTCCTTGCTCCCTAAAGCAAAACGAAATGTTAAAAGTTAGTTTTTCTTCACATCACATCACCAAGCAAAAGCAACCTTCAGTAGCAAAATATTAGTTAGCCGTGTAATCAATCCCTACGTGTGTAACTGTACTGGACTTGTGATATAAAGTGATATTGAACTGTCTGAAAACAAAGAAAGGCTCACAACCTTTTCTAAATGTTTTCATCTTGGTCCATTTATGTCCGTATTATGAATTATAGATTATCTATTAAATCAACACAATCTCGGCAAGATATAAGGCAACCTCTGAAAGTTTGAAAATAACATTAAGGCCTGTAGAAATGTGTTGACTCAGGGCAGTAAAGTAAAGAATTCCAAGTATTACTATTTAACAGAAATGTGAGGTTTTAATGTATTGTTCTAATCACTTATATTGTAAGCTATTAGAGTGAAATTAAACCCAATACTTACATTTAAAAGCCACTTCTCCGGCGGCTTCAGTTTGCGATGCCATTGCAAATGAAACAAGCGCAAGTCTTCTTCCTCTTCCATCTTCATCTTCCTCATACAGGTTTGTGTAGACCAGGGGAGACCAGCTGGCCCCGCGCCAGCGCTTCCCATACGGCTCCGACTCCCGAAATCGCCGTAGCATATTTCTAAACAGGCTTTATTTGGATAAACTGACAACATATGTATAATCTACATAGGTACATTGTCGCGTAATAAAATAATAAAACTTAATAAAGTGACTTAATTACAGTCCTACAGCGAAATCTAAAACAAGTTTTATCCGGGCCCAAATTCTGTACTGGTTGGTGCGAAATGCATTCTGGGATATGCTGGGACAGAAGTCTGCATCGATGCACACTTAAATTTCAGGGAAATAAGGCTGCATTTGAGGGCTGCATTTGAAGGAGCCTACGGAATGGGACAGCCTTGTCGCGGCTGCTGTGACGTAACCGGTCTTCAAATGCGGCCTAAAAGGATGCAGCCCCTGAAATGGAACACAGCTACACTAAAGGAGAAGAGCTAGCACGGACCATCTGTTTGTTAACAACTACAAACTCTGCAATAAACGCCTGTGTCCTCGTCGTCTGGAGGAACCCCCAAGAAGCCATTTTACTGGCATGTAGCAGCGTCGGCGGCTCCAGTATATTTAGAATATTTATATTTACTGATATTAACTTACTATTTACTCATATTATATTGACTTATATTAAGCATATGCATACACATTGCAGGTGAAAAAATGTAATACAATTGTAAAAACCTCCAAAAAGTGTGTGCAGTGTGTTTGTGGTTGGTGGGTGGCTGGTTTAAGCAGCCTCACCTGGCCTGAGTTGGACTGATTGCTCTTTGGCTGGTGAAGCTGCACACCTGTGGGTCATTGTTAATCAAGGCTCACAGGTTAAACCAGCCACCACTACACGCTACACGAGAGCTCTAGCCTGTTCCATGTGCTCTGTTCACCATGATTCAAACTCTTGCAATACACTGGATTCCTCATCCCCCTGTGTCCTTGTCTTCGAGAGGAGACCTCAAGTAGCAATTTTAATGTGGCTGGTGGCGGCGTCTTCTGCTTCACTTGTTGATTGTCATTGTCATTTCTGTTTTTGACTTTTACATGAAAGGGTGAGTCACTGTGAACAGGAGTCAAATTCCTTACATGTGTGAAAGTCTTGTTGTTGACCAATAAAACCCGATTCTGATTGTTATCCATTCCACTGTCTCCTTGACAGGAGTGCCTCTTTGAGTGTGTGTGTGTGTGTGTGTGTGTGTGTGTGTGTGTGTGTGTGTGTGTGTGTGTGTGTGTGTGTGTGTGTGTGTGTGTGTGTGTGTGTGTGTGTGTGTGTGTGTGTGTGTGTGTGTGTGTGTGTGTGCGTGCTAGCAGGTAACAATTGCCAGCGAATTGCAATGATAGGTGCTGGAACCCCCGACCCACTACCCAGCACTGAGGTGGCCCTCTGTGTGTTGTTCTGTCCAGACAGAAATCACTGATGGACCAAAAGCCTCGTCTGGTGAACACAGTTTGCTGCACGTTCAATCGCTTCAGAACAGTTCAGGTATCGTTATTGTCAACGGGTCGGCACCCGGGTGCCGATGTTGGCTTTGGTAATCGCATATTTTTTAAGTCACATATACCACTTTAACCAGAATCTGACAGTTAGCAATTTGTTCAAAATAGCATTGTCTTGTTGAATATGCAAGCCATCAAATAAAGCAGAAGACACTGTTCTGTTCTGTTGTGACAAACTACAGACGAGGGTGCGATCAATCACCATGTGTGAAGTTCTTGATTCAAGATTCAAGATTCAAGATGTTTTTATTTGCCATACGCAACAACAAGTACAATGGAATGTTTACTCCCCATTCCCCGATGATTCCAATTGATGGAATTATAAACAGAGAGAGACACACTGAAAATACATACACACATAGTGTGCGTGTGTTTTTTGTGTGTGTGTGTGTGTGTGTGTGTGTGTTTGGCGTTGTTTGGGAGAGTGTGAACGTGCGTGGTAGGAGGAGGTGGAGGAGGAAGAGGAGGAGGAGGAGAAGGAGGAAGAAGTGGAGGAGGGGGTGGAGGCGGTGGAGGAGGAGGAGGTGGAGAAGGAGGAGGAGGAGGAGGTGGAAGAGCGAGGAGCGAAGGTCTACTCGACTCTGTTGTCATGGGTGTTGCTAGGGACGGACGGAGGTTCAGAGGTCATCGCCGTCGGGGAGGCTGACATGTGACATGTGACATCTCCTCCCTGTGACTCATTTCTCAGTGACATGTTTGCGTGTGGTTCAAGATATTTATTCTTGCTCTGTATGGCAAGCGTATTTCTGTCGTATGTTTGTATCTTCCAAGCCAAGAAGACGGTGTTTCCTTTCCACCCGACATGGAGAGTATGGGAGCTCATGTGGCAGCGGATCACGCCCTCGCAAGGAGATGGCTAATTAAAAATATGTTAAGGCCACGGGAGGAGTATTAGTGATTATTCATTCATCAAGACGATGCACTGAATCAAAACAGTGTGGGCGGACCCCTCAATAAACACACACAAGCCCATGCACACACCCATACACACACGCAGCACACACACACACGCAGCATGCACACAGCACACACCCACATGCAGCACGCATACACACACACACACACACACACACACACACACACACACACACACACACACACACACACACACACACACACACCATGTATTTGAGCAACACACTAAGAGGACAAAGAGTACTATATATACGATTAGATTAAAAAACACACAGAAATACACACACTTGCACTCACACGATTCAGAAATACACACAAAAGGCACACCAGTGTACACACAGACACCTCTCCACACAGGAGTGAGTCATGCAGTGCAGTAGTAAAGTATGGTCATTGATCGAGTTATTGGATGAATGTCAAGCCACTTCCATGTCCTTACACTCAATCTATCCCCCCCCCCCTACTTACCTGTGTGTGTGTGTGTGTGTGTGTGTGTGTGTGTGTGTGTGTGTGTGTGTGTGTGTGTGTGTGTGTGTGTGTGTGTGTGTGTGTGTGTGTGTGTGTGTGTGTGTGTGTGTGTGTGTGTGTGTGTGTGTGTGTGCGTGCGTGCGTGTGTGTGTGGGGAACAATGAGTGACTGAGGAATCGGTAGGAAGGGTTACAGACACACATATATATATTCACCGGTGACGGAATGCGAAAGCCGAGCAAACAAGCCAGAGACTTGAGGCTGTTTACGAACCTAATATCCAGACGGCCGCAAATCAACAGTTTGAAGTTGAAACACTGATGGAAAAAATACAGCTTGTTAAAACCACAGGAGGTCACACAGCAGGGAGGAGGTCAGGCCGGTGATCACGTCAGACCTGAGTTTATATCGAAGCTCAAGCCTTTGTCGCACCCTTGGTAACCCTTTGTTTGTCGGATTTTGTGGTCCGCATTTGGATGCACGAACGACAAACGGTTTAAGAATCGCCTTTTCTTGATATTTTCTTATATTAAGTTGAGATGCTTGAAGATTGTTGAAGAATTGTTTCGGTCCATTTACGAGAGCAGTTATCCGCTATGAACGTCTGTTTACGAAGGATAATTTTTCGAATGGTGTGACTGCACCGGCTCTTAAAAAGGAGTAGTGGTTAGGTCTCAGTATTGTTTGAAATGACGAACAACGTTTAGCACTGATAACTTAGCAGCTAGACAAGATGTATTGATTTACAGTTGGCTATCAACCTAGAACAGTCTGTGTCATTGTTGAATTCTCTTACGGCTCTGGGGTACAAACTGTTCTTGAGTCTGTTTGTCGGTGAAGGACAGGTCTACAGAGGTGACTCATTGCTTTTCCCCATATTTATTTTTACATTTTATTTAGTTGGTATCTGTGGTATAATCGCAATATTCAGGTTGCGGAACGAGGTGTTTTCCGCATCACAATTGTGACAATAATAATGAGGGTAAAGCATACCCTCCAATGTAATATTGCTTAATTGGTCAAGGCCACTACCATGCTATTATTCCATTGATGTGTGTGTGTGTGTGTGTGTGTGTGTGTGTGTGTGTGTGTGTGTGTGTGGTGTGTGTGTGTGTGTGTGTGTGTGTGTGTGTGTGTGTGTGTGTGTGTGTGTGTGTGTGTGTTCCTTATCCTGAGAATCTGTCTCAATCAAAGACATCAGCAGCTGTTATAAATTGACAGCAGCTGAAGGACACACACACACACACACACACACACACACACACACACACACACACACACACACAAATTCAAACACACACACACACACACACACACACACACACACACACACACACACACACACACACACACACACACACACACACACACACACATTCAACACACACACACACACACACACACACACACACACACACACACACACACACACACACACACACACACACACACACACACACACACACACACAGGCGCCAGCAGCCAGACAGTGACCTGGGTGACCTCAAAGTGGAGCCTTCAGCCTCTCAGGATGAGTGCAGCGGGCGAAAGAGGACAAACCAGGGGAGAGAGAGCAGGTGATGAGCAAGCAGGGACCAGGTAAGAAAACAACAACAACAGCAGCAGCAGCACAGGGATAAGAGGCCACTTCAGATCACAGAGGAGGAGGAGGAGGAGGAGGAGAGAGAGAGTGTATCCTGGTTGTAAGAAGATGGAGAAACGTAGAAGGTTTGAGATGAGCGTAAGATGGAGGTGGTGGTGTTGGAAAGGTGCGGAGGACCATATAGGCTGTGCTCTGTTTGAATAGGTCATGGCTTTTCCCCCTTTTTAATATCCCAGGTAGTGAGTGGGTTGACGTTTGACAAGCAGCTTGCTTAGTCAGGCAGCCACTGTGTAGCCTGTAAACCCAACCTCACCCTCTCACTGCAGGAGCCACACAAAATGGCCGATGGCTCCCCATCGGTAATACTTAGGCCCCTCCCCCCCCCCCCCCCCTCCTTGCCTCAGGCATGTTCTCTAGTTCGGTGGATGTAACTTTCACACCACACTGAAATGTAATAAATTACAGTCTGATCACTGATAATCAAAATTGGTATTTTACAAAAAATAAAGGTTTCTCGTCATTAGTTTTGTAATGTATCATATTTATTGGATTATTTAGTAATCATGATATTATTCATTTCTATGGAGTATACAGGTTGGGGTATTTAGGGGAAAGAGGCGAGTTAAGGGGGCTTCACAGTAACTGTACATGTTTATTTTATATTAAACAGCTTCCGCATAAACAATCATCAAAGCTTGATACTCAAAAAAGTCAAGCATTCCTCGATGGATTTGGACGGCTGAATGATGGTGATTTTGTAGGCAGGAACGTGTCAATCAAACAGAACACGAAAAATGACAGTTGGGCGTTTGTGAACGAGAGTGAAAGCCAGCAGACAGAAGTCGGTGTAAAAAGCCATATGAAAGGAGCCAGAGAGGCAGAGAAAGTTGCTTTATATTTAGCAGCGTGACAGCATTGGTACTTCCATGGAAACCTGCCAGCGAGAGTGGTGTTCAGTTTCTCATGGCAGCCTACAGCAGAGAGAGAGAGAGAGAGAGAGAGAGAGAGAGAGAGAGAGAGAGAGAGAGAGAGAGAGAGAGAGAGAGAGAGAGAGAGAGAGAGAGAGAGAGAGAGAGAGAGAGAGAGAGAGAGAGAGAGCGAGCCGATGGTAAAGATAGGACTAACTCTGGCCTGAGCGACATCATCACCACCATGTGCATCGTCAGAGAGAGAGATCATTTCATCATTGAAAGAACTATCACCAATTTGATTGTGAAAATGATTCCCCGAGAGAGAGAGACAGAGAGAGAGAGAGAGAGAGAGAGAGAGAGAGAGAGAGAGAGAGAGAGAGAGAGAGAGAGAGAGAGAGAGATAATCAGCAGATATAGTGTGAGTGAGAGAGAGGGGAGAGAGAGAGAGAGAGAGAGAGAGAATCAACAGAGAGAGAATCAGTAGATATTGAGCGAGCAAGCGAGAGAGAGAGAGAGAGAGAGAGAGAGAGAGAGAGAGAGAGAGAGAGAGAGAGAGAGAGAGAGAGAGAGAGAGAGAGAGAGAGAGAGAGAGAGAGAGAGAGAGAAATGTTATAGTATTATGAGTATTATGTTTTAGAAAATGCATCCTGCGGGAGGGAATGGGAGGTAAGCATTCCGTTGTACTTGTTGCAAATGGCTAATAAAAAATCTTCAATCTTGAACCTCAAATCTTGGCTCTTGAAGTAACTGTAGCTGTTCTCTTTGATATCAAACATGAAGAATCACCAAAGCTCTAGTAGCTCTATAGTCTTTTCTATTTTCAAAAGGCAAGCATTCCTCGATGGATTTGGCCGGCTGAATGGGATGGTTTTGTAGTACAGGGGGGCGGGGCCACCCGGGCTATCGCCGAGGGGCTCTACTGGAAGGGAGGCGGGAACATGTTCATCAAACAGAACACACTAAATGACAGCTAGGCTCAGAACGAGAGTGAAAGCCAGCAGACAGAAGTCGTGTAAAAAGCCATATAAAAGGAGCGAGAGAGGCAGAGAAAGTTGCTTTATATTTAGCAGCATGACAGCGTTGGAACTTCCATGGAAACCTGCCAGCGAGAGTGGTGTTCAGTTTCTCATGGCAGCCTATTGCTATAAACAGCAGAGAGAGAGAGAGAGAGAGAGAGATAGAGAGGTAGAGCCGATGGTAAAGATAGGACTAACTCTGGCCTAAGCGACATCGTCACCATGTGCATCATCAGAGAGACGCATTTGCTATAATCACCACTGACACCGACTTCATGGTCATCATCCTCCTCCTCCTCATCATCTTCATTCTCCTCTTCCTCATCATCATAATCATCATCATTCCTCATTCCCCCCCCCCCCCCCCCCGGCTCATTAGGAATGACGATTTCAGTGGGAAATGCTTTGCTTCGCTGCACTTCACTTCACCTCATGATGTCATGTTTATTTATTTGTTTCATTTGAATGAAATCAAACAACACAACGACAGGTATAACCAAAAAAAAGGAAGAGAGACAGTCATTTTAATAGTGGAGAACGGTGAATTCTTAGTACAGAGTAAGAGCACAAGGTGGTTTACCCAAGAGATTGTACCACTATGTTTACATAGGAACCTTTGTTCAGGAAGTCTGTGTACCCTCAGGACAGGTAAGCGTGTGACCCGGCCGACCGCGTCACTCGTGTCATGCTTGGGAATGTACCTGTCATGTATATGTTAAACCGCTGAAGTCTTCTCAGTAAAGTACCTAAACTGGAGTACAAGTCTGCGTGTATTTAATTACCACTCAGGTTACAACAATAATGTCTGTTTTATAATGCTGTCATGCTTAAATAACAGAGAACTGACTGCTGGGGAGCCAGCAGTTTTGTCTGTGACAGCAAGCATTGCATGTACACAGTGTGTGTATATACCTTAGGTCTGGGAGATCTCTGGTCAGTTGTACAGTACGGAGAGACACAGAACTGGCTTCCTAATCGCCTCACAAGTGTGTGATTACATCAGATCTGAAAAATGAGGCGACATCCAATCCATGATCCCCCCGTCCCCCCGTCCCCCCGTCCCCCCCCCCGCCTGCCCCCACACCACTACCACTCCTCAGGGAAAACAATACATTGAAAGGAGCTCTCATAGCTGGGTTTGACACACTCAGTCAATTGAAATGTCCAACGGCCGCCAATTTGCAAGAAGGTGGCAAAGAAAGGTCAAATTGTAGAATGCCATAATTGTCCCACTCCTTCCTTCCAGCACGTCGTCGGGTAATTTGCACCATTTCGGGGGACCAGGACCAATTAATTTGTGATGTCACACGTTGTGGCTTCTAAATGCCCATTGCATGCTGTTAAAGCTCGCCTTCTGCAGGGGGAAGATAGTGAAAATGGCTCTTTTGGTGACATGATGGCGCTCTAAGACATGTGGACTCTCTCTTTGTATTGGACAGTTTGTTTCTGGCCATCTTAAGATAAGATTAGAAGCACTTTATGTCGCCGGTCGCCGGTTCAAGACCCGGAAACACCAGGTTACTGCCTAAGTGCCCTTGAGCAAGGCACTCCCTACGCTGCTCCCCGGGCGCTGTACTAATGGCTGCCCACTGCTCCTAACACTAGGATGGGTCAAATGCAGAGAATGTGGTGTGTGTGGTGTGCGTGGACTATGTGAGGTCCTCGAAGATGTGCACGCCGAGGAACTTGAAGCTGCTGACCCTCTCTACTGCAACACCGTCGATGGAGATAGGGCCTTGCTCTCCTCTCTGCTTCCTGTAGTCCACGATCAGCTCCTTGGTCTTCTTGACGTTGAGCGCGAGTTCTCCTGGCACCACTGCTCCAGTCCGTGGTGTCATATTGACAATATGCAAATTGCATATCGAGGTGAGGGCTACAGGTCTATAGTCATTCAGGCATGTTACCTTGGGTTGTTTAGGGACAGGCACGATGGTGGACATCTTGAAGACCGCGGGAACAACAGCCTGGGACAGGGAGAGGTTGAAGATGTCTGCAAAGACTCCTGCCAACTGGTCTGCGCATGCTCTGAGGACGCGGCCCGGGATGTCGTCAGGGCCTGCCGCCTTACGGATGTTTCATCCGTTCTAGTGTGCGAGAGTGACGATGGTCTTATGGAGGTTGTAGCGGGCTCTCGTATATTCCTCCAAATTCCCGGAGCCAAAGGCGGCGTTACGCGTGTGGAGGGCAGTGCGAACATCGCCGTTAATCCACGGTTTCTGGTTGGGATATATCCGAACCGACTTGGTCGGAACAACGTCATCTATGCACTTCTTGATGAACCCGATGACCAAGGACGCGTACTCGTTGATGTTATTGTCCGAGGCGACCCGAAATATGTCCCAGTCAGCGCGATCAGAACAATCCTGCAGCATAGTCCAGCAGAGAAGCAGAGTCCGATTGGTCCGACCAGCATTGGACCTCCCTCACAGCGATCGGTTGCTGCTTCAGTCTCAGCCTATAGGCAGGGAGTAGCTGGATAGAGCGGTGGTCTGATTTACCGAATGGTGGGCGGAGGGGGGCCTTGTAGCCATCACGGAAGGGAGTGTAGCAGTGGTCGAGGATCCGCTCGCCCCGTGTGTTGCTCGTTATGTGTTGGTAGAACTTCGGGAGAACCTTCTTCAGGTTCGCCTTGTTGATGTCCCCCACCACGATGAGAGCAGCCTCGGGGTGTGCCGACTCCTGTTCGCTGATAGCCCCATACAGTTCCTTCAATCCGTGTTGGCTTGTGGGGGAATGTAAACAGCGGTCACGGTAAAGAGATAACAGATAACTCTGTGAGAGAGAGAGAGAGAGAGAGAGAGAGAGAGAGAGAGAGAGAGAGAGAGAGAGAGAGAGAGAGAGAGCTAATCAGAGAGATAGTGTGAGTGAGAGAGAGGTGAGAGAGAGAGAGAGAGAGAGAGAGAGAGAGCTAATCAGCAGAGATAGTGTGAGTGAGAGAGAGAGGTGGAGAGAGAGAGAGAGAGAGAGAGAGAGAGAGAGAGAGAGAGAGGAGAGAGAGAGAGAGTAATTGACTGATCAGTAGTCATGTTAATTGATATAATCACTTCCTTCCTCTGCATCTTAACTGCTGTATCCAATGTCACAGTTTAGGTTGAAACTGCACATTATGTATTTAGCTCATAAATAATCATAATAATGAATATATTCTTATCCGGAAAACATATGAAATATTACAAATATGAAATAAACCTTTCCCAATTCCTTCCATCCCAAATGTATGCACTTTACAATAATGTATATGAACTTGTATAGCCACATTAATAATTAATAATGAGCATAGCTAAAGTCATTCATCCAAAGAGTAAATACATTTTATTTTGGGTTTACTTTTCTTTGAATCCAAATATTACGATTTTGTGACTTAGCTGCTCGGAAGGACTTATTCAGCTATTCCAGAGAAATGGGCTTTCTTCTTATCTTCTGGAGAAATTGGTGACACTTAACGCTGGCTTTTCATGATTAGTCACTCATAAACGTCGCGGCAGTTAGTTCTTCAATCCAGCAAGTAGCAAGTAACACTTTGAAAGTGAAATTGCTAATACCTACCTGGAACCTGGAACCCCCGGAACCTGTAATGACATCACACCCGAGTCGAATGCTAACCTGCTCTCTCTCTCTCTCTCTCTCTCTCAATTTCTACTGATTCTCTCTTTCTCTCTCTGTTGATTCTCCCTCTCTCTCTCTCTCTCTCTCTCTCTCTCTCTCTCTCTCTCTCTCTCTCTCTCTCTCTCTCTCTCTCTCTCTCTCTCTCTCTCTCTCTCTCTCTTCCCTCGCTCTCACTCACACTAGACAAACTAAACTACATTTAGAGAGCTAGCGCCAGCGGGAAATGCGTGTCTCCCAAAAGGTATGCATATTGTGGACACAGGTTCAAAATTCATGACGATGTATATATATATGTATACGATGTGTTGATATCGTAGCTATAGCCTGCATCCTCCCAAAACCACACACGTTGTGGGGAAACAACGGTTGTTTATGTGCTCGGTACCCCAGGTCACTGTAGGCTGTGACCAGTGTTGGAAGTAACGCGTTATACTGTAACGTGTTACTTTTGCCGGTCACGTCAAGAGTAACTAGTATTTGTAACTACTATTTGAATAACGCTGTTACAATTACTGAATTTTAAATGGGCTCGTTACTAGTTACTTTCCGGTTTATGATCGTACGTCATCATCCGATCTATTCAACCTTTTACTGATGAATGACATGAATCAATCATTCAGCATTAGACTCAGGGCCACCAGTGCAGACACTGTGGGCGCGCTGTCCTGGAAATATGGACATTCTTTTGGGACAAATATAGTGGTGAGTTGTAGTCTGTGTGCAGGCATAAGAATTGTATCCAAAAGAATAGTAACTCTAATCCTATGAAGCATCTCGCAAAACAACACGTTGCTATAAAGATAATCGCAAAAGACCCTCCGGCTGACTAAGGAGATATGTATGTAAAATATTATGTAGGGATGCTCCGATCAATTGGCCGCCAATTTTCGGCCGATATATTCACTCTAAACCGATGGATGGGAGCTCTCAAAGACGGCTGATCCGAAGATGCAAAATACATGATGGTGCCCTCACACCATAGCGATCACCAGTTGCGAATAAAAAATAGTGGTCATAAGTTCCAAACGCAACTCACATGCAACTAATAGGTTTTATAGGTTTGAAGTACGCAACAAGCACGCAGGTGATCGCAGACACACGCAGAGTAAGTTCGGAAATTTTGAACGTTCAATAATTCTCTGCGAATGCCTGCGATCAATTTATACGCAACAGGGACGCAACAGGTACGCTACGCACGCAACACGATCGCAACAGGTACGCTACGCACGCAACACGATCGCAACAGGTACGCAACTCATAAGTTATGAACGCAGGTCCAAATTTGAGGTATCTGGCCAGGTTTTGTGGTCACTTTTATCTGATTTCTTGGTAGCTTTCCCCATGTTGACTCTTCGATGACCTAATCAGAAGGAAACACTGAATCGGCTCCGCTTTTATAGGTTTTTATCACGTGACCGGAATTCGCAAATACCACGCAACTAGCACGCAGGTCAAACGCAACTTGTAAGTTTTGAACGCAACTCAAACGCAACTCGTAAGTTCTGCACGCAACCCACACGCAACCCACACGCAACTCACACGCAACCCATAGGTCGAATAGGTTACAAATTGACATAATTGTTGATTTCAGTTGCGTTTGGTGCGTATACAAATATTTTTTACACGCAACTCATAGGTTTCAGCATACGCTATGGTGTGAGGGCACCATGAGACTTTTCTCAGTGCGCGGCAAAGAAATGCAATGTGTGTGATGCAGAAATGCCGGTAGCACTGCAGAAAGCTATACCGGTAAATACTGAACGATCATATTGGGTTGGTATGATTGCTCAAAAGATGTGTGCTTTATCTCATAGTGCAACAACCTGATTTGCTGAGAGACTATTTTCTGGTGGTTCCCTCCATCTTTCTCCTTCTATGAAACAAAAACACATAAGACATGTCGACAAATACATATCTATATATATATATATATATATATATATATATATATGTATATATATTACCATCGGCCTTCAGTCATTTGAAAGGTTAGATTAGCAGTTCAAAATGAGAGCAATATGTGCATGTTTCAACCACTGAATAAAGATGGATTGAAGCCAGGGCTTTGTGGATCCATTGATTCATCAGCAAGATAACTTAATTAACTAAGATAAAGCTAAGCTTACACTTTGAGCTCAGCCTCTGTGCTTCGGATATGCATGTAATTTCAATAAGACAGGTTTGTGTGGAGTGTGTGTGTGGCCGGTGGCTGGTTGAAGCAGCCTCACCTGGCCCCAGTCAGACTGATTAGAGTCTGGTTGAAGCAGCCTCACCTGGCCCCAGTCAGACTGATTAGAGTCTGGTTGAAGCAGCCTCATAAGACAGTATTTAGGATTCTGGGGATCTTTAACAATGATTAAGCTGTTACTTCATGACTAAATGTTACTTTATTCACTTCTGCCTCCCTTTTGCGTGTGCGTCAAATACTGTAAAAAAAACCTTTTCCTGAAATGGACGCTGCAGATGCCATTTCTATTCATTTACAGCCGCATAAAAAAACCATTTTGTTCGGTATTCTGTGTGACTGTTGTAACTCACATCATCCACTCCATCAATCACTCCATCAGGTGACCTACTGGGTTCAACTACAACCGCATTTGAGGAAAAGTAAAGTATTAAGCAGACCGAAGCAGACCACGGGTTAAAGAAATCAAAGAGTCACACCCACCCCATCATCAGCAGTCTTATAAGCCAGTCTTCCTAGCCCGGCGTCATGACTAGCGCGCTAATCAGCAGAGGATAATGCTAATGACAGGTTCAGTCCCTGAAAGAAGCCACAGATTGGGATGTCTGTGGAAAACTAAAACTATATATATATATATAAAAATGGTGAACAAAATAAATCCCACGATGGGGATATGTGCCAGGGAGAGAAGATATCAGAGGAGAGAAGATTTTAAGAGAGGAGGAGGGAAAAGAAGAGATGGAGAGGAGAGGAGAGGAGAGGAGAGGAGAGGAGAGGAGAGGAGAGGAGAGTAGATGAGGAGAGGAGAGGAGAGATACAGTGGCGGCTGGTGCATTTTTCACCAGGGGGGGCTATACCATTTTTTTTATTTACAATTAAATATTGTTAATTACATTATATACAATTACTTTTTGTATTGAAATGTCGCCCTTCTGTCCATCACTTTCATCATGGCCATGCAAGGCCAGCTCAAAGGCACCACAGAACTTCACACAGTCTATTATTTTAGACAGGATGTGTTTTTGTCCACCTCCTCATTGTGTTGACAGATCCCTATCCTGTAGCCTTCATCAAGTTGAACAGCTACACTGTTAAAAATAATTTGTTGACTCAACTTGACTAAGTCAAGTCATCTTGTTGCTTTGACTGAGTTAAGTTTAGTCAAGTTGATTCAACATTTAGTGTCAAGTTGATTACACTTCAATAAATTAGTTGATACAACTTGTAGTCTGTTGACTCAACTTCATGTGTCAAGTTATTTGGACTAGAAAATATTAGTTAAGATAACTTAAAAAGATGTTGGTTAAACTTATTTTATCAAGTTTTTACAAATGTCTATCAAGTTGGCTCAACATGTAAAACTTTGTTTGTTCAACTTCTATTTCCAAGTTAGCTTACCAGGACAAGCAAACCAATACCAAGCAAACCAAAGCTATACTAGAAATCTAAATGAGAATTAGCTTAACCTAAATATTAACACATGTAAAAAATTGCTGAAAAGACATTTCAATCAGGACTTTTGTTACAATATCAAGAACTGTATTCCAACTCCAACCCACACACTCATTAACTGTTCAGTGTTGGTTTTTAAATTCAAATAAGTGTGTCAATGGATGTCAACATATAAAGACCTTCCTTGGGACATGTAAAAACAACACCCTCCAACACACCATTGCTTTTGCTCGGGGCTGCTCAAAAACTGAAATGACACGGTCCCATTGGTAATTGAGTGACTTGTTAAACAGTCCATTCTGAGGAGTAAGTGTGCAGGGTTGCTGCAGTAAAATGCAGTAAAACATAGAAAATTGTATCTCTCTAACTGAGAAACTTAACTCAAATCAGAAAATGAAAACATGAAAACACAATATCAGGTTGATCTGGGCCCAGATCTTTCACCTTAAGTTTGTCCGCCAAACTTCTTCTCTCAAACGGCTCTTGAATGAGAGATTTCACCGAGTTAGGGACCGGGAGTGAGAGAGAAATGATGTGTGGGGGGAGGGGGGAGAGAGAGAGGAGGTGTGTGTGGGGGGGTGGGGAGGGGGGAGAGAGAGAGGAGGTGTGTGTGGGGGGGGGGAGGGGGGAGAGAGAGAGGAGGTGTGTGTGGGGGGCTGGGGGGGGAGAGAGCGATAGAGGA
The DNA here is from genome assembly GCA_027704905.1 of Muraenolepis orangiensis. NCBI lineage: Eukaryota > Metazoa > Chordata > Actinopteri > Gadiformes > Muraenolepididae > Muraenolepis > Muraenolepis orangiensis. The sequence continues at coordinate 8,108,684 of CM051014.1, read as the reverse complement.
GGTGTGTAGCTTGAACAGTTCCCCGCAGCTCGCTGACTTTGCCACCTGTTGATTTTCAAATTGAATGCTGCATGGAGACATTGTGTGTGTGTGTGTGTGTGTGTGTGTGTGTGTGTGTGTGTGTGTGTGTGTGTGTGTGTGTGTGTGTGTGTGTGTGGAGTCGTGTGTGTGTGTGTGTGTGGAGTCCTGCTGGCTTTTTAGTCTTAGCTAAAACCAAAAGCAGGAGATTAAACTCTCTCTGTTGTGTAATCCATTCTCTCTCCAGTCTCCCTCGCTGTCTCTCTCTCTCTGAGAGGGCCTTCAGAGATGGGGATAGGGAGCAGATGAGGCGGGTTCAGAGGGAGCTGAAGGAGAGGATCCAGCAGGGCAAAGACAACTACAGGAGGAAGCTGGAGCACAAACTTCAGCAGAACAACCTGAAGGATGTGTGGAGTGGCATGAGGAGCATCACTGGCTACAAACAACCTGGTAGCCAGACAATAGGGGGGGGTCCTGATCGGGCCAACGAGTTGAATTTGTTTTTCAATAGATTCAATGAGTGGGCTCCGGTCTACCCCCCCTCCCCCAGCCCCTCTACAACCATTCCCCTCCAGCCCCCCAGCCCTGCTGTCCCCCCTCCCCCACCGTCCCTCTCCAGCATCAACATACCTGTTCTCTCTCCCCCACCACCACTACCTCACCCCTCCCCCATCAACACAACAGTGACTCTTCCAGCCCCCACACACGGCTCACATACCTTCACAGCTGAGCAGGTGAGGAAAGTGCTGTGCAGGCTCCATCCAGACAAGGCTGCAGGTCCTGACGGCGTCAGCCCGAGGGTCCTCAAAACATGTGCTGCCCAGCTGAGTGGAGTCCTGCAGTACATCTTCAACCTGAGCATGAGACTGGAGAGGGTCCCTGTGCTGTGGAAGACATCCTGCCTGGTGCCGGTTCCGAAGAAGGCACGTCCCAGCACCTCAAACGACTACAGACCGGTGGCGCTGACGTCCCACGTGGCGAAATCCTTTGAGAGGCTGGTCCTGACGCTTCTTCGGCCCCTGGTCAGATCATCACTGGACCCTCTTCAGTTTGCCTACCAGCCGAAACTGGGAGTGGAGGACGCCATCATCTTCCTGCTCCATCGTGCCTACGCCCACTTGGACAGACCCGGGAGCACTGTGAGAATCATGTTTTTCGACTTCTCCAGTGCGTTCAACACCATCCGGCCTGCCCTGCTGGGAAGTAAGCTGACGGCGATGAAGGTGGACTCTTCCCTGGTGTCCTGGATTACTGACTATTTGACGGGTCGTCCACAGTTTGTCAGACTGCAGGACTGTGTGTCTGACACTGTGGTCAGCAGCACTGGTGCTCCACAGGGAACTGTTCTTTCCCCATTCCTGTTCACCCTGTACACCTCAGACTTCCAATACAACTCTTTGTCCTGCCATCTGCAGAAGTTCTCGGACGACTCTGCAGTTGTTGGTTGTGTCAGCGAGGGAAACGATGAGGAGTACAGGGGCGTCGTGGACTCCTTCGTTGAGTGGTGTGAGCTGAACCATATGCAGCTCAACACTGACAAGACGAAGGAGATGGTGGTGGACTTCCGCAGGAGGAAATCCACACCCACACCCATTTCCATCAAGGGTGTGTCCGCTGAAGCTGTCCAGGAATATAAATACCTGGGAGTTCATCTGGACAACAAACTGGTCTGGGCCAAGAACTCTGAGGCGGTTTACAAGAAGGGCCAGAGCCGTCTTTACTTCCTGCGGAGGCTCCGGTCCTTCAACGTTTGCAACAAGATGCTGAATGTGTTCTACCAGTCGGTGGTAGCCAGTGCCATCTTCTCCGGAGTCGTGTGCTGGGGAAGCAGGTTGAGATCAGCAGACGCCAACAAGATCAGCAGGATTGTCAGGAAGGCTGGCGCTGTCCTGGGGGTCCAGCTGGACTCCTTGTTGGTGGTGTCTGAGAGAAGGATGCTGCGCAAGCTGCGTAGTATCCTTGACAACAACTCTCACCCTCTCCATCAGGTGCTGACCTCATATAGAAGCACCTTTAGCAACAGACTCATTCCACCCAGGTGCACCACAGAACGCCATAGGAAGTCCTTTCTTCCTGTGGCTATTAGACTCTATAATTCCTCTACCTCGGGTCGTGAGAGGGACAGTGGAGACTTAGTGACCTGAGGCCAACGTACTTATTTTTATTTTATTTTTGGTCAACGCACTGTAATCATCTCATTGTACTTTGCACTGTAAATTCTATTTCAAATCCGAATTCACTTTTCACTTTTTCACTTTTCACATGTCACTTTTCAGTTCTTTTCAGTTGAGTTATTTATTAATATATTATTACTGCCAATTTGCACTATACGTATTGTTGTGTATTGTATATACCTACGTACTACTGTTATAATACTGTAAATTATCTTCACTTATCAATACATTTAGACTTCATTTAGAATTATTTTAACTATTTTTGTTTATAATAGTTTTATTTTAGTTAGTTGTTGTTTTGTTTTTTAGCTTAGGTTTTAGTATTCTTGTGTGTGCATTTATTCCCCCTGTGTCAACTGTTGCACCTTAATTTCCCTCGGGATTAATAAAGTTTTCTGAATCTGAATCTGAATGAATCTGTCTGTCTCTTGCTCTCTGTCTCTCTCTGTCTCTCTCTGTCTCTCTCTCTGACTCTGTCTGTCTGTCTGTCTGTCTCTCTCTCGCTCTCTCTCTCTCTCTCTCTCTCTCTCTCTCTCTCTCTCTCTCTCTCTCTCTCTCTCTCTCTCTCTCTCTCTCTCTCTCTCACTCTCTATGTAAAATGCTATATGTGCATGTTATTGAGTTAAAACAAATATATATATTCAATGGCTTGTGCTATGATGCTTTTAGGATGTTCTTCATTGTCTTAAGGTGGCCTTTAACATTCAACTAATGTTATTGAGGTAGAATAATTTAACTGTTCATAACCAATAGGCATACATAAAGCTAACGAAAAGAAAAACAAATTTGACATGTCTTACTTCCAACATACCTCTAGGTGCACGCAGACCGGCCCAGAGTGGCCGGATCAGGTGTTTGTAGACACATCAATTTGACAAAAGAAAAAAGGAAAAACAGCATTATAAATTGCAATGCAACAAGTCATTGCATGTTACATGTTAGGTACAAGTCAGAGTTATATAAGACAAATGTGTAGAATTACACTTGCCCTATATCAATAGAATGTTCTCCAGCATGGGAGAACTCATTCATTCCCTCTGCCATCGAAGATGGGAGGAGGTTATGTTTTCACCCCTGTTGGTTTGTCACTGGTTCAGTTCTTGGAGCCTTGTTTGGAATGAAATGCACTTTTGACTTCTGGTGACGAGTTGTTCTCTTCCCTACCTTTGTTGAAACGCACTACTGTCTAAGTCGTTTTGGATAAAAGCGTCTGCTAAATGACTGCAATGTATTGTAATGTCTATTGTAATATTTGTTCGTCTGTTCGGGAAAAAGGACAAAAGCTGGTCGTAAGATTATATATTACGTGATACACAATCTCCAGTAATTACAAACTAATGCAATTACCGCTTCCCTGTGTCTTTGGTCTGCGTTCTGGGTCCTACCAACACTCCACCCTGACAATACACGTATTCAAATAAAGTCAGTAAATCCATCTCTGGCTGACCTTGAAACACTCTGTGACCTCTGAACTCTTGTTTCTTAAACAAAATGGTTAGCAAAATGATCTCGGTAAGACTCGGTCCGACTACTAAACAGACTTATACGTAGACAAGAAAAGAAAAAAACCCACAAATAAAAACACAAAAGACATCCCAACAGGGCTATTTATCCCTCGCTCGCAGACAAGAGCTCTTTAACAGTCATTCAGCACTCCTCCTTTTTTAAGATCAACAAAATCGGACCTTGTTGGCCTCACCAGGTCCCGCCATCCCTTCCACCTCTTCTCAAATGTTTCACTCTGTAGTCTCCACATATGTCCACTTTTCCATTATATATATCTGATGAATCACGTCCATGACACTCTCCCTCCGTCGGACTCATCCACTTCCTCGATATCGATTTTTTTGGTTGCCACCCTTAAAATGTAAAAAATGTACTTATTGTCGTTGTCCATTATATCGAAGTCTACTTTCCCCGGGTACATCACTTCAAATTTCAGTGGTACTTTTGCATTAAGCATTTTTACCATATAATTGTGGGCCTGAGTCCAAAGAGGGATTCTGGATGGACATTCCCAGAACAGGTGAAAGTGGTTGGCATTAATATTACCACATTTCCTCCAGCAGTCCGCCCCAGTTTCCCTATACTTTTTTTGAGCAGGCGTGATGAAGAACCTGACCGTGTTCTTCCATTCAAACTCCCTCCAGGTCGGGGAATTGGTTGTTTTCCATTGTTGTTTACATATTTGTCCCCATTCTTCTGTCCTAATAGTAACATTTGCTTCTCGCTCCCACTTTTCCTTGATGGAGGATGTATCTGTCAATTTCGAGTTCTGTAAACCACTATATATTTGAGCTATTAACCTTCTACACTGTTCCGAATTGTACGCATCTACAAATACCCTCGACACGCCTTGTTCTATGATTTTTATATGTACTTTTGTGATTTTCTGGTTCAAATAATGCCGTATTTGGAGATACCTGTAGAAATCATGCTTTTCCGGTCCATATTTTAATTTGAGCTTTTCAAAGCATTCTATAGTCCCCTTGGTATACAATGTGTAGTAACATGTGAGTCCCTTTTGCTTCCATCCCTCGAATCCCCCCTCTACTCTATTTGGGATAAAGTCTGAGTCATGTGCGCACCGCCTCAACAACCTGGCCGCCTCTTTTAAGTCTTTTATCTTTAACATTTCGTTCCATATGGAACGATTCCTGATCGTTCCATATCCTGAAGTGGCAGCCTGATCCATGGATTGTCTGTCAGTCAAGTTCCCCATCAAGTTCCCGTCTCCAATCAAAGCCTGCAACGGTACTCCTTCCACCGAGTCACTCTCTATGTCCTTCCATTTTGCATTGTAGTCGGGGTTGCACCAGCATACTAAGGGTCTTAGTTGAGCTGCATTGTAGTAGTCTCTGAGGCAGGGAGAGCCATTCCCCCTTTCTCTTTCCATAGTTTTAGTGTTTTGAGTCTGATTCTGGGCCTTTTCCCCTGCCACACAAATCTAGAGATCACTCTGTCCCACTCTATGAATTGTTTCTCAGTGACTGCTACAGGAAGTGTCTGGAAGAGATACAGGAGCCTTGGTAGGACATTCATTTTTATAGAGTCTATTCTAGAGCTTAGGCCCAGAAACGGCAACAGGTTCCACCTTTGCTATGTCTGCTTTAAGTCTTGAAATCAAAGGCTCGTAGTTAGTTTCAGACAGCTTTTCCAGATCTCTTGGAACATCTACTCCTAGGTACCTCATGAAATCCCATTCCCAGTTAATGTTGTATTTTCCCCTTATTTCTTGAGAGGGGTTATAATTGAACGTGAGGGCCTGTGTTTTTTTTAACATTTAATTGATAACCTGATAATGAGCCATATTGAATCAGCTCAGGGAAAGATTGCTCTGGTTGGGTCAGATATATCAGGACGTCGTCCGCAAATAAGGATATTTTCTGTTGGCCTCCAGCCATGTCCACTCCTTTAATGTCATCATTCTATCTCATCCACTGGCTTAGTGGTTCTATGAAAATGGCGAAGAGTAATGGGGTCACCTTGACCACAGCCCCTTTGTAGGATGAAAGAATTTGATAGGTCCCCATTAATCTTTACCCTTGCTGATGGTTTGTCATATAATGTCTGAATGGTCCTAATTATAATTTCCAACACCTTATATAAAAATGTCCATCTTCGTTCTTTATTCTTTATTCTTTAGTTCACGTTGTTATGTTAGGGTCACCAGATTCCTTATGCTTTGTTTCTAACTGTTTATATTCACTTTCCAAAGTCCTCAGCCTCTCCTGCTTTGCCTTCTTGACAAAGGCTGATTTGGCTATAATTGTCCCTCTCATTACTGCCGCATCCACCTCACCGTTGGCATTTTCCATCAAGAACAGTTCGAGTTCCTTTTTAAAGTCCCCCTTCACTTTTTCAGTCAGGATACCTGAGTTTTGTCTCCCTATGGAGACAAAACTCAGGTATCCTGACTGAAAAAGTGAAGGGTTTCTCTTTCTATTGTTCAGATTCAAAGTCATATACACAGGGCTATGGTCTGAGCGATCCATTATACCAATGTCACAGTTTCTAATTCTATGTCTGTCTCTGTTATACATCAGCAATCCTTGAAAAGACTAAATGTGGGGATGAGTAATGCGTGTAATCTCTAGCTTTTGGGTTCAACTCCCGCCATCTATCAGTCCCATTTCCGTCATCAGGCCCTTTCATTTCCGAATTAGAGATTTATTGCGGATTGGATTTGATCCTGTTGCGTCCAATTTTGGTTTTAGTCTCACGTTTAAATCCCCCCCACCTATCAGAATGCCCTGTGTTTCGGTAGCCATCAGATCAAACATTTGTTTATAGAACTGCCACTGTGAGCCTGGAGGGGCGTAGATATTCAATATTGTGATGAGCATCCCATCTAGTTTTCCTCGAATCAGGCTGTACCTTCCCTCTTTATCCTTCATTTCTGATATGTGTTCGTAATTCATCCTACCTGAGATCAGTGTCGCTACCCCCCTCCTGTGCCCTGACCTATATGAAGATGAAAATACATGTTTAAACCCCAATCTTTTTAGCTTACCATGTTCCAATTCTGTGAGATGTGTCTCTTGTAATAATCCTATATCTACCTTATCTTTTTTCAATTTATTCAATATCTTGCTCCTCTTGATTGGATTAAGCACCCCATTTAGTAGCTATTAATTTTTTGTTCAGCCATCTGACCTGTGTAAAGTCATACAAATTCCCTTCACCAAAATATACATTATTTCCTTATCACTTATGTCTTGGCAGCCCTCAAATTGTACTGAGTAAGGTATGAGTATTGCTGCCACACTTTTGTTATTCAGACCGTTTAGCTTAAGTAATTAAGTAAAATTTCACGCTGTTAAATACCATCATCAATGCTCAATGTCACAAAATGTAGCCCTGAAAATAACAAACAGAAGAGACCTGAACATATGGCCTACAAACACACAGCAAAAGAACAGAAGGTGAAATCTTCCAAAAGGGTGTGCTATGGTGCCACCCCAGATCCCTGTTGGGTGGAGGGGGGTTCCTCAATAGGCGTAAGGGCCCCTCAGCAGTGGTGAAAGTCAACATTTCACACGTAACTATTTGTCCAACTTTTAGCACTTCTAAGCAAAAACTTGCCCGATAGACAGGCTGTATAATTCTGGTAAGGTAGATGCCAATACTCCGGACTAAACCTTTCAGAAAAACTCTTTGTGAGCGCTATTAAAATAAAAATAAACTGACTGGGAAGCTGTTGAAATAATACCTCCGTTGAAAATTGCAGGTTACTCTGGGTCCTGTGTAATTCGCTCGAACTCCTGTAACATTTCCTTTGCACGCCGCGCTGTTCCGTCTCTTCTCTCTCCGACGCGTTGCCATGGCAGCCCCTGATGCAACCTCTCCAACGTTACTTCGTGGTCCGGGGCGGCGGGCCCGGTTGGTCCCACGGAGAATCTCCGTTTCCCCCGTTTCCCAGCTTCGGTCCGTCATCCCAGTGGATTCTCATTTTAGTGAGAGGAGTTTGAAAGCGGATCCCTCTCTCCTTCAGAAGCTTCTTAATTCCGCTGTAAGCTGTGCGTTTCTGAACCACTTCTGTTGCATAGTCATGGTCAAATATCAGCAGCCGACCCTCCACAATGATTTTCTTTTGCCAAGCTTTCTTCAGGACCATCTCTTTAACCTTGAATTCCAAAAAATGTGGTGGCGATTTGCAGTTCGGCTTTTGGGCCAGCGCTCTGTGTGCCCGTTGGATTTGCAGGTTGACATTTGGAGGCATTGAGAGCTCCGTTGTGAGCAGTTGGTGTACATATTTGGGAGCAGAATCTCCTTCTTTATCCTCGGGTATTCCAAAGATACAAATGTTATTTCTCCTACTACTCCCTTCAATATCTGTCAACTTATCCTGCAGAATCTGCTGTTGTTTTAGGGACTTACAGAGCGCAATCTTCACCTCTCTGTTTCCGCAATCCGTCCCTCTGCCTCGGCGATTCGAGATCCTTGTGCTTGTAAAGTTTTAGTGTTGGCAGAGAGTTGTTGGTACATTTCTCGCTTAAGCTCATTTATTTCTGATTTAACGTCCTCCGTGACTTGCTCCTTGAGCGTGGTTAAGTCCTTTTTCATTTTGGTTTTGAGGTCGCGTATTTCTTTGCTAATTGCCTCGAGCCCTGACCGCATTGCCAAGGTTAGCGAGTTAGCTTCAGCAAGTTGCACTTGTTCTTCGTCATGGTTCTGCTCCATTGTTATAGAATTGTGTCCGTTCTGCTGGTCCCTACCTCTAGTTACAACTCCCCCACTCATCGAACTTTACTATAACGTGTGCTTTTATGAATTATGGGGAGTTCGTTTTAAGCTAGCTATCGGAGAGAAGTTTTACGCAGCCATCGCAGGACCGACTACTTTTAACAAGTTATTCCTAACATCCACCACACTGCTGGCAAAATGTGTCAGTCCTGTTCAAATTAATTTTATTACAATAGCACCCTGCTGTTATTTTAGGTCCGACACGTCACGTCAAACCTTTATTGAAATTTAAGAGTTTGTAATTTAATGTGTTTTCCCATTCCCACTGTTACTTTGTGTTTGCGTACGGGGCTTAAGTTGTAGCCTACATGATTGATTGACCAATGGTGGCATGCGAGATTTGGGGTCCCAAATAGAGGACGTCTTGTCAACCTACTATCCTGTCCGTCTTTCTCTCACTTTTCTCCTATTTAAACTGTCACTCAACCCCCCTCCCTCTTTCAACTTCCTCCTCTAGTAAGGTGGCCAGACGTCCTGTTTCTCCGGGATTATCCCAGTTTGCCTGGGATTGTTCAATCTTTTATTTTCCGGTATTTCAAGCTGGGTGTCCCGAGATTTTTGTCCTGACAAATATCAAAATCTAAAGTCCCTGTTCTCAACATTCACTAGCAAATCGTCCCGGTTTTAACCACAATAGAATAAAAATAATACTAGTGATGTTATACTTGTTTCCAGTTGTGGTCATTTTGTTGCATTGTTGTTAAATCATTTTTATTTTCAATTGCCGTTTTGTGTGAGAGTGTATTGTGAGTATTTCTACTCAATTTCATTGTACTTGTGTGTGCAATGACAACAAAGGCATTCTGATTCCGTTAGCTGTCGTGCCCAAGAGAAAGTCGATCATTTATATCATTCCGGCAACGGAAATGTTGTGTTTATCTACACACACTGCAAGAGTACATTTGGTGCACAGTGAACACACAGTGATGTCGACATGATCATGAGTGTACATAAAACAAAAGATTCAAGCAGCTCTGCAGACACAGCCACTTGCTCTGTTGTGCCCAAAATCAAGTTTGTCGCAAATCTTATTCCCAATCAATTGACTTTCGGCTACTGTGTGCATGGCAACATCAATGGAATCAAACTTGAATCTAATCTAACAATCGAATCAGATGGTGGTTCTTGGCTCCCGGTACACAATACAACAGCAAACAGAAACGGAGATCTCGTCCCCGGTCGACAAACAGACTGTAGCTCCGGGGAAAACCAGAGAGCACATCAACAAACCATCCTCCATGTTCACGAGAAACTAGCGCTGGAGAAAATTCAACACAGCTCTGCCATCGGCTGCTGCGTCAAGCGCGGAGGCCGCTAATTAGCATAATGTTACAATTATTCCAACTCTGCTTCGTTGAGAAAACTAACGACGCCATCCACTTTTTGTTGCCGCTGAATCTTTTGGTGGTTCATGTACGGGCGGCCAAGTGTAAGCGGTGGCTACAAGCGGGAAGAAGCACTTGGTGCTTAGCGCTAGGTGACATGAATCCCCATCCTGATGAGCTCTCTCTCTCTCTCTCTCTCTCTCTCTCTCTCTCTCTCTCTCTCTCTCTCTCTCTCTCTCTCTCTCTCTCGCTCTCTCTCTCTGTCTGTCGCCACTCTCTCCCGAACAATTTATGTCTCACTTTTCCTGTCTTTGATCCACTCTCTCTCTCTGTGTCTTGGTGTGCCTCTCTCTATCAACCCCCCCCCCCCCCCCCTTCCCCTTCTCTCCCTCTCTCTCTCCCTCCCATTCTCAGGAGGAAGGTTATTTTTAGCATTCTCCATAGCGGTAGGTAGGCAGAGAAGAATTAGTCAAAGATTTCAAAAGGACATTCCTTGCTAGACCTCCTGGGGCCGAAGAAGGGGGAGGGGGAGGAGCCGAAAAGAGACAAAAGGTTAAAAAAACCATTGACTGGAAGGTTTGAATGGACGCGGGTCTGATAGAATAATCAGTATTCATTGGCAGTCGAGCGGGAACAGTCCAGACCAGGCGGTGCTGAATGGAGAGCGTAGAGACCGAAAGACAGATAAGAGCGGGAAGTGATTCGCAATTTCACCTTCTTCCGAATCCCCCTGAATGGGATGGTTTGAGCGGGTGGTTTGTTTGTTTGTACTCTGGGGTGACTCGGATGCAAGTTGACAAGTTGACTCACTGGTAACTATTTTTGCAAGGAACGCAACTCGAAACGTGAACCAATTTCAAATTTTACAAACTTATAGTGACACGACTCTAAGCTGTATCTCGTTATGACGTGTGACTTGCACTTCACCACACACTTTACACTTTATATGTAGATGTATACTGTACTGATTATACTGTTCGATGAATTTATTCATATAAACTGCAATTATGCAAATATGTACATGTGTGTCTTTTTTTTGTAAGTCTTGAACATTTTGTAATTTTGCACACATCTTTGGAGCTGGCAATATGATTAATTTCCCTGTACACGGTACCATATACATGTGACCAATAAACTAAATCTGAATCTACCTGTGAAGACGTGTAACTGCAAACGTGAAACGTCTTGTAATGCTACATAATCGCCGGGCGCTGTATAAATAGCTGACCGCTGCTCCTAATATTGGGATGGGTTAAATGCAGAGAAATTCCTTTCAATGTACTGTACTCGTGCCGTACACTGACAATTAATTTGAATCATATTATTAATTTATTATTATTATTATTATTATTATAATGTTTGTTTTTTTAACAACTAGTAAATCTACTGACTTGTAAATTACTTGTAATTCTACACATTTGTCTCAAAACCTTACGAACCTGTAACGGACTTGTAACGCTGATTTACTTACGTACCGAGCATGTAACATTGACTTGTACCTCTCCTAAGGTGTAGCAGTGACCTTTTTAATGCTGTTTTTCCTTTTTTCTTTTGTTGTCAAATGTGATGTGTTTCTGAAACACCTGACCCAGCCACTCTGGGCCTGCCATGTGAATCTGACCTACTTTCCTACTACTATAAAAACACACAGCCCAGTTTGAAATGTTAAATGTAGTATTTAATACAACGTTTACAAATATATTTCTATCAATGTACAGTAAACAGCAAGTAAGTACAATCTTACGGACATTTAAGAAAGAGAGAGTGAGTTAAAAAAACGGAAAAAAAACAACTAGACACACTTTTGGTCTTTTTTGGTCAATTTCAAGTACAATAAATGTTTGTAAAATCGTAAAATATGACAGCTGTCAATTTTTATCTAAGGATATGTCATGCACATTAACACACCCTAACTGAGGTTGAACCCCAGTGATTTCACGCCAGTGTCTTCCGGGTCACGCTTACACAATTACTGGGCACTGGTCTAGGCACACCACTGGACTGAACCAATCACAGAAATATCCACGTTTGCAAGTTAAAAAAGGCACTCACAGAGAAAAACAGAGCCATGCCAACCTACTGACAGCCAGTTGATCAAACCCACGCTTCTCAGGGGAGAGAGAGAGAGAGAGAGAGAGAGACGAGAGAGAGAGAGAGAGAGAGAGAGAGACGAGAGAGAGAGAGAGAGAGAGAGACGAGAGAGAGAGAGAGAGAGAGACGAGAGCGAGAGACGAGAGCGAGAGAGAGACGAGAGAGAGAGAGAGAGAGAGAGAGAGAGAGAGAGAGAGAGAGAGAGAGAGAGAGAGAGACGAGAGACGAGAGAGACGAGAGCGAGAGACGAGAGCGAGAGACGAGAGCGAGAGACGAGAGAGAGAGAGAGAGAGAGTGCGAGGGGACAACACAAGGTCAAATATCCAATACAAAATGCTACAACTTCATTTTGAATAAAAACAAATCTAAAAGCAAAACAGAGCGATAGGAAAATGTGCTACCAAGTGAAAAACACAAACAAAAAATGTGATACAAATCATGATGGACGAAAGTTATAAAATCGTAAATTTGCAGTGAATGCAAAAGACGTTGTATACGCACGCCAAGGACAAACACAGATTTACCTCGACTGAGTTTGAACCATGGCTCAAACTAGTCGGGTTTCCATCACCATATTTAGATTTGAATTTAGAAGTATCGCATGAGAAAATGTTGATGGAAACGGCCAAATTAGAATCAACTTCCTCTGATTTGCATAAAAGTTTAAACTCTCCCTTGAGGTGGTTTTTGACTGATTAAAATGGAGTTCATTTGCAAAAGCGGAGATGGAAACAACTTTGCCGAATATATTCTGACCTAGCCAACTATGAACTCAAGTGACTTACGCTGTCGGCTTCTTGTCACCGGCCGATATCCGTCATCGCTGACGTAGTTTGTTCGCTCCAACTAGTTGATAGAAACACAACTTATTCCAATTTCCTTTTTTTTTTTTTTGTGCAAAGCTCCAAAAGTTTGCTTGATATTAGCTTCAACTGTTAGATGGAAACCCAGCTATTGACTGTATACTGTATATGGCTGCATCACAAACATTAACAAAATGTAGTCTGAATACTCTGACATTCACTGTACGTTCAATTGAACAGTTTGACTACATCGGGGAGACACAAACTTTTTTTTTATCCAAGGGAACATAACACAAATACAGTCCGATGCTATTAAGCGCTATCCAACACAACATATAGCGTCAGCAAAGGTAGCGTGGGGATGAAAATAGCTTTGTTAGGCTTGTGTTCACGCACACACACATCGTCACATACGCGCACACGCGCACATACACGCACGCACATACACGCACGCACACACATACACGCACATGCACGCACGCACGGGCACACGCACACGCACGCACGCATACACGCACACGCACGGGCACACGCACGCACGCACATACACGCACGCACACGCAAACACACACACGCACGCACGCACGCACTCACACACGCACGCACGCACCCGCACCATTATCATCATCATGGCTGAGCATTTGATGCCTAAGACACCTAATTCTCAAGGATCAGCACTTGGTATCAGAACAACCTGATGTGGAATGTTAATAGTAATGTCAACAGAAAGAAGTCATCAAAATACAATATATTTCATACAAATAGTGTCGAGCTTGAGATTCAGCGACTTGACTCAGGGTCAATTCAGAACAGACTTTTCAAAAATCAACGACAACAATCACATGAACGCACAATGTGTGAGGCATGGCTAGCATAGCGACAGCTACTGTTTCAACTGTTACCCTTAACGGCTGTAAGCTCGTAGGAGGGACCTTTCCCCCCCCCACAAGGAACTGGTTCTGCTTTCAGTTTATTCAAGGCAAAAGGTTTGGGTTCAACCTGTACCTGGGTCAAAGAGTGTCACACACACACATACACACACACACACACACACACACACACCAATTTGATCCACACCAGGGCTATAACCCCCCTTGTAGAAGGGTAGAATCGAGGGGGAGGAGGACCGCAAGAAGGACAGGGTTGTCAGAGTCGTCTTGGTAAAGTTCTGCAAATTAGGTGCTGGTGAGGAGTGGCAGGAGAGAGAGAGAGAGAGAGAGAGAGAGAGAGAGAGAGAGAGAGAGAGAGAGAGAGAGAGAGAGAGAGAGAGAGAGAGAGAGGAGAGAGAGAGAGAGAGAGAGAGAGAGAGAGAGAGAGAGAGAGAGAGAGAGAGAGAGAGAGAGAGAGAGAGAGAGAGAGAGAGAGAGAGAGAGAGAGAGAGCGAGTGACCATCACCACCACCATAACAAGGGGCTCCCCCAAGATATAGATGGACCCATTCCGAAATCCGAAATTGGATTTGGTGTGGCTATTTCCACTGTGTGTGTGTGTGTGTGTGTGTGTGTGTGTGTGTGTGTGTGTGTGTGTGTGTGTGTGTGTGTGTGTGTGTGTGTGTGTGTGTGTTTGTGCGTGCGTGTATGTGCGTGCATGTGCGTGCGTGCGTGCGTGTGTGTGCCCCCTCCTGCCTCCTGCCACCGTCTCTTCTGTGCTGGCATCATTGATCTGGAACCAGCAGGAAGAACCTTCTGCTCAGCCAGGTCCATCGGCGGGGGGGGGGGTTTAGCACAGTCCACGAGGGATCCCAGCACTACAGAACCCAGACCGCACGGTGCTGCACTGCTTGAAAGGAGGCTGGATCTGTGGGCAGACAGACCGTTTCACAAGCTGCCGGTTTAGCTCGCATTCCGCTGGTGAAACGCCGGCGATAATACGCTCCAGTCACTCGGTGAACATGTGCCAGGCTCGCAGTTACTTTCTTTTTCCACTTCACATCTACACAGGCTACAGCTGAGCTCGGTTAAACATGGGTCTGCATGGCTGTTGGCTCTAGTCCCAGGGGAGGGTTGGTGCCTTGCTCAAGGGCTCACCGCCCGCCGATGCTCGTAGATTGTTGCAGAGGAACAACAAATGCCGCTTTTTTTTTTCTTCCCCGGACTGGTTGGTATTTACTGAACGC
>CM051014.1:8071411-8081411 GCA_027704905.1 Muraenolepis orangiensis | reverse complement strand
GTTTTGTTTAAATATGCAGATTAGCTTTAAATCTATAGATGAATTCAGACAGGGTAGTAAAACGAACACCATTTGGTTTTTTTTAAGTTTTCTTTCCATTAGAGTGAAAGAAAACATGGAAGCAAAATAGACCAAAATAACAAAATTTACAAGTACATAACGATATTTTTGCCTGTAATGTCCTGCCTTAAACAGTAACTTCATAATTTTGATTGTTGGCTGCTCATTTAATAACTATTAATTTTAGTAGTTTGTTGTTTGCTGATAGATCTTAATCATTACATGATACAGCGACCCACCCTCATATGTGAAAGGAGGGAATGGTAGTTACACTGCAACTAAGTCCTTTTCAACAGCAGTTATTTTATGTTATGTGTGCGGTAAGTGTAGTAATAATAATAATAATGTATTGGATCATTAATGTATTCAGGCAATTCAGTATTATATTGCTTGGCTATAGAAGCTGAAGGTTAACTTACTTACTTCATTAGAAAAGGAAGGAGAAGGAGCGCCAGGAAACAGCCAAGAGTAGCAAATCTCTAAATGCATGGTTAAAACCAAGTACCAGCATAACACACAAGAGAGAACAGATAATTCAAATGTTGAAAGTGTTACACCTGAGAAAGCAGTAGATATCTCACAAGCAACAATGGAGAGACAGGAGGAGGCTTTAGAGGCAACACCTGAAACAGAGCCGAAAGATGATCAGGAAATCACTGTCAGTGTGGAAGAGGAAGAGGCCACAAGAGGGGAAACGGTGGATAATGTTGAGTTTGAGGAAGCCATAGAAGAGGGTGATGTTGAGGAAACTGTGAGTAGTGTAGCCTTCCCCTGTCGTGCAAGATATAAAGTTATGTCAATTAATCGGGTCATTTAGGGGAAATGGCGAGACAGAGTCCAGTAAAATGCTGAATGCACTCCACACTTTGACCAAGGCCAACAACTGGATAGGCAAAGATGCAATGGGTCCTGACTCCCTTGAAGCCGTTCACGTGCTTTGTGAGTTATGTGGAAGAGAGGAGCAGAAGTTGAAAACAGAGCTCAGGGTTTTTCATGCCTAAAGAAGCCTAAAGAAGACCATTGTCTCTGTTAACTGATTATTTTGTAGAATTCTGTTGAGTATTAAACAATAGGCCTATATCACCGCACAGTTGAAAGCCGGAAGTACCCGTTAAAAATCGCTGAAGCAGTGTATCCCATGTTCAGGTTAATGCATTCACCTTGGCATTCACCATGGAGGACAGTTATCGCTGGACAACATCGCTGCATAACCTTCCAAAAGTCGGTCAAGACGATGTGGTTCAACTAGTGAATGAACACTACAGTGAAGAAGTCTAAATCCGAATCATACAATTCCCCGACATTGTGTCTTGTGGCTCTATCTGGATATATCGCCATATAACGAAGACGATTTTGTGTAGGAGCAGAGGTACGCCTATTGTCACAATGGTGTGTGGTGAGGTTGGACCCAGAACGCAGGCGGAGACCAGAACAGGGAGAACAGGGGCTTTATTACGGCACAGAACACAATCGACAGTTATCTCCAGGACAGACGAGGGATCTGGGACCGGGAGGTCGAGGTGCGTCAAGCCGACAGGTAGCAGATGTAGGGATAGTTGGGACAGGCGATGGGTCGGGTTACCGGGAAGTCAAGGTGCGTCGAGCCGACAGGTAGCAGACGTAGGGATAGTTGGGACAGGCGATGGGTCGGGTTGCCGGGAAGTCCAGGTGCGTCGAGGTGCGTCGATCGTCTGGACCGACGAGGGGCTGGAACAGCAGACGAGCGGGCTATCTCTCTGATAGTCCGTAGCAGGGGGGTTAGAACCAGGGATGAAGGTCACCTGGGGACTGGTAGCGTACCAGTTACACACAGTACGAACGAGCGGCGTCTCACTGACGCCGCGGTATAAATAGCCCCCAGGTGAGATCAATGGCAATTAGCCACGGTAATGGTTGGCAGGTGCATGTGTGTGCGCCTCTAGCGCACGCGGCCTGGCAACGCCCCCTGTCAACCACCGTAACCATGACACCTATGTATTTAATATAGGCGATTTATTTTATGGATTTTTATTATTTCAATGTACCTTTTAATTTACATGTTAATATGTAGTGTTCAGCTGTATATTTTCTAAAAGGGTTATTCTTGTGAATATGAGTTGTCTTAAAATAAAAGTGCTTGTGACATACTTGTGGCATTGAGTTAAAACCAAATTTGTATAAAATACTGATATATATCGTATATCGCGATGCAGCCTAAAAATACCGGGTTTTGGTCCGTATCGCCCAGCCCTACTTGGGACCAGTGCTTTTAATCACACACTTACCCGTCATTATGTGGCTCTATTCGGATGAGAGATGGAGTGTGTGTGGAGGTCAGGACCAGTGCTTTTAATCATACACCTCCCGACATTATTAGCCTATTCCGCCCACTTTTCGAGACGTATATGCTCTCCTTGTCAAAGTGCAAACTGCAGACATACGCGCTACCCCTGAGAACATGAAACGAGGGACCTTCATCCCTCTTTATCAGCCTCACACAAGACTTGCGGAGGAGTTTGTCTTTCGGGAAATCGTGGAAACTGCGGTAGGGCTGTCTCTGTTTAGACGTTGAGCAGCCGGTACACTACAATAACAGAGAGGAGAGGAGGCGGACACAGTTTGTCACGTATCTGGGGTACCTACCGGAAGTAAGAGTACACTGCTCGGCAATTTGTAACGTTCCGGAAGCAGGAAATGTGACATAGGCCTATTGCGTGAGTGTGAGGGTATTAAAATGAATAAATTAATAAATGATTATGGGAAGTGCCCTTTTTCTCACTTGAGCTCCTGCCCCCCGAAAATGTCTGTGCACGTCCCTGGTACAGTATATGTTTATTTGTTATTTGTGTGTTTCTTTTTCATTGTTAGAAACTGCCAGTTTAAATGAAACTGCCAGTTCCTCTAAAGTTGTTACCAACAACCTACCAACAAAAGGCTGGCAATCTACTCGGTGAAAATGGCAGGTTTGTTTGTTTTCTGATGCAGGAATTGAGCCATTCTAATACCACACACACATTTTCTTCACCTCTTCTATGCAGCAGTAGTTCCCAACCGTTTTGGGGTGTACAAAGACTTTTGTGACACAAACCACGAATCACATCCTTGCTTAAAGGCCCTGTTGACACTGGAGAAAAGTGTGGATGTTTATGGATTCAAAAAGTAATCTCTTTACACATCTGTTTGTCAGGCTTGATGGTTGCCTAGGAGGAGGTAGGAAGGAGCTGTTCCTTTCACTGCCCTGTAGGCTAGCACCAGGGTCTTGAACTGGATGCTAGCAGCTACAGGTAGCCAGTGAAGGGTAGACGTGTGGTGGAACTTGGGTCGGTTGAACACCTGACGAGCTGCAGCTTTCTGAACGAGCTCCAGTGGTCTGATAGCCGACTTGTCATATGTCATATGTACGCGCGCCAGTCAACGCTTCCGTTCTCGAATCCCAAAGCTAGCAAATTGCTAGTCGGCGCATCATCCCGCATCCCCCCTAGCCAATGAGAACCACCCTGCCTCATCCCGCATCCCCCGTAGCCAATGAGAACCACCCTTCCTCATTCTGCATCCCCCGTAGCCAATGAGAACCACCCTGCCTCATTCTGCATCCCCCGTAGCCAATGAGAACCACCTTGCCTCATTCTGCATCCCCCGTAGCCAATGAGAACCACCCTGCCTCATTCTGCATCCCCCGTAGCCAATGAGAACCACCTTGCCTCATCCCGCATCCCCCATAGCCAATGAGAACCACCCCGCCGCATCTCACATCCCCCGTAGCCAATGGCAACCACCCCGCCGCATTCCGCATCCCCCGTAGCCAATGGCAACCATCCCGCCGCATTCCGCATCCCCCGTAGCCAATGGCAACCACCCCGCCGCATTCCGCAGCAGGCCACAATTAGTCGATTAATCGATTTGTAGAAACAAAAGGATCAGCGTGACTAATACTCCGTGTTCCCATTTAGCATTTAGCATGATCCCGGGGACGAGAGGACGAGAAACAATAATTGGATTAGATTAGATTAAGTGATGCTAACACACGGGAGGACCATAGGCCTATAGATGCACGGGTGGAGGCGTGTCATCAGAGAGCGTGTGTTTGAATTTCAATGCGTTGGAGTTCAGATGAAATGCGTGTTTAACACATAGTATTAGTAGAGTAATCTCCGGTCAGCCTTGTAGACTTATGACATCACTTATTGTATTTACCTGAGCACTGGCTCAGTTCTTGGAGACTTGTTCGCGTTGGATAAAAGCGTCTGCTAAATGACTGGAATGTAATGTAATGCAAGGACACACACACACACACACACACACACACACATACACACACACACACACACACACACACTATTAAAGACATTTCTAAGCGCAAGGACGTTTTAGATAGAAGTGAAAAATCAGAATCAGAATCAAGAAGGCCTTACACAAAAAGCATAGACTAAATGGATGACTTCCACGACTGACTGAATAAAAGCATGGATACAAATGTGTGATTGCTGTACTTCACTGCATCTTGAAGGTCTCAGACAGTACAATGTTCTCATCAAACTCGACAAGTATATCCTCATCCACAGAGCTCACAAAAGAGAAATACCGGAGAGAAAGGCATAGTGGAGGATTGTAAGACATGGTGGCTCCACCTAGTGGCTACATAGTGAACTACATGTTTACCTTTTGGAAACCAATCTCGCCTTGTTGATTGCGACTCGATGTAAAGCCATCCTTATATGGTATCGGTCATATGTATATGAACATTGTGCATTCATCATTCATTTATATATATATATATATATATATATATATATATATATATATATATGTGTATATACCGGTATATATTGGTTAAACGCCTGCTTTTGGATGTGCTGCCTGTTTTTGGCCGTTTTGGGTTACCAGGTACCCACAATCAAATACAGTATATTGGAGAGTAAGAGCCTTGCACAAGAGATAGCACACACACACACATACACACACACACACACACACACACACACACACACACATACACATACACATACACACACACACACACACACACACGCACACACACACGCGCACACACACGCACACACACACACGCACACACACACACGCACGCCTAACCTAACCCTCCACCTCTCTCTCTCTCTCTCTCTCTCTCTCTCTCTCTCTCTCTCTCTCTCTCTCTCTCTCTCTCTCTCTCTCTCTCTCTCTCTCTCTCTCTCAGAATAATTACCTCTCAAACAGCCTTCTGCAACAGCTTTTGGGACATTGACATTCAGGCTTTTCTGTCACCTGTGAGTCACCTGGGTGAGACACGAGACCACCTAAGAACCCTGAAGCCAAAGCACAGCGAGCATTCACCAGAGGGACAGGAGGAGCTGTGGATGAGTCGATCAGAACAAGGAGCTGGCCCGAAGGGGGGGGCTGATCAGAAGGAGTTGAGGGAGGTTGAGATGACCAGGACGGTGACAAATCATCCAGTACTCAATGGGGGAGAGATACCCATCCGAGAAGAAAACTCCTGGTCCGTACCTATTTCGGGCCTATTCTAATGGAAAGCGACTTGCTTCCTGTCTCCCTGTCCGTCTCTGTGTTTGTCATTGGTATTCCTGAGCATGGCTGTCGCAGTTTATGTTACATATGCACTCAGGACAGTTCATATCCTGTGTGTGTTTCGCTCACGCTGTTTGCTGAGTGTATTTCAGGGAAAATTGAAGTCCAGCGTTGAAACACACGCATCCCACCCCGGGGGTCCGCCTGCGCTGTCTGCCTTCAGAGCCATCTGGATTCAGGATTCATGATTTATGATGCCTGCAGCATGCTCCAATATGGGGATAATAATATTATGTAATACGTGTTTACCTCCCTTTATTATTTATGATGGTCCGTTATGTTTCAGCTGTAGAGATGTAATAATAATAATAATAATAATAATGGTTATGATAATTCTAATTGAATATATTCAATAATAGACTATATTTTTCTATCTTTCGTCACTTCTGAAACTATTCAATTTTTGGTGGTTTCTATTTGTTCTACCAGGAAGTTATGAAGAGTCGTGGGCTGTCATGTCAATCCCATTGTCTGACCTGGAGACATCACTTATTACAAATTACAAACAACAACAACATAGCAGATTATGAGTGTAGCACAATATTGCGGTTATGGAAAAACCATCAAGAGGGGGAAATTGGATTATAAAAATAAACTGGAACTACAGTTCGAGGGCTCTGACACCAGATGTATGTGGCAAGGTCTGAGGGTCCTCTCCAACTACAAGGGGAGCTCAGGGGCAGTCACCAACAATGACCCCAACCTACCAGATGAGCTTAACACTTTTACGCTTTTTTTTTTTACACTTTTACACTCTCTTTGAAAGGGGGAACTCTGAGCCGACCATTCACCCAGAGGACTACGTTCTACAACTGTCCGAGTCCGAGGTCTGCATAACCTTCAGGAGGGTGAAGGCAGGGAAGGCAGCTGACCCAGACGGAGTTCCATCTTGTGTCTTCAAGACATGCACTGGCCAGCTGGCTGCTGTGTTCACGGACATCTACAACGCATCACTGCAACAGTCTGTGGTCCCAGCGTGCAAAGAGACAACCATTGTGCTGTTATCCAAAAATACCAAGGTAACAAGCCTCAATGATTATCGTCCAGTGGCTTTAACACCCATAGCCATGAAGTGCCTGGAGAAACTTGTCATGTCACACATTATCATTTCCATCCCTGAGTACCTAAACCCACTCCGGTTTGCATACAGACCAAACAGGTCTGTAGACGACGCCATTTCCCTGGCACTACACACGGCCCTGCAGCACCTAGACAGGAGGGACACCTACGTCAGACTGCTGTTCATTGACTACAGCTCGGCGTTCAACACCATCGTTCCATCCAAGCTGGTCCTGGCCCTTTTATCCACAGGCAGTGCACTTACTGAACTGCCAGGAGTGCTGCCACTTTCAAAACATTGTCATCCATATTACATTACACTATCATACTTTTGATGGACTTTTTGGCCTCATTACAGCTACTGTATTCATGATGCTACCGCACTACTGGCATATACAAAGGCTTTTAAAATGCTTTTATCACTATTTAACACATTATTGTTCTTTTTATTGTTCTTTTATGTTCTTTTATTGTTCTTTTTATTGTGTACAGTATTTTCATAGTATAGCGTTTTAGAAAATCCATACTGTGGAAGGGAACGGGGAGTAAGCATTCCATTGTACTAAAAATCTTAAATCTTAAATATAGTTTTAGGGTGGTATTAGTGTAGTTTAATATTGCACAGTAGAGTAGAATATATGTACTTTGAAGCCAACTTATTGTACTTTTACCCGAGAACTGGTTCTGCCCGGCTTGGAGACTTATTAGGAAGGAAGTGCACTTATGACTTCTGATGACTTATTGTAAGTCGCTTTGGACAAAAGCGTCTGCTAAATCAATGTAATGTAATGTATATTTGTATACGTAAGGTGTGTAGATCGTCCTCGAGAACGCACGAGCAACTTTCTTTTTTCTGAACGTATGATTCCTTGCCCCTTGCTGTTGAATCAGGGTGCAGTGTCATTTCGGCTCGATAGGGGGCAGTCTAGTCTCACAATTCGCACGAAGGATTCACGGATGACAATTGACGACAAATGGAAATACAAATACAACATCAGCTTGACAAAAATAAACTAACAAGTGGAAAACTTTACACAGTAGGGTCCTAATCCTAAAGAAGAAGGTTAGCAACGGTCAAACATGGCGTTGTTTGCTCAAACTGAGCCCCAACTTGTAGTGGTCTTACATGCACATTGTTCCAAACTGTTATGTGTTGTATACAGTATACATGTTGTATACAGAACGGTGACCGTGTGTGTGTGTGTGTGTGTGTGTGTGTGTGTGTGTGTGTGTGTGTGTGTGTGTGTGTGTGTGTGTGTATGTGTGTGTGTGTGTGTGTGTGTGTGTGTGTGTGTATTGGTGTGAAATGTATAAACAGAGAGGGTCATCCAATGAGCTAACAGTGTCTGACCTCATTCATTGTCTCAATTAGTTCTCTCTCTCTCTCTCTCTCTCTCTCTCTCTCTCTCTCTCTCTCTCTCTCTCTCTCTCTCTCTCTCTCTCTCTCTCTCTCTCTCTCATGGCTTTAGCTAAATGACAGTCAAAAGGCATAATGATCCCAATGACTCCTCTTAAATACATGAACCATATGTTCATGTGATAGTGTGTGTGTGTGTGTGTGTGTGTGTGTGCATTCATGTGCATGTATGCATGTGTGTCTGCGATTCCCTCATCACGTACACACAGTTAAGTAACTTGGAAATCTAAACAAAGACCATGTGCTTAGTTCAAAGGTCATTCGGCTCTAGGCTCCCATATGTGCATGTACCGTGTGTGTGTGTGTGTGTGTGTGTGTGTGTGTGTGTGGTGTGTGTGTGTGTGTGTGTGTGTGTGTGTGTGTGTGTGTGTGTGTGTGTGTGTGTGTGGGTGGGTGGGGGTGTGTGTGTGTGTGTGTGTGGGTGGGTGGGGGTGGGTGTGTGTGTGTGTGTGTGTGTGTGTGTGTGTGTGTTCCAGCAACCTTTACTCGCTTAAGCACCTGGATCCAGCCGGCATCACCAGCTGGCTGGGAGACCTACCCTGTGTTTACCTTCTGGTTCAGCTGCATGTGAGTAATTCTCACTGTGTACATTTCCCCCCCCCCCCCCCCCCTCCCCCCAACCACCACAACATTGACGTTTCGCCGATAAGGAAAAGGAGACTTGTGAAAAGGGCACTCCGTCCTGCCATGTAAACAAATTATAGTAATATATTCCATATTCCATATTCCAGCTATATTCCTGTAATTTCGTGCCATGCTACACTCTGATGGCTGGAGAGCAAGCCGGATAGGGCCCTCAGTAGAGTGCATATACCTCCGCCCACACCAAAAAAGTCCCCCCTGGATCCGGAATTGGATCCGGATCTGCGCCCAAAATCCCCCAAAAGCCCCAATATGTATATCTCTTATGGGCCACCAGGTTTAGTCGAACTCTGTACATAACTTTTTTTTTAGTTATCTCACTAACTATTGTTCACCTGTGTCACGTCACCTCCTGTCCCCTCGCCCCCTGGTCCCCTCACTCTAGGTCCGCATGGGGGATATATTCTCTTGGGTGGTAGACATGATACTGAGTCTGTCACGGTTACGGTGGTTGACAGGGGGCGTTGCCAGGCCGCGTGCGCTAGAGGCGCACACACACGCACCTGCCAACCATTACCGTGGCTAATTACCATTGATCTCACCTGGGGGCTATTTATACAGCGGCGTCAGTGAGAGACGTCGCTCGTTCGTACTACGTGTAAACCGGTACGCTACCAGTCCCCAGGTGACATTCATCCCTGGTCCTGATCACCCTGCTACGGACTATCGGAGAGATAGTCCGCCCGTCTGCTGTTCCAGCCCCCCTCGTCGGTCCCGGAGTTCCGCCCGTCATCTACCTGTCGGTACGACGCACCTCGACCTCCCGGTAACCTGACCATCGCCTGTCCCCAACGATCCGTTCGCCTATACCTGTCGGCACGACGCACCTCGACCTCCCGGTAACCTGACCATCGCCTGTCCCCAACGATCCGTTCGCCTATACCTGTCGGCACGACGCACCTCGACCTCCCGGTAACCTGACCATCGCCTGTCCCCAACGATCCGTTCGCCTACTACCTGTCGGCACGACGCACCTCGACCTCCCGGTAACCTGACCATCGCCTGTCCCCAACGATCCGTTCGCCTACTACCTGTCGGCACGACGCACCTCGACCTCCCGGTAACCTGACCATCGCCTGTCCCCAACGATCCCTACGTCTCCTACCTGTCGGCTTGACGCACCTCGATCTCCCGGTCCCAGCTCCCTCGTCGGTCCTGGGGAATCACCTTCTATTGTGTTTTGTGCCATTAATAAACCCCTGTTCTTCCTTTCCTGGTCTCCGCCTGCGTTCTGGGTCCAACCTCACCACACACACCCGT
>CM051014.1:8023911-8068911 GCA_027704905.1 Muraenolepis orangiensis | reverse complement strand
ACACACACACACACACACACACACACACACACACAGGCACACACACCAGTAACTGGAGTCAGAGGGGGATTAAGACAGAGTGGGAACAGAGCAAACACGTTAACCCACCGTGACGACCCCAGGCCTGCCTCTGAGCACAGAGCATAGGTGTGTGTCTATGTGTGCATGCATGTATGCATGTACACACATGCATGTATGTATGTATGTATGTATGCACGGCAGGGTATCGCGTCACGGACAGAAGGTGACCCCAGGTGACTGAGTGCAGTACAGGGGACTCCGGGGCCAGTGGCCAGCTGATACTTTTACCCACAAGCCTTCAGTGTTCCCAACCCGAGGGATACTGTTACCTTGTGTTGGAGTGTGTGTACGTGTGTGTGTGTGTGTGTGTGTGTGTGTGTGTGTGTGTGTGTGTGTGTGTGTGTGTGTGTGTGTGTTTGTTTGTGTGTTTGTGTGTGTGTGTTCGTGTGTACGTGTGTGTGTGTGTGTGTGTGTGTGTGTGTGTGTGTGTGTGTGTGTGTGTGTGTGTGTGTGTGTGTGTGTGTGTTCGTGTGTACGTGTGTGTGTGTGTTTGTGTGTACGTGTGTGTGTGTGTGTGTGTGTGTGTGTGTGTGTGTGTGTGCTGTGTGTGTTGTGTGTGTATGTGTATGTGTGTGTTGTGAGGTCATAACAACATCTCATCTGTGTCATAAGGATTACCCTGCATATAGCATGTTTGAGGCAACAACAACAGGACAACACAACGTCCTGTACTAGGTGGTGTGTGTCCATTTTAAATATAAAGACCGCAAATGTAGCTACTAAAATAATACACCTCCCTACATAGAGTAGCCTCGCCAGTTTCACGCCAAAGGTAAATGCTGTCTTAACTAATTGTATATTAAATAATTGTTCTTAACTTACTGCTGTATTATTTGTCTTTATCTTTTATCCCTTGTCTTGGTGTAATGTCTTGGTGTTGTGTCTATGTGTCCTGTGTTCAATGTTTTCAGCCCACTGCTGTGACTTGGGACAAATAAAGTTGAACTTGAAGCTGAAGAAAGGGTTTATAATCCATCGCCGTGGTTACGGATTCTTTCTTTCCGCTGCCCAGAGAGACCTGACCTTTGTTTCCTGACGTGCCGACCGCCAGCGCGCAGTTGTGGCACACAGTTGTGAATGACACACATGAATGTTGCGAGTCTTAAAAACGTTTTAAGTTTCATTAAATTTCATGTCACATGTCTGAGTGTAGTGTGAAGGAGTCGCATGCTATACTGCTACGACTAAGGGGCTCTGTTAGCTTGGGTTGACCCTAACTCTGGGGAGTGAGTCAGTGCAAAACAGTGGCGAGTCATACCACTCATCCATCGGTGGCCAGGGGACCATTGCGGTGAAAAGGTGTCTAAAACCTGGGGGAACCTATCGGTCAGAGGTGTAGATCGATGGTAGCTGTGAAATGGAGGTGGGGGAAAATAATTGCGAGCGACAATTGTAGGACTGGAATTAGATTGGAAGCAGCCAATCATACGCAGGTATCATGCAGACAGGTGACGGTGAGGAAGCCAATCGAATGCCAGGAATCTGCTGTATCCTAGAAAGAAAAAAAGAAATAATATTATATGGAGCGAAAAAAACACAAGATATTGAGTGAATTAGCTACAACATATCGTGAATCATGAATGAGCACGTCACCACGCACTCTGTAAATGTGATTTTTGTTTTCTAATTATCGGTTGCTTGAGTGAAGTGGTCACCATCAGTATCTGCACTGAAGGTGTCTGTTTTCAATTATACGCGAGGAAATGGGAGCTGAACATTACACCTTGTTGCTACACCGGGGGGGGGGGGGGGAAGATTTAGGCCCGACTGTTTGAGTTGCCAGAAGAACTCGCACGTGGCTTGGCCACGCCCCCTGTCAACAAACAATCACGTTGGTTGGCAGGGGGCGTGGCCAAGCCACGTGCGCTGGCCACAAACACACACACACCTGGACACAATTTCCCCCGTGTAATTTGTTTATCACCTCACCTGGGGTATATATACGTTGTCTTCCTTACCCCAGCGTGAGGTCGTTACTCTACTATGCACGTAGTTCTCCCGTCTGGTACCCATCGCCTGCCAACTGCCTGCCGGTACTTCGCACCCGATACCCCCGGTACAGACTCCTTCCCCTGTCCCGGACTACCCGCCGGTCAACTGCCTGCCGGTACTCCGCGGATCGTCCTCCCCGTGTACCCTTGTGTTTTATGTGTTTTGGGGAAATAAAGCCGTCTCGTATCACTCCACTTGTCGTCGTCTGCGTTCGGGGTCCAACCCACTCCCTCTCTCGTGACATTAGTGACTGCTATGCTAACGGTGGAGTGCAGGTGGGAGTGAGGGAGTCTCCCGATGAGGAACAGGCATCGTCAGTGGGGGAGTGGGCTGACCGCATGGTTCCCATGTGGCCCCTGTATGAAATGACCCCCCCCCTCCCCCCCGGGGCCCCTCACTCATGGGTAGGAACAGCCTTTTCACCCAGCTGACCCACTTAGTGTTGTTGTTGTGTTGTTTATGAATCTGGCTGGAAGTACAAACTCTTCCAAAATAATGATGGTGATGGCTGAAAGATGCAGGTTGAGGTTTTAAGGAAGTATGTTTTTATCATAATATATTGTATCGAGACAGACTCTGAGATGCAGAACTGGTTTCTACACATGGATTGGAGTCTGTTTGCCTCCCAGTCTACCCTGAACTCCCACACTGACATCGACTCCTACGCCTCCTCTGTTTTGGATTATATCAACTCTAGCATTGTCACTGTCACCACCCTCAAACAGATCACAACATTCCCCAACCAGAAGCTGTGAATAAACAGAGAGGTCAGCCTACTCCTAAAGGCACGTGATGCTGCTTTTAGGTCGGATGATGCACAGGCCTACTTTTTAGCCAGGGCTAACCTGAACAAGGGCATCAAGCTGGCCAAGCTCAACCACAATCTTAGGGTTGAAGACCACTTCAACAACTCTGATCCCCGACGCATGTGGCACGGCATCCAGGCCATTATGGACTACAAACCCTCCAAAAACTCCCCCCAACCACTGACTCATCCCTCCCTGACACACTCAATCATTTGTATGCCCGCTTTGAACGGGACAACCACAAACTGCCCACCAAGGCTCCACTCCCAGCTGACCAACAAACCCTCACCCTATCCTCCAGATTAGCCAATCTCACCTCCACCCTCACCCTGAACACCGGCGTCCCCCAGGGCTGTGTGCTGAGCCCTCTATTTTACTCCCTCTTCACCCATGACTGCACTCCTGTACATGGTACAAACACCATCATCAAGTTTGCAGACGACACAATGGTGGTGGGCCTCATCAAAAACAACAATGAGGCAGCCCACAGGGAGGAGGTCCAGCACCTGGTGGTGTGATGCGCTGACAACAACCTGGCCCTCAAGACTAAGAAGACCAAGGAGCTCATCGTGGACTTCAGAAAGACCAGAGCTGGTGCACACGCCCCTATCCTCATCAACGTGGCGGTTGCGTGTGTCTCCAGCTTCAAATTCCTGGGGGTCCACATCTCCGAGGACCTCTTCTGGTCCCTCAATTCTGCCTTAGTGGTAAAGAAGGCTCACCAGCGTCTCTTCTTCCTGAGGAGACTGAGGAAAGCCCACCTGTCCCTTCAGATTCTGGTGAACGTTTACCGGTGTGCCATTGAAAGTGTCCTCACCAACTGCATCACATTGTGGTACGGCAACTGCACTGTTTCTGACCAGAAAGCGCTGCAGAGGGTGGTGAAAACTACCCAACGCATCGTTGGATTGCCCCTCCCTGCCATAAACACTACCCACCACAAACGGTGTCTGAGGAAGGCACAAAAAATTGTCAAAGACACCTCTCACCCCAACCATGGACTGTTTGCCATCCTCCTCCCCTCCCCGGGAGGCGCTATAGAAACCTTTGTTCCAAGTCAAGCAGGCTCAGGAACAGCTTCTTCCCCTCAGCTGTCATCTCTCTTAACTCTGCACCACGATGACACCCCCCCCCCCCCGCTCCCCACCTTGTCGAACCTGGCACTGCTGCCCAACGTACGAGCTCTGATCTCTGCTCAATACATCCTATAATACATAATAATAATAATAATAATATAATAATAATAATAATAATAATAATAATACATCACAATCAATGTCTTCGACTGCCTTGCACTGTAATCATAACTACCTACCTCTATCTATTACATATTTACTAACAACATACCTGTATGAAAGCGTGTATATTTTGATTGTACCTACCGTATATATTTTAATCTTCAACTGTTGATACAACTGCATATCCCTGCTCACTACCTGCTGTATATACATTTAGATATATTTATCCTGTTTTTCATAATTGCATACCCATGATCACTACCTGTTTATTACTTGTATACTTACCTGTATATATATATATTCATATTATTATGCACATATCTCATATATACTCTTTAAGTTATTTAATTTAACTGTTGTTATACCTAGTAGACTGTCTTCTAACCACTGTGAGCTGTACATTATATATTACCATGCACTTTACTGCAACATTTGCACTCTGTTTAGATGCCAAATTATTTTTGCTGTACTGTACTTGTGCTGTGCAATGACAACACATTAGAATCTAATCTAATCTAATCATATCATTTGGGAATACCTCAGCTTAATATAAGTATGCACACCAATGGCCTCCCTATGTAAAAGGCATCCCAATAATAACAAGAAATAATCCAAAATACTTTAGTTATTTTTTTAAGTTGATGAAAGCAGCTGAATCTGTTGAAGGGAAATCCCCCCCCCCTCCCCCCCCCCCCCCGCTAGCAGCAGCAGCTTCAGTTCTCTCCCCGCGGGCCACAACTGACGACCTAACTAACTTAACACACCGCAGATCATCAGACGGTATAGTGACGCTGCTCCGTCCCCGTCAGGGTTAGCAATTCCTAACATCCCCATGACCCCCCACTCCTCCATGTAGGCCTACACATACAGTAGAGCACTGTTTCTGATTCTGGATTGACTCGGTGTGACATCTGTTCCACCCCCAGCCATGATATATCATGTCAAAGTCTCACAGATCAGAAGAAAAGCTGACTTCTTTTCTTTTTTTTTTTCCTTTTTTCAAGTAACTTTTAAATGACCAAATCTAATCTTTCCAGATGCGTGTTGTCATCTTTAGTCGTCAAAGACTTTTATTTTTTTTATGTATTTTGCTTACAAACTATTCCGGAGTGCCATTTTGACTTTTCATAGCGCTATAATGCTCCTTATTTATGCCATTAGTGATGCATTTGTTAAGGTAGAGTATAGAGAGATAGAGAGAGGAGAGAGAGAGAGAGAGAGAGAGAGAGAGAGAGAGAGAGGGGAGAGAGAGAGAGAGAGAGAGAGAGAGAGAGAGAGAGAGAGAGAGAGAGAGAGAGAGGAGAGAGAGAGAGTGAGAGAGAGAGAGAGAGAGTGAGAGAGAGAGAGGGGGGAGAGAGAGAGAGAGAGAGAGAGAGTGAGCGCACTTCAGGAAAGTTTAATGAAAGTGAGTCATCATTCAGTGTTCTTTCTGAAGATGGGAAACAAACCTTTCTAAATCTAAATCTAAGTCTAGAGGCCTCGCCAGTTTCACGCCAAAGGTTAATGCTGTCTTAACTAATTGTATATTTAATAATTGTTCTTAACTTACTGCTGTATTATTTGTCTTTATCTTTTATCCTTGGTCTTGGTGTAATGTCTTGGTGTTGTGTCTATGTGTCCTGTGTTCAATGTTGCGTTAAATGTTTTTAGCCCACTTCTGTAATCCTGGGGACTTTGGACAAATAAAGTTGAACTTGAAGCTGAAGAAAGGGTTTATAATCCATCACCGTGGTTACGGATTCTTTCTTTCGGCTGCTCAGAGAGACCTGACCTTTGTTTCCTGACGTGCCGACCGCCAGCGCGCGCTGAGAAAGAATAATCCCTTAAAATGTGAATGGCACACAGTTGTGAATGACACACATGAATGTTGCGAGTCTTAAAAACGTTTTAAGTTTCATTAAATTTCATGTGTAGTGTAGTGTGAAGGAGTCGCATGCTATACTGCTACGACTAAGGGGCTCTGTTAGCTTGGGTTGACCCTAACTCTGGGGAGTGAGTCAGTGCAAAACAGTGGCGAGTCATACCACTCATCCATCGGTGGCCAGGGGACCATTGCGGTGAAAAGGTGTCTAAAACCTGGGGGAACTTGTAGGTCAGAGGTGTAGATCGATGGTAGCTGTGAAATGGAGGTGGGGAAAAATAATTGCAAGCGACAATTGTAGGACTGGAATTAGATTGGAAGCAGCCAATCATACGCAGGTATCATGCAGACAGGTGACGGTGAGGAAGCCAATCGAATGCCAGGAATCTGTTGTATCCTAGAAAGAAAGAAAGAAATAATATTATATGGAGCGATTGCACAGCCAATAAAAAAACACAAGATTTTGAGTGAATTAGCTACAACATATCATGAATCATGAATGAGCACGTCACTACGCTGTCCGTAAATGTGATTTTTTTTCAAATTATCGGTTGCTTGAGTGAAGTGAACAAACCCTCACCCTATCCTCCAGTTCAGCCAATCTCACCTCCACCCTCACCCTGAACACCGGCGTCTTCCAGGGCTGTGTGCTGAGCCCTCTCCTCTACTCCCTCTTCACCCACGACTGCACTCCTGTACATGGTACAAACACCATCATCAAGTTTGCAGACGAGACAACGGTGGTGGGCCTCATCAAAAACAACGATGTGGCAGCCAGGTCCAGCACCTGGTGGTATGATGCGCTGACAACAACCTGGCCCTCAACACCAAGAAGACCAAGGAGCTCATCGTGGACTTCAGAAAGACCAGAGCTGGCGCACACGCCCACATCCTCTGAACTCTGTACCATGATGACACCCCCCCCCCCCTGCTCCCCACCTTGAGCTCTGAACTCTCAATATATCCTATAATACATATTAATAATAATAATTATAATAATAATAATACATCACAATCAATGTGAGAGAGAGAGAGAGAGAGAGAGAGTGCGCTTCAGGAAAAATGAATGAAAGTGAGTCATCATTCTGTGTTCTTTCTGAAGATGGAAAACAAACCTTTCTAAATCTAAAGTCTGGAGGCGTGTGTGTACGTGTGTGTGTGTGTGTGTGTGTGTACGTGTGTGTGTGTGTGTATGTGTATGTGTGTGTTGTGAGGTCATAAAAACATCTCATCTGTGTCATAAGAATTACCCTGCATATAGCATGTTTGAGGCAACAACAACAGGACAACACAACATCCTGTACTAGGTGGTGTGTCCATTTTAAATATAAAGACCGCAAATGTAGCTACTAAAATAATACACCTCCCTACATAGAGTAGCCTCGCCAGCTTCACGCCAAAGGTAAATGCTGTCTTAACTAATTGTATATTTAATAATTGTTCTTAACTTACTGCTGTATTATTTGTCTTTATCTTTTATCCTTGGTCTTGGTGTAATGTCTTGGTTTTGTGTCTATGTGTCCTGTGTTCATTGTTGTGTTAAATGTATTTATCCCACTTCTGTAATCCTGGGGATTGGGGACAAATAAAGTCGAACTTGAAGCTGAAGAAAGCTTTTATAATCCATCGCCGTGGTTACGGCGACTTAAAAGACGTTTTTTAAGTTTCATTAAATTTCATGTCACACGTCTGAGTGTAGTGCGAAGGAGTCGCATGCTATACTGCTACGACTAAGGGGCTTTGTTAGCTTGGGTTGACCCTAACTCTGGGGTCAAGAAAAAGGGAGTCAGTGCAAAACAGTAAGCGTGTCATACCACTCAATCATCGGTGGCCAGGGGGCCATTGCGGGGGAAAAGGTGTCTAAAACCTGGTGAAACTTATAGGTCAGAGGTAAATGGACATTCATACGCAGGTATGCAGGCAGGCAGGTGACGGTGAGGAAGCCAATCGAATGCCAGGAATCTGCTGTATCCTCAATCTTCGATCTGGTCAAAACTTAAAAAGTAGCAAAGGAAAACCACCATAGAGATACGGTATGTTAGTGTTTGCTGGTGATGGGTTCGGTTGGACGTAGGATTCAGACTGTGGTTCAGACTGTGGTGACTCGGAGATGATCTCATGTGCAGTGATTGCAGTTATCACAGAGAGAAATAACTAAATATAGAAACAAACAAACAATATTATATGGAGCCATTGCACAGCCTATCAAACCCACAAAAGTATGAGTGAATTTACAGAATTAAGTGAATGAATGAATAATAATAATAATAATAATAATAATAATAAAGCCAAGAACGCCAAGAAGAAGGTAACACATGGTGATACGAAGAGAACATCAGACCAGCTAAGAGCAGACAACAATAGCCAAGACCTGTTTCAGTGAGTGGAAGGCTCCAGGCCAAGGACTCCTAGTAGCCTCGGAAGACCTATGACATCCAGTTGTCATAAGTCATATCGTCAAAGCACGTGGCTGGACCAGCCGTACCTCCGCACTGAAGGAGGCGAGACACGTGCAGCACCACACCCCTGTCTGTCACACACACACACACACACACACACACACACACACACACACACACACACACACACACACACACACACACACACACACACACACACACACACACACACACACACACACACACACACACACACACACACACACACACACACTTTCTGATCTGAACTACAGCTTTTAATGAATCACGAATGAGCACGTCACCACGCTGTCCGTAAATGTGATTTCCTTTTTCTTTTCATTATCGGTTGCTTGAGTGAAGTGGTCACCATCAGTATCTGCACTGATGATGTCTGTTTTCAATTATACGCGAGGAAATGGGAGCTGAACATCACACCTTGTTATTACACCGGGGGGGGGGTGAGATTTAGGCCCGACTGTATGAGTTGTGAGAAGAACTCGCAGTGCTGATAGGAGTTAATTCTGCATCTGCAGAATTGATTGCCGATGCACGATGGTGCGTGAAACTCGCGTACTCTCATAAGTATATAAGTACTCGAGTATATATAATGTACTGTGTGTTTTTCCATACGTTTTAGACTGCGGTGACTTCAGATTTATCATATTCTTGACTGAAGAAAAGGTTGACAAATGCTGCTTTAGCGACTGCTGTCCTTGTGCTATGCTAACGGCGGCGTGCAGGTGGGAGTGAGGGAGTCTCCCGATAGGCTGGGAGCTCCTGAGGAACACACAGTGTCAGCGGAGGAGTCGGCTGACCACATGTTCTCCCCCCCCCCCCCCCCCCCGGGGCCCCTCACTCATGGGTGGGAACAGCCTTCTTTAAACCCAGCTGACCTAGTGTTGTTGTTTAGGAATCTGGCTGGAAGTACAAACTATTCTAAATAATATCAACACGTGATGGCTGATAGATATACAAGATGAGGGTGGAGGTTTGAAGGAAAGTATGTTTTTACCATAATATATTGTATCATATCATATTGGGAATACCTTTAGCTTAATACAAGTATACACACCAATGGCAAACCCTCATATAAAATGCATCCCAATAATATCAAGAAATAATACTAAATACTTTATTATATACTTTATTTTGTAACTTTATTTATTATTTAAATAAAGAAAAAAAAATTAAGCTGATAAAAGCATCAAAAAAAGATGAATAAAGAATGAAAAAAGTCTAAATTGGGAATGGAAAAAGAGGAGCATTGGATGTTTTCTTTATGGCCGACATCAAGATGCCTCTCCCCTCTCCCCCCGGGCCAGAACTAACTAACTAACTAACCAACACACCGCAGATCATCAGACGGAGCCATCAAAGGGTAGTTTGATGACGCTGCTCCATCCCCGTCACCACCCACTTCTACATGTAGGCCTACACAGACAGTAGAGAGCACTGTTTTGGCTCTGGATTGACATCGGTTCCACCTCCAGCCATGATATCATGTCTTGTCAAAGACTCACAGATCAGAAGAAAAGCTGTCTTTTGCTTAAGGGAGAGTATAAGAATGTAAAACAGCCAATTACTATAGAATGCTTCATTGGATTGCGTTAATAAGGACCAGAGAGAGAGAGAGAGAGAGAGAGAGAGAGAGAGAGAGAGAGAGAGAGAGAGAGAGAGAGAGAGAGAGAGAGAGAGAGAGAGAGAGAGAGAGAGAGAGAGAGAGAGAGAGAGAGAGCGCTTCAGGAAAATCTAATGGAAGTGAGTCATCATTCAGTGTTCTTTCTGAAGATGGAACACACCTTTCTAAATCTAATTGAATACAATTGAATACAATTTAAATACAATTTATAAAGGAGAATCGTATCTGTGTTGTTGATCTGTTATATTACAGTGTTACGTTGATTTGTTTGTCTTTCTTGGTCCACAACGCATTTGAGTGGTTTTGTGTTGCAACCAATCAGATATTTTTCTGGGTCGCTGGGAAGAATATCCTTCAACCAAAGTACTCCCGCATACTTTGGCCCTTAGACTGAATGAGAGTGTATGTTTGGATTGACAATTTGATCAACCAATCATATACTGATTTGTAGCCAATGGGCGTATTCTTTCAGATTTCCCCACAGCTCCATAGTGCCCGAGAAGGTTCACTGGCTCGGATCGAGCGTAGAGTGTAGTGCTACGTTGTTTTTTCCTACGTAGGTTTTTTACGTCAAAATGGCAACAGGTGAAGATGATGTTGTTGCGGAATTGTTGTTTCCGGCCCCTAAATGTTTTAGGCTTGACATAAAACAATTATTCAATATTATATAAGGAGCCAATACATAGAAATAATAAGAAGACGTACATTACATGTTCTAATTGGGTCACTAGGTCCCGTCTTTCAAGAGCAGGCACAGTTTAGTAATTGGCCTCTCTAGGATGCCAGTTTTCGTTTTGAGCTTCACTGACCGGACTAGTCCCTCTGAATCAGGCTTTGTCTCAAGGATTCTTGCAAGAGGCCATGAAGATCTTGGGGAAGTAGGGTCAACGATCACCACAACATCTCCTGTCTTAAGGTTTTCTCTTACTTTGGACCACTTTTGCCTTTCTTGCATCAGAGTCAAGTATTCATGCGTCCATCGTCTCCAAAACAAGTCAGCCAGATACTGCACTTGTTTCCACCGGCGCCTGGTGTACAAGTCAGCACTGGAGAACTTACCGGGAGGGAGCACGGGTTGAGTGTTGAGTAGGAGGATGTGGTTTGGGGTAAGTGGCTCTAGGTCGAGATCCAAGGATCTTATGTCTTTTCCTCTTTCCTCTGTTTTTATGCTTGACAGCACAGCTCTGTTGTTGCTCACCCATTTTGTAAGCTGGAATCCGCCTTTGCTGCATAGTTCCACCAGGTCTGTTGTTAACTGCACTGCATCCTGTACTATGGGCAGAGAAGTCAAGCAGTCGTCAACATAAAAATTATGCAGTATTGTGTTTGTCACCTGTGGTCCCATGTGGAGATTCTCCTCTGCTGTTCTTCGCAGGGCAAAGCTGGCACAGCTTGGGGAAGAAGTGGCCCCAAACAAGTGTACCAGCATGCGATGGTCTACTGGGTCTTGTTCAATGTTCCCATCTCTCCACCACAAGAACCGCAGAAAGTCTGTGTCTGACTTTGTAACCCTGACTTGGTGGAACATAGATTTAATGTCTGCCATTAGAGCAATGGGCTCTCGTCTGAATCTGAGCAGAACACCAATTAATGAGTTGGTCAGATCAGGGCCTTGCAAAAGTTCTGAATTCAGGGACCTACCCTGGTACACCGCACCGCAGTCAAACACCACCCTGAGTGTGTTTTTCTTGGGGTGGTATACTCCATGATGCGGTATATACCAGGTTCGTCCTTCAGCTCCTTCCAGCTCCTTCTGTGGGACCATTTCAGCATATCCTTGAGCTATGACATCATTCAGGAAGGCGGAGTACTCATCATGGAACACAGGATTTCTACTCAGTTTCCTTTTCAGGCTGTGGAGGCGCTGTAGGGCAATGGGACGATTACTGGGCAGCTTGACATTATCGTTCTTGAAGGGTAAGTCTAATGTATAGCGGCCATCTATAACTGACACAGAGTTGTTTGCAATTTCAAGGAACCTTTTGTCCTCAATGGAGTGCTCACGCTTTTCGTCAGCAGTCTTTTCATTAAATTCATGGTTGTATTGACTGATCAACAACTTCTCCAGATTTGCAACAGAGATCCTGTTCACTGCTGCAGATTGACAGTCATCATCTATGGCGGACTTGCCATGTCTTAAGGGCCCATTGACAACCCATCCCACTAGGGTCTTTATGGCATAGGGTCCCTCACCCTGACTGTTTATTACTTCCCAGGGCTCTATGACCTTCGAAGCATTGGTTCCTATCAGCAGTTCAATGCTGCTGTCGATCACTGGAATGTTGACCTTCTTCAGGTATGGCCATCTGGCCAGATCCTGCTTTGTGGGGATATTTTCAGAGGTTACAGGCATCTCTTTTTGTGTGAACACATCAGGTAATGGAATGAAATTGTTCTCTTCAAGACCAGAAATTTCTAAGCCTGACACCAAATAAGTTGGCACAGATGTCTCGTGACTCATTGTTTGTAGCAGTATGTTTGTTTTTCTTCCCTGAACATTCAGCTGTGACATGAGCCGCTCAGTACAAAAAGTGGCTGAGCTACCTGGGTCGATGAATGCATATGCTGTTATGACCTTTTCCCCTCTGCCTGCTTTTACCTTCACAGGGAGTACTGAGAGCACATTACCGGCCCCTGTACCGGCCCCAATGTGCCCACACTCTTTGGGCTGTGCATCGACAAGATGTACGTCTTCCGACATGGCAGGCCTTTGTTGTTGCTGTGGCTTTTGTTTTGTGTCAATGTGCAGGACACTTGGGTGCTGTTTGGAACATACAGTGCAGGTAAGTCTTTGTTTGCAGTGTTTGCTAATGTGACCTTGATGTAGACAGCCAAAGCAGATCCCTTTTTCCTTTAAGAAATCTATCTTCTCTCTGTGTTTCTTTTTCGTCAGTGCATCACAGCGGTCCAGTGTATGATTGGAGCTACACATAGGGCAAGGTGCTTGCATGGCATTACTTTTGGGGTGTTGGCTGAGTTGGGGGGAAGAGGCAGAGACATTAGTTGCACCACTGATGAAAGTGGCACCAGTGGACCTGGATGGCGGCTTAAATGTATTGGGGAGTTTTCCTGTCACTCTTGTGGGCCTATCCTGAATGTCTCCATACACTGGATCGGTAATCACTCTCAGTTGTTTTTCAAGAAAGGTGACAAGATCAGAGAATTGTGGTCTGTTGTTCTGCTTCTCCTGAAATTTACACACATAAGAGCGCCAGCGCTCTCTGAATTTGTAGGGGAGCTTCATGATCAAGACCTTCAGGCTGGAGGACAAGTTTATTTCCTGTGAGTATCTCATTTCTTGCATTGCATTACAACAACTCCTCAAAAATAACACAAAGGCTTGTAGATCCTTCGCATCCTCAGTTTTAATGACAGGCCATTCCAATGCTTTTTTCAAGTAGGCAGAGCAAATCTTGAATTCATCTCCATAGTGTTCCTGAAGCAAAGCCTTTGCCTTTTCATAGCCTGTGTCTGAGCTCATGTGAAGACAACTCCTCACAAGGTCTTGAGGGAACCCACTTGTGTATTGATCGAGAAAGTACAGCCTATCTGCACTATTGTCAGTTTTGAGCTCGATCATATGCTGAAAGGCCCTGATGAATGGCCTATACAACAAAACATCTCCACTAAAGACTGGGACTTCTCTTTGAGGGAGTTTTGACTGTTGTTGTTGCTTTACCAGAATGGATGTTATGTAATTTTGACGCTGTAAAATATTTGCAAGTCCATCATTAACATCATGCCTTGGAGGTGCTACGAGTTGGTTAGATGTGCTTGTTGATTTAGAGGGGTCTCTCTTTCTAAGTGAATCAAGAGGACTTGAGGTGGTCTTTTTAATGTCTAAACTCTCTCCCTCTCCTACCAAGACAGACTGAAAGTGAACGCCATCCTTTGGCCGAACACTTGGGGTTTGCATTACTGAAAGGGCTTGGGCAATTTTATCTAAAGAGAGAAACTCACTCTCTGATGTAGCACTTTTCATTGGCATTTCAGCAAGGTAAGCATTCATTTGATCGTTACCTTCACTCTGCAGAGTTTCTTCTGGTAGCCTCACTTGCGTGCCTGGTGCTTGTGTGACTGTGGTTGGACGACTTGGCATCTCCTCTCTTGCTGGTTCCACTGTTGGACTGGTAAGCAAGACTCCTTGTTGTTGCTCAGCGGACTTGAGAACTGCAAGTTTGGATGATGAGACGGCCAACTGTGTTTTCAGTTCAAGAGCTTCACGTTTCTGCTTTAATGCTTGCATCTCTTTCTGTAGTGCACTCTCCACTTCCTCCAATTCATGCATTTCCTTCAATGCTGCAACCTTGGCCACAAGTCCAGCTCTCTCAGCCTCTGCAACTATTCTGGCTGATGCTACTGAAGATGTCCTGGACCCACGTGTCCTGTGAGAGACTTGTGAAATGCTGTCCTTTGCAGTCACCTCCACGTCCTCCTCCTTCTCCACGTCCTCCTCCTTCTCCTCCTCCTTCTCCTCTTCTACTGGTTTAGGATTAGTAGTCTTAGATGCACCAAAAAGCCACTCAGACACAAGAGAAAGAAAAGGATCAATTTCGGCCATTTTGGGTTCATACCATTCAAGTCAAGTCAAGTCAAGTCAAGTTTATTGTCACTTCACAGTTTACAGTTTAGTATAAAGCAGTGATGTGAAATTCTTGTGTGCAATACCCGACGACAGACAGCAGTTATAAAATAAGATAAAATAAAAATAGATAAAAATAGATAAAAATAGAATAAAGAATATAAAATAAAAATAAAAAATGCAATTTATAAAATGCAAAAATCAGCACAGAAAAGAGCAATATATATATATAAATCAATGTAATAAAATATACATTGTTATATGTTATACGCCCTTGTTCAGCAGCCTGATGGCCTGACTGTGGAAGCTATCTCTAAGCCTATTTGTACGACACTTGATACTGCGGTATCGCCTGCCTGACGGTAATAGTGAGTAAAGTTCGTGGCTGGGGTGGGCAATGTCTTTTATAATTCTTTTGGCCTTGGCCACGCACCGCTGGTTGTAAATGTCCAGGAGGGAGGGGAGCTCACCTCCAACGATATACTGGGCCGTCCGCACCACCCTTTGAAGCGCTCTGCGCTCGAGTGCCGTGCAGTTCCCGTACCAGGCGGTGATACACCCTGTCAGAACACTCTCGATGGTGCCGTTGTAGAATGTTCTCAGGATGCGGGGGCCCATGCTGAATTTCTTCAGACGCCTGAGAAAATACAGGCGTTGTTGGGCCCTTTTCACCACGTGTGTGGTGTGCGTGGACCATGTGAGGTCCTCGGAGATGTGCACGCCGAGGAACTTGAAGCTGCTGACCCTCTCTACTGCAACGCCGTCGATGGAGATAGGGCTGTGCTCTCCCCTCTGCCTCCTGAAGTCCACGATCAGCTCCTTGGTCTTCTTGACGTTGAGGGCGAGGCTGTTCTCCTGGCACCACTGCTCCAGCGATCCGACCTCCTCCCTGTAGGCTGTCTCGTCGTCGCCGGCGATCAGGCCCATCACCGTCGTGTCGTCAGCAAACTTGACGATGACGTTGGAGCTGTGCATAGCCATGCAGTCGTGGGTGTAGAGGGAGTAGAGGAGAGGGCTCAGCACGCATCCCTGGGGGGCTCCCGTGTTGAGGGTCAGTGGCTCTGATGTGGTGCTGCCCATCCTCACCACCTGGCGGCGGTCCGACAGGAGGTTCAGTATCCAGCTGCACATGGATGGGGGTACGCCTAGACCTCTCAGCTTGGTGTCGAGCTTGGCAGGAACTATTGTGTTGAATGCTGAGCTGTAGTCCACAAACAGCATTCGCACATAACAGTTCTTCCCCTCCAGGTGGGAAAGGGCAGTGTGGAGGGCCATGGCAATTGCGTCGTGTAAATGTACTAGAGGGGGAGTACATACTATGCTCTCAAACAATCAGCTCCATAGCTTCCATCCATTTCTCCTTTTCCATCTTGAATCCACAGTTTGTTTTTTCCAAGTTGGGTCACTGGATGGCATCCATCAGTTTGGAAGCGGTCTTTGACTTTGTAGTGGCTATTTCTTTGTCCTATTGTTTCCTATTGATAGCCACTGGTGGCCAAGCTGGAGAGGTTGACTCAAACATCCAAGTAAAAAATAAGGTCCAGATGAAACAGTTGTCCGAAAAATGTTGATGGGTTTAATGAAAATAAAAGATGATACAAAACTCAGAAATTATATAATGTCCATATAAAGCAGGATTACTAAGATAAACTAAAGATTATTTTTCTTGGGTTCTGCTTGGTAGTATGGCTTGCTTGTTAGGTAAAGACCATCACTTCCTGCTCCGGCCACGCCTTCTCAGGTAACGTCACCTGTAGATATAGGATAGGTGTGTGTGGCCCCTTTGGCCACAAGAGGGAGACAGGAATGGCTTACACAACACAAAAAGGGAGATATAAGAAAAAACTCAAATATGCGTTTTGGCTCCTACAGTACCCTTTTCAAGACGACCATTCAGTGAAAATATGGACATTGTAAAAAAGTTTTAACGATCCCCATCACCACTGCATCTGTGGAACGGACATTTTCCGCCCTCAAACATGAAGGAACAAAACAGGACAATCCCGACTCACTGCATTAGCTTCCATAGCTATTGAAAGGCAACTTAGCTCAGCTTTATGATCGGGTTATCGAAACATCCAGAAGGACAGGAGAATGGATTTGGTCTTTGTGAACATCATTGGTGAGTGAGACTCATTTGTCTTTGCTGGTTTTGTCGCAGTGTTGCATCTCGTTGAGCTGGTTGTTGCATTTTGTTTCCACACACTTGTTGACTGATTAGTTGGCTGTCTTGAGTTGTTAAGCATTGTTGTACATTTAAATTTAGAGTTTTGACTTGATCTTTCTTTGCATCGCTTAACGTGAAAAGACTTAACTAACAAAACCGCGATCAATAATCACCAAATGTCTCTGGCATATGTCTTGTCATTAGCACTTTCACCTGTCAAAATATCTCAACTTAAATCCTCCCATTATGGACGTTATGTGACATTGAGTGTTTTCCTCTCTATTGAGCCAGTAAGGAAAAGTCTTGACATTTGGTGATTATTGATTGCTGTTTTTGAACTTTAAGTTACGTTAAGCCTTTTCACGTATCGTTTTAGACTGTCCCTTTCATCGATAGCCTGTGTGTGGTGGTCTGTGCTGGTCTGTTACTTCACTACATGGACACTGCTTCACAACTATGGTCAACTTGGAAATTGGCTGCGACAATCTTATCTGCCTAAATGAGATAATGCATAAAGTGACTGCCTCTGTGACCGTCTGACTAGAACAACGGAATGTTCAAATCGGGGCGGTGGTGGTGGTGGTCTACAGAAGGTCCAGTTGTGATAGACACGGTTCGCCACTGGGTCACAAGCATGTACACACTCAGTGAAATAAGTTTCTCTGCATTTAACCCATCCTAGTATTAGGAGCATTGGGCAGCTATTGTATATGCAGCTGCCCCCTGGGGAGCAGTGCAGGGGGTCTGGTGCCTTGCTTAAGGGCACCTCGGCAGTGCCCAGGCACTTTGAGGACTTGAACTGCCGGAATAAGAGCCCCTGGTTTGGACCTTGCCTGGTTACAAAAGTAGACTTAAACGTTCAGCTTTATTCCATCTGTCTCCTTGTCGTACTTTTGGGTTCAGCCCTGCCAGTATCGGAGAACTTCACAGAATCAATAGTTTTCAAAGCACACTAACATTTTCTTTGGACTATTTGGCTGATTTGTTATATTTGAATCAGATGAACTGTTTACATTATTCCATTTAATTAATTAAGTTGTTTGTTCAAACTAGTATAAACATTGATGTTCAATGTGGCAGGACTATCCAGAAAGGCACGTGTTTTCATCCACAGTCCCTGCTGCTGAAAACAAACTTGATTTTTATTAGTTTTATTTAAAACAAATAAGTATTAATTAAGTATTAATTAAAAATAAGTGTTATTAATAAATATAAGTATTAATTTATATTGCCACTAAAGCTGTACTCTGTCATTACCAAACGCTTCAATGGTGAAGTCGGCTGACGACCGCCGCCAAAATGAGGCCTGCCAGTTTCAAATTTCCACACATGACTTTCTCACCCTCGTCTCCAATGGACTTCATTCATTCGGAGAACGAAAATTCTCGGGTTTGTTCTGTAGGAGAACATTTTTTGAAAACGTTAACAAAGAGACAGGAATTCCTCAAAAAAACATTTACAACATTGGTCATTTTCTTGGTGACATTCTGGTGACATTTCCACAGCAGAGAAACACACAGCTCGAAATATAATTAGTAAAGTCAATTCCCCTACACAGCACGGTCATGAAGCAGAGGAGTGTGTTCAGTGGTAGACTACTATCCCAACAGTGCTCCACAGAGAGACTGAGGAAGTCGTTTGTTCCCCGGGCCATACGACTATTCAACTCTTCCCAGAGTGGACGGGGGGGAAGACTGACTTTTGGGCATGAGGCCTCCACTGTTACACACACCTGTTCTGTGACCCCAAAACGACCTTTATTTGCACTACTTGCACTTATTGTATTCTGTATTTTATTGGTATTTATTACAACAGATATTAGTATAATTTTTGTTTTAATACAGTATATTTTCCACTTCTT
Organism: Muraenolepis orangiensis; assembly: GCA_027704905.1. Lineage (NCBI taxonomy): Eukaryota > Metazoa > Chordata > Actinopteri > Gadiformes > Muraenolepididae > Muraenolepis > Muraenolepis orangiensis. Next base: position 8,050,264 of record CM051014.1, on the reverse strand, counting down.
GTTTATTGTAATTTATTGTAATTTTATAATTCTAATTGTGTTTTAGATAAGTCCCTTCGTTTTTAATGTTTTTCTAACTGAATAAGTGTTTGTTTGCTATTTGTATAAGCTGCTGGAAGACTAAATTTCCCTCGGGATTAATAAAGTATCTATCTATCTATCTATCTATCTAAAGTAGAAATATTCATCTTTCTTATTCCTTCTTTCTGATTTTTTTTTATATTTCTTGCATTCTTTTATTCATTTTCTTTCTGTCTTTCTTTCAGTTTTTTCCCCCCGATTTTTCCATTTTCAATATTTCCCTTTCCTTTCTAACAACCTGCAAGATGCTCGGGGAACTTAAGAAATACAGAATTGTAACACGTGTTGAATTGTGTGCAATGACATTTATGCAAATCAAACCCTCTGGCCAATTTATTCATACAATGAACATGAAAGACACAACAAAAAGGGAGTCTCCGTGCAATCACATGAGAACATACAGATCAGGGGTGGGTTTCCCGATAACGTTTTCTCTTAGCGTGTTACGAAGACTTGAAAGGTATACCTTACTAAAGTTGTTTACTGTTCTACGTGTGTTCCACAAACTATCCCTCAGGCGGCTGCTTAAGGTATACCTTCTTAAGTCCGACGTTGCGCTGAAATCGATGACTCGAGAATCGACTTTTCACTCCAGGTAGCGACTGTTTCACCGCGTTATGAGAGTTTTATCAATAAAACACTGCAGGAATACTAAAGAACATTGCATTTATCATGACTGAGAACATATTCATAGAATTTAAAACTTACAAACTCAATTATCAAACCGTAAATGTAATGATTGCCTACAGGTGGCACGAGCCCGCCACCTCAGATTGTGATATCAAGCCTCTTCCCGCTACACCACCTCAGCAAATTACGCCACCTACCAGTACACCTTATTTGGCAAGAAAAGGTTGATTTAAATATTTTTTATATCATTGTCATGGTGCCTTAAATAACTTTGCAATTAGGGTTGATTAACCAGCAGCCCCATCACATAACTGGTGTAGTTCACAATTCTCTCTGATTGGCTGACAATTTCAATAAAAGCGCACCAACAAGAAATGAACATTAGATATGTAACATTAGATATGTCAGGCAGTGGTGTTGCGCAATATTTCGGTGCTCCCCCGCAGGTCATGAAGTCCAACGGGGGGGGGGGTGTTGACGCGATCGTGAAGTCCGATGGTAGGGTGGTGGTCCGGGCCGGCAGGTATGTCAGATGGCCAGTCAAACCGTGGTGCCTAGCAACTTAACAGGTAGGGGGGGGGCTCCTAAACTCCGGGGCTCCCCCGCACCGCGGGGTCTGCGGGGACCTCCGCTACGCCACTGATGTCAGGGCAAAAACATCGCAAAAAGCGGTCCGCCAGCGTCACCAATGTGGAGATGGAGGTCATGCTGGATGAGGTGGCGCTGAATCGTGAAGCACTGTTTTCGAGTTTTAGGAGTTTAAGAGGCGATTTCATGTTCAATAAAGTGCAAAATGTATCCACCGTAATGTACAATTTCGGCATGAAAACATTCCCATTAATGTGGTATTTTTGTTGTATATTATTACCGTTATGAACTACATATTGATTCACAGATTGAAATAAAACTAGGCCAACAGCTGATTTCAGAGGCTTGCGGGTCGGAACAGTGGTGGCCACTAGCGGAGAGAGCTGACAACATCGCTAAGGTAAAGTTAAGAGAGGTCCAGACCTGCCCTACGAAAGTGTTACTTACGGAAGGTATACTTAGCTAAGAACGTTTCGGGAAACACGGCGAGAAGTTAAGGTGGAACTTAAGGTGGAACTTACGAACGACGTAGCGTTAAGAAGGCTTCGGGAAACGCACCCCAGATCAGGACTTGAACTTCAGACCCAGACTCTCAGATGATCTTTATTTTCCCTCAAGGGTCAATGCAGCAAGCACACATACTGTAACAGGACAAAAACGTAACACACACACCACACACACACCACCACCACACACACACACACACACCACACACACACACACACACACACACACACACACACACACACACACACACACACACACACACAAGGAGTTATCTAGCGAACACAGTACCGGAACATCCAGAGACTGATGCTGATAACCCTGATTGGTCCCTCTGATTGCTTGCAGTTGCCTGATGTGCGAGGGGTATATGCTATGCTGCGATGCAGAGGTGAGGTCCTTCCACCACAATAAGCATTTGTTGAGGTTGTGAATGTGAAAGTGGTTGTTATTATCATACGTTAGGGGTGTACAGGATCCAAAGGTTTTTTCCAGGCTCCCCTGGACAATTCTGGGAATTCAAATGTTTTTGTGCTTGTCATTTAAAAAAACAAATAATAACTAGTAATGGTTGAATCCTTTGGCTATATACAGGCTAGTACAGATTCTCACGTTACCCCTCTTCAGAAACACTGATAGTTCTGTCCGTGGCCTCACCTACGTTTGGTTTGTACACAGTGATTCTACGTGATTCTAAAACACCAGAAACTCAAAGAGAGGACAGAGAAGGAAAACAAACAGAGTGAAGGTTGACAACTATCCATAGTTATATTGGTTGGCCTGGTGTAAACTGACACTGAGTAGTAGGTTTTCACGTGACCTGGTCCTGATGTTTCTGTGCCTGCAGGCTTCTAGTGCTAGCTATTGAAATGAACACGGGACACGACTTTAAGGCATTTTAAACATGTGAGAAGGCATTCATGTGATAGGATGATAGGACCATTAGATTGTAAACTTGTAGTATATTGTACACATTTGCTGCCTACATTAAACAATATTCCCGCCCCAAACAAACAAATTAGTGTGTAACAACAGGAGCTGTGAGTTCACTGAGAACCATATGGCTCCCTCCTACTCGAGAACCTGAGTCTCCAGCTCCGACTACGTTGTGTCTTGTCCAACCCCACCCCCCCCCCCCCCCCCCGCCCCAAGCACTCTCTCCGCGTTCCACCATCTGGACCATCTCCCCGTGTACCTCGTAACCTATCCAATCCTACACAGTTTTTGTGTTCATTGGATTTTTTCAGTAAAACCATTATCCGTTGTTTTGGGTGTCCTGTCTCTTCTTCTGGGTTCTCTGGCCAGTTTGGCTCGCCGGTCTCGTTGGGTCCTAACAATCCATCCATCATCCATCCATCATCCACCCAATCTATCCATCATTCATCGATCCATCCACCCAATCCAGCCATCATTCATCATACATCATCCACCATCCACCATCCACCCAATCCAGCCATCATTCATCCATCCATCCACCCAATCCATCCATCATCCATCATCCATCATCCATCATCCACCTAATCCATCCATCATCCACCCACCCATCCACCCAATATATCCATCATCCATCATCCACCCAATCCATCCATCATTCATCTATCCATCCACCCCACCCATCCATCATTCATCTATCCATCCACCCAACCCATCCATCCACATGCAAAGACATCATGGCCACATTGCCGCTCAGCACACATCTCTTACCTATCTGGAAGATCGATGCTGTACATAAAGGCCGGCCTGGGGGAGGGGGGAAAATAATAAAAGTTTGCACAGACTTATACGTAATCAAAAGAAGACACACATCCATGATGCCCTTTACCAAGAAATCCACCCGATGGCATCCCGGGTCAGGTGACCTGACCTGTGATGAATCACTATTTACTACTCAGGCACTCAGGCAGACGCCTTTATCCAAAGTGACACATGGTGAATTCAGAACACATGGCTAATTCAATTTTTGTTTTCACAATAACTGCTAATCCTTTCTCTAATAGAGGGTGATTTGTTACCGATGACAGTTACCCTTGTGTCCCCTGTGCTGGTCGTTCCTGAGTCTGATTATCATTAGTTTTTTCCTCTTGTGTGTGTCCTCGTCTCACGCTCCCCTTGGTCTTTTCTATTCATTCACATCACAAGAATCAAATGAACAAAATCAACATTATGTTTTGTTTCTCTTAAAGCGGTGGAATAGGGCTTGGGTCGTCTGGCTGGGTGGTCCTTTGTTGTTCTGCGTGTGTTGCGATGATCCTAAACATCAGGAGCCCAGTAGGGTGCCTGGAGGGACACACACACACACACAACAGCAAGACAATGCACGCATGTAACATACACAGATGTAAACACACATGCATCCAAACACACACACACACACACACACACACACACACACACACACATACACACACACACACATAAAACAGCACGCACATACACAAAGGTTAACACAATACACACACAATCTGTCTGTCTTGCACAAACACATGCACACACTCAGACACACAGACACATGCACACACACACACTTTCTCTCTCTCACTCTCTCGCACACACTCAGACACACAGACACATGCACACACACACACTTTCTCTCTCTCTCACTCTCTCTCACACACACACACACACACACACACACACACACACACACACACACACACACACACACACACACACACACAGACACAGACACAGACACAATGCACCATGCAACACCAGCCTGTTGTGTTGTATTTTGTAGTGGTCATATAACAACGTTGAAAGCGAAGCAGGGCGCTGGTTTGCATAATGAAAAATATTACGCAATATAATTGCATAATTGCATAATCATAACTACCGATTGATCTGTACATGAAAGCTCTTGAGGTACATCGTGACTGGACAGAGTCGGGACAAGCCCTGTGTGATCACACAGTGATGTAAGTTGTATGTTGTTTGTATTTATTCTAAATTAGATTATATATTATATAAAATAGATAATATATATCTCATTTCATTTACAAAAAAAGCCTGATTCTACATGATTCATGCATAGCAGAATACGTGACGCATAATGTAAAGTCAGTTTATGCATAAAAGGTTTTTCACCCTTTTACGAGACCATTTCACAGGGACCGTGTGTCTGGGCGTTTGTATGGGTAATTAGTACTTGATGAATATTTTGATTAAGATAGAAGACTTACTGACCTGTTTCTACCCTGGTTTAAAGGGTAACCTCACAGATTTTCAACTGGGGTAGTGAATGCAACATGGACACTGCTGAGGTGCCCTTGAGCAAGGCACCAGACCCCTACACTGCTCCCCTGGTGCTGTATATACAATAGCTGCCCCACTGCTCCTAATACTAGGATGGGTTAAATGGAGAGAAACGCATTTCACTGTGTCTGTGTGTGTACATGTAATGTGACCAATAAAAGAGGATTCTAAATGTACAGATGAATATAGATTTAGACACATTAGATGGAGGCCCTCGAGAACAAGGTAAGATTGAGGGGTTGACTCGCTCAATTCCTTCTGAGTTGATTTCCCTTTCTTTGTTTCAACTCCTTCTCAAGTGGGAGTACTTATCGCTGCGTGCATGTGAGGTGGCCTTGAGGAAATCAAATCGAACATTTCCAAAAATCTAAGTCTAAGTGTTTAATTTATGAAATGCACAGTTCAACACACAGCCATTCTGAACAGTGGCATTCAGCAACTACGTTAAGCATGGTCAAATAGATATATATATAATTTAAAAATATATAAATGTATATAAATATAAACACGACAAAGAAAATGGCTTATATATAAAATGTAGAATATACAAAAAACATACATTACAATAAAAACATTTGAAATATTTGAGCCTTTGTCGGCGCAACCTTCCTAAGGCGCACGTGCGTGTTAATCCGTCAATCGATCAGCGATCAATAAATCAGGGGTGGGTGTCACGGTGATAAGGGGGGGGGGGGTCTTGTGGCTGCTCAGGTCCTCCTAACATTCACCGTGGTCAGCTGGAGATTGTTGTTTGTGTCGCTGTCTGACACACCGCGCACCACACTGCACACAGAGCACACACTCAAAAACACGCACACACACACGCACGCACACGCACACACACGCACACGCACACAGAATACAACGGGGGGAAAAAAAATCCATTATGTGTTGAGCACACACTTGCAGGACCACTGCCACGCCCCTCGCTCACAGATCACCGTACATATAACGTTGAAGTGAACACATGTAAATCAGACTGTTGAACACAGTCAAAAATGTGCAAACATGTGCATTGTGGCAAAACGTAACAGCGCTGCCTTTGCCCAATGTATCTTAGAACCCGATATGTTACTGAGCCTAGACTAGAGATTGACTGTTGGGCATTGTCAATTTTGTTTATATAGGTTTTTCGGAATCGTACAAGTGGTATCTTGATCCCACTATGAGCTTAACGCAAAGTACAATTTACCTGTGTGTTTACCTGTTTGTGTGTGTGTGTGTGTGTGTGTGTGTATACAATGTACACATATATATATATATAAAGCATGTGATTCTGTATTGTAAATATATATAATGGCAGAATCACATGCTTGGTCAAGTCTCAAGTCTCTTATGTCCACACAGGGGGCCTGACAGCTAACAAGTCACATCAACCCCTAATGAATACACACCACCCAGAGAGAGAGAGAGAGAGAGAGAGAGAGAGAGAGAGAGAGAGAGAGACAGACAGACAGACAGACAGACAGACAGACAGACAGACAGACAGACAGACAGAGACAGACAGACAGACAGACAGACAGACAGACAGACAGACAGACAGACAGACAGACAGAGAGAGAGATAACATCAGCAGGGGTGGGGTAAGCAGAGGTAACCCTGAGGAAAAACAAGTGAGGAAAAAAAACAAGTGAGGAAATAGTGGAACATTAAACATAAGACGGAGGATGGTATAAGGCAGATATTAAATATACAGGGGAGGGGAGAGACGGATGGCTGTGTGGAAAAACAAAAGGAACATCCTGTCATCATATTTTCCCCCTTAAAACGTACACACGGCAGATGTGGTTTATTTGTCAAATGTATAAAAGGTACAGGGTACAATGTGCAGTGAAATGTTATTGGCAGTTCCCAAGATTCACAAAATTACAAAAAAAATACAAAATTGCAAGAATTACAAAATACAAAATATATACAAACAATTATTCAAATGTACATATTTACATAACTATTTACATTTGATTATCGACGACACGGACACATCAAATTAGATGTTAAAACGTCAAAAACACTTTTAATATAACAATAATGTTATTCTTAAGAACGATGAACGCCACCATGTATGATGTTGTTACTTTACTGTCAAGTCGGACAAACCGGAGCTCTGAAAGACACCCGAAATTCCGACCTGTAATTCCGAGTTTCACCTGACTGTTTCGTTCATATTTAAGTAGGAGCTCGTTTTTTTCCGAGGTCCGAGTTGCGTCTTGAACGCAGCAGTAGCACTGAATGGACTTTGCGCCTGAACGACATTACCCAGAATGCACAGAGCCACGTCTTGTCAGAACGAAGGTTATGTTGTGGACGTAGCTGTCACAGCTAACTGTCTCACAGAGCCGTTTGTTTACCTGCTTCTGTATAATTAATAATTAGTGTATTGAATTAACAACATTTGGTCATTTGTTAAACTGTTCATAAGCGCTGCATGACAATTGGGGCTATAAATAACAACCAACACGTTGTCCTGGATTGTTGTGGAGGCTTGAGTAACGTGGATTACAGCAAGGTACAGTACATATATACAAACACTCATATAACATATCAACGATCTATATTAACTTACAGTAAACGGGACGTCAGTTAACAATAAGGTGCAGCTCGGAAAGTCTGCTTGTAAAGAAGATACTTGGTACCTAACGTTGTGCAAATATATCATTAATCCATTCATGTATAAGCCCTATGTTAAGCCAGTACGGGTAAATAACAAGGTCGTCTTGTTCAAGTCAATGGCTTAATAATCTCTCTCTGGCCCACGGTTGATACGTTACAATGACCTCATCGCAGTAATGTAGTTTGCCATGAAGTCATTGCAAATGTGCCGCGTCCACTGCTCAGTACTTTGTTGACATTTGTCTTACTCTCGCGAGACTATGCTTCACATGCATCTCTGGACACTGGTGACTCTGGTGAGTGCAAATATATGGACTTCCCCTGTATGGTAAAAATAAATACATAAACAAATAAATAAGTTTTCACATTGGTCTGGAGCACGACTCAACACTTTCATGCGTAATCATTAAATGTATAAATGTCCAGACTGGGTAGGTTATTTGCCTGCCTTTTGTATCATTGGTCCCTCGCTGCTTACAATCTTTGAGTTTTTGTTGTGCTATTTTTGCATTGCTTTGTGCTACTCACATACAATACAAAAGCAAACACGCGTTCTGGACACACATGGCGACCACATAAGGCGACCCTTAAAAAGTCATTTGCAGCCATTGCAGGCCAATTTACTCCAGTCGTGTTGTGAGACTCACTGACTCATATCATGCCTAATAACCCTCTATGGTGAAGGAGGACAAAGAAACACTGGGGTAGATGGGTGGGGAAACTAATAAAGGGGGATTGAAGAGAGTGTTTTTTCTTTAACAAATATAAATCTGCAAAACTGCTAAGGACGGGAGACATAACAGTGTCAGTCTTTTATGGTGATTTGAGTACGGAGTCGGACACAAACTGCATTCATGGAGAGTTTTTGTTTAGATGACAGTTCATTGTCAAGGTATGAGGAGACTTAACCTTCACCCTATATACATTCACCATATAGGCCCCAATATAGGTAAGGCCCTATATTAGATTAGATTCGATTCTAATCTAATCTAATCTAATCTAATCTAGGGCCTTACCAAGCTTGATGTCTTCATGGGGGTCGGCTGTGCTACGGTTGTCTGTTTTCAGCAGGTAGCCCAGTACGAAAAAAAGAAAAACAAATAATCGGAACATACAGCTCTTAAATACAATTCATGGCCTACCAAATCAATCACTGTGGGCCTCTTGTGATCCGTAACCGGCAGCCATGACATCTGGCGTCTTTGTATCATTCCTAAAGATTGTGCAATGAGAGGTTTTTGTTTTAGGTTGTGCTTCGAAATAGAAAAAAGATTCAATAAACTATGTATGTACTCATATATAAAGGTCAACGCAACAGTATTTACAATGAGTTGGGAAGAAGAACCTGGTAATCCTAGGCGGTCTGCCATCCAAGTACTAACCAGGCCCGACCCTATGCCGAGTTCAGACGCGATCGGGTGGGTTCAGGGTGGTATGGCCGTAAGTGTAATAAGGTTGGTACAAAAGGGGTTCAGACACTTTCACAGCATCGGTATTTGACAACTTATGACATAATGATTGCCTTGAATTAGGCCTATTGAATGTAAATGTGGTATTCTCACAGATAGATAGGGTTAGGGTTACGTACACATAGGCCGGCCTACACATTCGGACCCCATAGGCGCCGTACTTACGATAGCACAGGTTTTGCCCTCATTTGTCCTCATACAGTAGATGCAATTTCCTATACAGTGCTGCTCGAAAGTATGTGAACCCCCTAGACATGGTCATTGTAATTGTACAAAAATGTAAAATAACCTTATTAAATGTATATCCAAACACCAATTTGTAAAGCAGGACTTTCCAAATAATGGACACAAACAAAGAAAAATGATGTATTTTCATTATTTATTCAAAAAAAGTGGTTTCTCCCACAAAAACTGAAAATATGACTTGTGCAAAAGTATGTGAACCCTTTTGGTTAATAGCGTGTGGCACCTCCTTTTGCAGCCATTACTGCAATCAAACGTTTTCTATAGCCACTGACCAGTCTCTCGCATCTGCTGTGGGGGATTTTTGCCCACTCTTCCTTGCAGAACTCAGCCAGTTGAGAAAGGTTGGAGGGACATCTGGCATGTACCCCCCGCTTCAGGTCTAGCCACAACATTTCAATTGGATTGAGGTCCGGACTTTGACTTGGCCAATCCAGAGTACGAATCCTCTTTTTTCTGAACCATTCCTTGGTAGATTTGCTGGTATGTTTTGGGTCGTTGTCTTGTTGAAAAACCCATTTACGGCCCAGTTTCAACTTCCTGACTGATGGCTGGAGATTCTTATCAAGAATTTGCTGATACACTTCAGAATTCATGTTTCCCTGGATGATATGGAGTTGTCCAGGTCCAGAAGCAGAGAAGCAGCCCCATACCTTAACATTTCCACCACCATGCTTCACTGTTGGGATGAGGTTCTTTTCTTCATGTGCTGTGTTGGTTTTTCTCCAAACAAAGCGCTTACGATTATGACCAAATAATTCTATTTTGGACTCATCTGTCCAGAGAATGGACTTCCAGAAGGCCTCTGGTTTGTCCAAGTTCTCTCTGGCAAAGTTTAAACGGGCAGCTTTGTTCTTTTTGGAGAGCAGAGGCTTCCTTCTAGCAACCCTCCCATGAATGTCGTGTTGGTTCAATTTTCGTCTAATTGTAGACGCATGTACATTTACACCTGACGCTGCCAGAGAGCTCTGCAACTCTTTAGAGGTGATGTGTGGGTTGTCCTTTACCTGATTTATTATTCTACGGGTGCTTCTTGATGTTAGTTTTAATGGGCGTCCACTTCTAGGCAAAGATGCGGTCATCTTGGACGCCCTCCATTTGTAAATTATTTGCCTCACCGTGGATGGATGGAGCTGGAATCGTTTGGAGATTGTCTTGTAGCCTTCTCTAGACTGATGGGCTGTCAGTACCATTTTCTTGATTTCCTCGGGTATCTCCTTTCCTCTTGGCATGGTTGATTCGTATGGGTACACCCTGGCACTGCAGTCGTTTGGTTGTTTTTCTCTCTCTTTTAATCTGTGTTGTCCAACCCTTTTCCTAATGATGTCTCATTTGATTGGTTTGCTTAATTGACTAATTAAGCACCCAAAAGTGTTTCACCTGAATCTGTTACCTCCTTGACTTTACCAATACAGCTGGGGGTTCACTTACTTTTGCACATCCACTAATTCCATGTTTCATGTATTTTTTTGGCTACTCACACAATTCCCTCTAAAAAAGTACATGGAACTGTTAAACATAAACCTGACATTTCATATATGTAAAACTTGTGATGATAAAATAGGAAAATCATGGTAAAACAACAGAAAACTCTTAACTGTTCAAGGGGTTCACATACTTTCGAGCAGCACTGTATATTTTTGTATTTGTATTTATACAGACAAATGTCCGCATAAAAACATTTGTATTCGAACATTCACATTTGTTTACATGCACACGTTTGTACACACAAACCCACACACACATTTGTCGATATATACACATTTCTATGTGTCTTCATACATATCTATGAAATGAGACTGACCTTTGACCCCTGTTTTTTGGGTTCCCAGGCGGACATGTCGTTGCTGGGGGAGGTCCTGAAGCTGGTGGACGTATACGACCCCAGGTTCTGTGTGGCGGTCATCGCCATCCTCTTCAACCCCTTCTTCTGGAATGTGGTGAGATTCCCGACGGCTAAAATGTGTATCTACACAAATAAACTATTTCCACGTCCGCAATACGGATACTTTCCTGCTACTCATGTTGTGTATGTGTATGGACTAGTATAGACTACTGTCTATAAGGAGATATAACTAGGTCGTAACTGTGTCTATGATTAATTGATACATTTTTAATACCCTTTCAAGCATAAGTTTCAAGCTATAGCTTGTTATAGCTCAAATGTTTTTTAGCAGTCATTTAGCAGATGCTTTTGTGAAAAGCGACTTACGGAAGTGTGTTCAACAAGGTAGACAGAGAACTTTTAGTCTGGGCGGCAGTAGCTCAGTCTGCCGGGACTTGGGACCTAGGAATCGGAAGGTCACCGGTTCAAGTCCCCTGCACTGCCAAAGTGCCCTTGAGCAAGGCCCCAGACCCCCCTACATGGCTCCCCCGGGCGCTGTATATACAATAGCTGCCCAATGCTCCTAAATGTGTGCACACTGTATGTGACCAATAAAGAGGATTCAATCCTCCATTTGAAACAGAATAGCAGATGGTGCCATTATCTACATACCATGAGCAGTAACAAAATTGCTATCCTAAAATGGTGAAGTGGGATATTGTAAGAGCTGAACTGGTACTGGGGTTTCGAACCCCCGAATGTCCTCTGCAGTCTACCCTGCAACGCATCCTTGAGCAAAGATGTCAAAGCCCCACCCGCTCCCTCCCCATCTCTATTCACTGTCTGCAACGCCTACCTGCCCATTAAAGACTGTATTTACCAGTTAGTCACCCTGGATAAAAGTGTCTCTAGTAGTAGTAGAGTGGTTGAGGATCCAAGCATTTAAAAGGATGCCGCCGCCGACAAGCCGTGTGAATGTCAACAGGTAGGCGGGACCTCTTCATTAACGACCAGACAGGTTAGAGTGACGGTGACTAATCTCTGCTGAAAGGGTTCTCATAAAGCCCCTCTCTTCCACCTCATGGTCACCATCATGTTTTTTTTTTTTCAAGTGCCTTTTGGGCCCCCTCTATTAAAGTGGTGTGGTTGGTCTCTCTCTCTCTCTCTCTCTCTCTCTCTCTCTCTCTCTCTCTCTCTCTCTCTCTCTCTCTCTCTCTCTCTCTCTCTCCTCTCTCTCTCTCTCTCTCTCTCTCTCTCTCTCTCTCTCTCTCTCTCTCTGTGTAGTCATCTCAGTTGCTGCTTCTCTCTCTCTCTCTCTCTCTCTCTCTCTCTCTCTCTCTCTCTCTCCCCCCCCCCCCCCCGTGGAGTGTGTGCTCTCTCTCTCTCTCTCTCTCTCTCTCTCTCTCTCTCTCTCTCTCTCTCTCTCTCTTCAAGTTCTAGCTTGACACATCAGGTGGACTTCAATGTACACACGCCCCCATAAACACACACACATACACACACACTCAATATGTCTGCCGAAAGCACGGATGTGGCTACAAAGTAAGTGTAAGTGATCATTATCAGGGATGTCACATCCATGTTTAGGATAATGCTGCATATATAGGTTACAGCATATATAGGTTGTGGAGATTGGGTATTGAACCCAGTTAACTTTTGGCTAAGGTACCACTACACACTCCCCTGCCCCTTAATGATAGGCTATTGTAACAGGCTCCATTATGCATCACACACTTAATATTATGAGTGTGAATCATTTTGTATCCTAACCGTGTCAGGTAGCCTATGCTATAATAATAATAACAACAATACATTCTGTTTATATAATGCTTTTCTAAATACTCAAAGCACTTTACAGACAGATAAGTGTGTAGAATTACACACACACAGTAAAATAATTGAATAGGTACATAGATAAAAAATAAGACAGATAAGAAAGGAGGAGTAGAAGAGGTGGGTCTTGAGAGCCTGTCTTGAAGGATGGTCGGGTGGTGGCCTGACGGATGTGGATGGGGTTCCAGATGCGTTCCAGAGGGAGGGTGCAGCAACGGAAAAGCTATGGCACACGTCACACACAGTCATCCCCCCCCCCCCTTTGCTCCAGGTCGACATCTCCCACTGAACTTCCCCTTCTATTCTTCTGGGGGTTTCCCTTCTGTGTCAGGGGGGGGGGGGGTTATGTAATGGGGGTCTGTGAATCTCTGCTGCCTGTTTTGCTGCCATGTCATTGGCCTATATTTGGCCTGTGTGATATGGTACACATGATTGGGCACAGTGTGTATTTTTAACCCGCCGTGATCTGATCTGCGTGCTCATTGCATTAGGCTTCGCCCGCAATTAGCAGCCCAGTGGCGCCCGATTTAGACCGCCAGGCGGGCGACGATCAGGCCGGGCCGCTGGTTTGATCGCTGTATAATTGATGATGATGATGATGATGATGATGATGATGATGATGGTGTTTCTCATAATATCAAATATCCATATCCTGCTCCCTGTTTTTCTCTCTCTCTCTTTCTCTTTCCGTCATTATGGCATGACCACAACAAGCCCATGAGCTCTCTCCATTCTCATTGGCTCTGCTTAGGGCACCATTCAGGTTGGGATTAAAACATTGCCCCCAAATCTTATACCACCCATAGGAGGAAAAGCTTGCTCATAAGCTCGAACCTGGTAACGGATACAGGCCTGAAGGTTCTGGAAAAACTATTCTTGTCTTTTTTCAGACTATTCCATTCCACGGTCACAGCGTTTCCCCTGTGGGAACTAAAATAAAAACTAAACTATTGAATAGTTTGTTTGTCCCCTTCATGACCACTCTGAGGTGACAGTCGGGCTGACATTGGCCGACATTCCTTTTTTATTGTCAGTGGAAAATGCGATAGTTTAATATAGTTCTACCTATGTTTATAGTTTATAGTTGATATACTTCATAGTCTTCACTCAGTCAAGAGTTAGTTTGAGTCATTGCCTTTGCGTTGTGTATTTATCTGAGCTGTTACGTAATGCGTTTTTGTTATAACTGATGATGTTCTTTCAATGAAAACTAAGTTTTTGAGATTCTCCCTTTGAGGATTTATTTCTTCTTCTTCTTCTTCTTCTTTGGATTTCAGACTCGGTGCATTGCTTTTAGCGAGGTGACGTCAGGGTCGAGGACAATTGGATGCGTGCTGGAGAGCTGCTGTCTCTGTTTATATGGAAGTTGTCTTTTGAAAATCTTTTCAGAATCAGAATGCCTTTATTCTCATTGTACAAGAACAAACTAAATTGTCTCGCAATCCTGCCGACACTCTTAAGAACAACAATTGAGAAATATAAATGATTTACAAAAACTAAGCTACATAAAATATTATATATAAAATACATCTAAAAAAAATGTAAATATATACAAATATTGCGTTGGCCCTATATACACAGTAGTGCAAATTAGAAATGTATTTCCAAAAAAAAAGAAAAGTGCAGTTGTGATGTACTACGTCACATAGAATTGATACAATACAGTGTTGTAGTTACAGACCGTCCAGTAACAGTCAGTACCGTATTGTGGTTACACAGAACAGTCACGGTTCAGTGTTTCTAAACACGACAAGAACAGCGCTGCTAGGATCCGGAAGTATGAACACATCACACCCATACTCAAATCATTGCACTGGCTCCCAGTCTCTACAAAATCTACAAAATCACCCTCTTCACCTATCAGTGCATTCATGGAAATGCTCCCTCATACATCAAATAACTTATCACCCACAAACCTCCACGAGGAGCCTACGCTCTGACAAGGCAAACCTCCTCCTTCCCCCCCAGGACCAAACTGAAAACCATGGGAGACCGAGCCTTCTGCTCCGCTGCTCCGAGACTGTGGAACGCCCTCCCAAACCAGCTGAGGACACCACAGACTGTGGAATGCCCTCCCAAACCAGCTGAGGACACCACAGACTGTGGAACGACCTCCCAAACCAGCTGAGCACACCACAGACTGTGGAACGCCCTCCCAAACCAGCTGAGGACACCACAGACTGTGGAACGCCCTCCCAAACCAGCTGAGGACACCACAGACTGTGGAACGCCCTCCCAAAGCAGCTGAGGACACCACAGACTGTGGAACGCCCTCCCAAACCAGCTGAGGACACCACAGACTGTGGAACGCCCTCCCAAACCAGCTGAGGACACCACAGACTGTGGAACGCCCTCCCAAACCAGCTGAGGACACCACAGACTGTGGAACGCCCTCCCAAACCAGCTGAGGACACCACAGACTGTGGAACGCCCTCCCAAACCAGCTGAGGACACCACAGACTGTGGAATGCCCTCCCAAACCAGCTGAGGACACCACAGACTGTGGAACGCCCTCCCAAACCAGCTGAGGACACCACAGACTGTGGAACGCCCTCCCAAACCAGCTGAGGACACCACAGACTGTGGAATTCCCTCCCAAACCAGCTGAGGACACCACAGACTGTGGAATTCCCTCCCAAACCAGCTGAGGACACCACAGACTGTGGAACGCCCTCCCAAACCAGCTGAGGACACCACAGACTGTGGATGCTTTTAAAAAGGCCTAAAAACGCATCTTTTCAGAATAGCCTTTCGCTAGATTTTTAAAACCCCCACTTGTTGTCATGCACGTCGCTGCTTTTATTTTGTTGTTTTATTTAAACCATTTTTACTCTGTAGCACTTTGAGTTTTGTCTACGCAAATTAAAAGTGTGCTTATAAATATTATTATTATTATTATTATTATTATTATTATTATTATTAACACAGCATTAATTAGTATTAGTGTTAGTATTCATTTGTCATAGTTGTCTCATATGGGCATATGATCTCATACGCTCATGTGGGTGGTGTTGTCAAACCCGCAAACCCGCAAACCCGTGTCTCAGGTCAGTTTTGGTGCCAGTGTGGTCTGTAACTAAGCTTGACTCACCGGCGCTGTAGGTTCGATTTGAAGTGCGATAATTAGAGTGCCGTTTGTTAGGGAAAACCGTCGACGTGGGTCAGCTATTAGTCTGTGAAATGCTCCGTGATAATATGTTCTGGTTGGTTGCGCGTCTGCCTCCGTTAGAGGCCGTTTCGTTTTTTTTTATCCAAAGTGTCCACTTATCCAAAGTGCCTTATTTCCAGGGTATGTCAGGGGGAATCGACTCCAAACCATGGCGGTGTAAGTGCCTGTTTAAAGAAGTTAAGAAAGATTGTTATACTTTATAGGGTTTTTTTGCAGACTCTAATTTGTCACCGTGACTTCGATTGAGCGGTCGCAAAGACGGTTTGTTAGCCAAAGCAACGGAAGCAACTGTGTGACTTATTGAGACGCCATCAGATGAGTCCAATTCTGATCTGAGAGTCACTGGTGAACGGTCCGTCTTAAAGCTGTGAGCTTTTTGTTCACCATTCAAGGCTGCGGTTTATGACACAGATTGCAAATTTTGGCCCAAAACATTGGATTATCTTTTTTTCTCTTTTAACCTCATCTTTTATCATATCTTTGACGTCACGTAAAAACAAACAGTGTGGGGTGGACATTATTGGCTAGTAGTTACACAACATATTATCTCTGTCATCCCTCTGTCTACGCATGCACACACACTCACTCACTCAGTCACTCAGTCACTCAGTCAGTCAATCAGTTGGTTATTCAGTCAGTCACCCACTCACACTGTCTTGAACTCTCTCTCTTTCTCCCACAGTCTGTCTCGCTCTCTGTGTCTAACTCACACTTTTTGTGTGTGTCTCTCACCCTCTGTCTCTCTTTCTCTCTCTGACACACACACACACACACACACACACACACACACACACAAGCAGTGAAGGGTGAATGAAAGATGCAGACAAACACAACAGACTCATAAACCACACACACACACACACACACACACACACACACAAGCAGTGAAGGGTGAATGAAAGATGCAGACAAACACAACAGACTCATAAACCACACACACACACACACACACACACACACACACACACACACACACACACACACACACACACACCACACACACACACACACACACACACACACACACACACACACACACACACAGACTATTGCTGCCTACAACATGATGAGCTTCAGTGTTGGTGTTGAGTGTTGAAGCCCATGGTCAACCAAATGGAAAAGGCCACACCTTTCTTCTCAAGAACATGTCTCAGTGAGTTCAAAGCGCTAAACTCCTTTCCTGTATTCTTCCCTAACTCCCAAGCAAGCAACCTGCACTTTGCTGCACACTTTGCTAAACATACATTACTAAATGACCAAAGTGACTTAGGACAGGATACAAATCAGTTTTAATGTGGAATGCATACTCACTGTAATGTTTACGTCACACATTTACTTCCTCAATGCAAATGTTTTAATAATTGTATTTAGCTGTATGAAATGTGCAGCTTCCATCAGAAGCTCAGCTCATCACATCACATCTGCATCAGAAGGTTGAACTTCAAAGTGTAATTGACGTCGTCCTACCAGCTCTACATATCTTATCTTATCGTTTGTTTGATGTAAGATATAGTATACTCTACATCATCAGCCGTTAGGCTGTCCTGATGCATGTTCATATCTCCCCATTTCTCACACGCAATATCTTAATTGATAACTTGATTGAGTCCCCAATCAAGTCGTGTGTGTGTGTGTGTGTGTGTGTGTGTGTGTGTGTGTGTGTGTGTGTGTGTGTGTGTGTGTGTGTGTGTGTGTGTGTGTGTGTGTGTGTGTGTGTGTGTGTGTGTGTGTGTGTGTGTGTGTGTGTGTGCTCTCGCAAGACTGCGCACACACACACACACACACGGTTGGTTTCATCCATCCATAAAGTCACCATGCAATGACCACCCCCGCATTCTCCATGAGTCATCTTTCTCGGTAAACAAGGGAATAATTTTTTTCTTTTATATGTACGTAGATAATTAAATACATTCTGAATTCTAAATTCAAAAGGGTCATGTAATATGTTGTGTATGGCACTCTATTTATAAAGTCTCATTCATCTTAGAAGGCAGAGAGAGAGAGAGAGAGAGAGAGCGCGCGCATTGAAATACTACAGGGAGAAACGGAGAGCCATTGAAATACAGGTAGAGAAAGAGAGATACATTGAAATGTGTGAGACTCAGGGACATAGAATAGAATCAGTGTCTGTGGCGGCGGTGGAGGTTAAATGATAACCAGGTTCAGTCGCATTTATAAAAACAAACCAAGCTCCTCACCCACAAGGGCCCCTTCTCTCGCTTCTATTTTTATCTTATTTTATCCTGAGGGAAATGAGTTCTCTGCATTTGACCCATCCTAGTGTTAGGAGCAGTGGGCGACCTTGCGGCTCCCAAGCCAAGTCCTTATCCACTGCCCCCCTTCTCCTCATCTCACGGCCGCTTTCTTCTTCAGATCCAAAGAAGATGAGAAGTTGGTTGTGGAACAGTGTGGTTTATGGATTTATTGCAGTGGAAATTGCAAAGATACATGGAGCACATGTGTCGCTCGCTCATGACACTCATTTTCGCTGTCTGCTACTTGTACGTACGTATGTACCAGTGTGCTGGCAGTAGACCAAACTAGTGTGAAGAGACGTCTGCTCCGTTGGCTCTCTTTCCTGATTCAGACTCGGATGTGGTTTCTTTGTCGTGTGTATAAGGTACCGTGTGCAAACCCATCTCTTCAGGACACACTTCCCGGATCCTTCCTTGTAGCGCTTCCTTGAAGTCGATTATCGAAGTAGATTAGATATTATAGATAGATAATGTTCTAGATATTGTTCTATATTGTTTGCCAACTTATTGTACTTTTCCCTTACTGTACTTTTACCTGAACTTATTGTACTTCTACCTGAGCACTGGTTCAGTTCTTGGAGACTTGTTAAATGCAAAATAAATGAAATGCACTTTTGACTTCAGGTGACGAGGTGTTCTCTCACCTTCCTTTGTTGAAACACACTATTGTAAGTCGCTTTGGATAAAAGCGTCTGCTAAATGACTGTAATGTAATGTAATGTACAGTGAAATGGTATCGCCAGCTCCAAAGATGTGCTCAAAAGTACAGGAATATACAGGTTACAAAAATTACAAAAATCCCAAGAATTACAAAAGAACCACATTTTTTACAAAAATATACGTAATTACATCAACTGTATAAATACAAATTGAGATAATAGAACCAATGCTATTGTCATTTCATGGCACTGGCTGGACATTACTGAACAAAGCATTTTAAGGATTGGTTTAGACTTGTTTACGGCCACACAACACAGGGTTTGTGACACACTCTAGTGACACACTTTCATCGTGTCCCATCTTGGAGAGATGACGGCTGTAGGCCTTGGCCGTTGACCTTGTACACAAGTAATAATAGTATGTTCATTCAATGAAACAGTTGAATGCATCCATACGTTCCATACATACATGTGTCCGCCACAGGTGGGAACGTCGTCACTCTCTCTCGCTCTCTCGCTCTCTCGCTCTCTCGCTCTCTCGCTCTCTCGCTCTCTCGCTCTCTCGCTCTCTCGCTCTCTCGCTCTCGCTCTCGCTCTCTCGCTCTCGCTCTCTCGCTCTCTCTCTCGCTCTCTCTCTTCTGCTTTGCGAACAGCTACTCCCCCTCCCCTCCCCTTCCTTCTCTTTTGTCCTCACCCCTTACTTAGGGGGGGGGGGGGGAGGTGGGGAAAATCTATTCTACTCTTCAAAGCCATTTTACAACCGCATAGTACCATCTTGTGAGGCAATTTGTCATCAGTTGCTTCTTAAAAAATCGAACCCGGGCTAAGTAGAAGAAACTGGCGGACCCAATCACTCACAGAGCCCTGAATGCTGCCAATCAGGACATAGGGGGGGAGGAGGAGGAGGAGGAGGAGGAGGTGGAGGGGGCGGGTGCATTGATACCAGGTGCAAACTGGGATTCTGCAGATAAAAACGGTGGACATCTGGCTCACGCAATCCCTGGTACGGACAATGACCTGTAATGTAATGGACTGCTTTTATATGCCGCTTTCTACCCAAAGCGGCTTTACAATTAGATAGGGTTTTTAATCCGGATGATTAATACGGATGATTGTAATAAAACGTCTCTTATTTGCTTCTGGAATATTTTTTTATCTGACTTTATTATTTGGGATCCGCAGGATCCGAGTTTTGCATGCGTCACATTGCGCGTGTAACCGTGAGTTGTCCCGCACGGGTCTCGAACTCACGGTTTTCCACAGTGATAAAGCCCACCAAGCTCTAAGCTTCATCGCTAGAACGTCCAATAGGTGTCGGGGAGTGAGGTTCACCTTACTGCACAGCACCAACGGCTGGCTTTCGTTACACGTCGCACACCCTCATCCAAGTGTTGGTACCTTGTCCACGCTAAGTGGCAACGACTTTACCACTCTTGATCGCTGACGATGAAGAGTCTTAGATACGTACATATCAGACGAACTTACACATTCATTCATACACATACATTCATTTCATACCCTTCGGCATTAAAAAAATTCATTAATTCACAACCATTATATATATATATATATATCTATATATCTATATATCTATATATTTATATTTATTGTTTTATTCTACACCTTATCTAAATGTAAAATTATTTTTAAAAATTGATAAAAACACTCTCAGTGTCCATCATAGGCTGTACAGACGTTTTCCCTGACACATAGGCTGTTCCCTGCAGGGTATTTGGGCATGCTGTGACACCCTGTGCTGTGCTGTGTTGTGTTGTGTTCTATCTACTGTGGAGCCAGACAGCGTTTGACCCGGGCTCTGATTAAACTGTTTGTCACCGGTTGCCAAGGCACAGCACAGCTTCTTTCATCACATTTCAGCTTAGTCTCTCTCCAGGTGGAATTCAGTCCCCCGGAGTTTGTGTTTTAGTGTTTTGGACTAGCCGGCTTCCGACTCCTGGCGTGTGTACCGCTGGCGTGTGTACCGCCACCTCTCTCTACCCGCCGCAGTGTCCGCATGCTGCTTCACACCACCGCCAAGCGCACTGCCCGGTTTTCTGAGTGTTTTCTTGGATCCTTATTTTTACATTACATTACGTGACCATTTATTTAGGCCAGCGAGAGAACGACTAGTCACCAGAAGTTTGCAAGCAGACGACAGCTGCAAGCGGCTTCATCACATAAGTCTTTTTCGATCGGAACTGGCCTCAGTGGACTCAAAACGACGCATTCACACACACACACACACGCACGCACGCACGCACGCACACACGCACGCACACACGCACGCACGCATACATCATCCATACACACACAGCCCCCATGGCAAATGGAGTCGTTGCTATTCTTCTAGTCCACGGCCGTGGAGCGGCGGGGCTGTGACGACGCCAGCCTTGACACACATTAACGGCTGTGTGATCCGGACTGTCAATATGCACTCTGGCTGCCCACTGACCTACTTCTCTGGAGCAAGCTGGTCGCCCGTAATACTTCGTCGGCCCGTCTGTATCTTGTTTGTGTGTGTGTTAAGTAGGTTAGTTAGTGTGTGTGTGTGTGTGTGTGTGTGTGTGTGTGTGTGTGTGTGTGTGTGTGTGTGTGTGTGTGTGTGTGTGTGTGTGTGTGTGTGTGTGTGTGTGTGTGTGTGTGTGTGTGTGTGTGTGTGTGTGTGTGTTTCTTTGATTTGTGTTCAGTAGGTGCCGGAAACGACAGTGACATCTCGTCGGTGAACGCTGTGACACAACATAAAGTGATATATACAGACACAAAAGGTGAAGGGCGGGAGGGCGAAAGTCCCACACTCTCAGTCCGCATGGCTCACCGCAGTGGTTTTTCCATCTCAGAGAGAGAGAGAGAGAGAGAGAGAGAGAAATGGAGCGAGAGGCAGAGCGAGAGAGAGAGAGAGGGGGTGAGAGAGAGAGAGAGAGGGGGTGAGAGAGAGGAGAGAGAGAGAGGGGGTGAGAGAGAGGAGAGAGAGAGAGAGAGGGGTGAGAGAGAGAGGAGAGAGAGAGAGAGAGAGAGAGGGGGTGAGAGAGAAATGGAGCGAGAGAGGGTGAGAGAGGGGGGGGGTGAGAGAGAGGATGGAGAGCAGAGAGAGAGAGAGAGAGAGAGTAGAGAGAGAGAGCGAGAGAGAGAGAGAGAGGAGAGAGGAGAGAGAGAGAGAGAGGAGAGAGCGAGAGAGGAGAGAGAGAGAGAGAGAGAGAGAGAGAGAGAGAGAGAGAGAGATGGAACGAGATGGAACGAGAGGCAGAGAGAGAGAGAGAGAGAGAGATGGAACGAGAGGCAGAGAGAGAGAGAGAGAGAGAGAGATGGAACGAGAGGCAGAGAGAGAGAGATGGAACGAGAGAGAGAGCACACAGAAGGAAGCACGATTTTACAACTTAACAAAAACTAAAAAAGTCTCCTCGCTCTCTGCCCCTCCGTGAAGTGATTGACAGGCAACCAATCAGGGAAGAGACACCATGATTGGTCAGACTAGCTATGCTTTTGTGAAACAGAAGTTTGGCGGGGGGGGGGGGGGGTTTCAAAGATACAAATATGAAATAGAAGGGAATCTGTGGTCTGTTTGTCTGTTTGTTCGAAACATACACGAGTGAACCTTGTCTTCTTCCTCTCTATGAATCATTTAAACGTATGTACTAAGCCGCTACGTTCAGACGTAGTGCAACCAAGGTTTGCGAATTTTATGATTCATGAGGCCTCGAGAGGATGTTTATTATTTATTTTGTCATTGTTTGTAAAGGTCTTGTCCTCGTCGTCGCCGCCCCATGCTGGCATCCATTAGTGTGATTGGTCACAGGGGCCAATCACACTATGTGTGTGTGAGATCATTACATCAGGGATGTTTTGCTCGATCGGCCGCCGATCATTATCGGCCCGTATTCACTCTAAACCGATCGACGAGACCTCTCAAAGACAGCCGATCAGAAGAGCCAATCAGATGAATATGATCATATCACATATGTGTGAAGCAGAAATGCCGGCAGCCGAAAGCTACCGGTAAATATGAATCGATCATATTGGGCTCCTAGATCGTTTTATTTTATTTTGAGTGGGTATGATTGCTGAAAAGATGTGTGCTTTATCTCGTAGTGTTACTTCACATTGTTACTTCACAATGAGACGTACTGGTTTGAACTGCCCGTGGGACGAACCAACATGGAGGACTTTTCTCTGTTTACCTTTCTGTTTTTAGAGCACATATTTTAGAGTGTGTGTGTGTGTGTGTGTTGTAAACTCTTCACTCAATGACTGCCGTTTTGATTAGTTGAGTAGCGTCATGTGAGACAATATTATTGATATATACATTATATTTAGTAATTTAGTCACACACACACACACACACACACACACACACACACACACACCCACACACTGCAATCCTAAATGAGTTAATCATGTGTCAGAACCTCTGGTTGATAGGGACACTTGTCTGAGTGAATGCTTGACAGGAGTCACAAACACAACAGCATGTTAGTCCCTGCAAACCCAATGGTTTTTGAGCGGTTGGGAAAATAGCATACTGGATGTTGTTCTGTAGTCGGGTGCCACTGATTGGCTCCCTGGAAATGCCACATGGCCTGTTCTTTGTTCCTCGGCAACAGTTGGCCGCTTAATTGCATAGCGACAGCCACACGTATAATAATGTGAGGTAATTATTATATGTTATTACGCTCTTAGTGTAACAGTGCAATAATGGACAGACATCTGGACAATAATGGACGTCCACCACATGGACGGTTTCTTATGTAGTAATGAAAACTAAATAAAACGAAAAACGAAAAATCGAGCTAAAAACAAATGAAGCTCTCGGATTCACATGGCCGCCATTTCTCTTTGCCTTCGCCTTTCGCAGGTGTATAGAAATCTTAAGTCGTGGTTCATGACCATGTGGTTGTTAATAAAAGCGGTTATTATTCTACAATCCCTTTTTAGAATCTGCTCTGCTCTATTTTTTGTTTTTATAGCCCAGCAGTGACTCTCTCTCTCTCTCTCTCTCTCTCTTGCTCTCACTCTCGCTCTCACGCTCTCACGCTCTCTCTCTCTCTCTCTCTCTCGCTCTCTCGCTCTCTCGCTCTCGCTCTCGCTCTCTCTCTCTCTCTCTTTTTCTCTGTTTTCTTTGTATGTGTGTGTGTGTATGTTCTCTGCCACACAATCCTCAAGGGCACAGGGTCCCGTTTTTCTGGACCATCTGGCCCAAACGACGGCGGGAGGTTGTTCATCCTTGAGCCGTTGCTGGTCGGCCAACGCTGCTGGTGGTGGTGGTGGTGCTGCTGGTGGTGGTGGTGGTGGTGGCGTGTGTCTCTTAAGTGGCCCCTAATCACAGTGCTGGCCCTGCATGTGATCCCATCATGTTCTTGTTCTCCTCTGGCAACATATTCAGAGGACAGAGCAGCACTGCATGCATTTATACATGACTTGGCTCCTGTGCGTGTGTGTGTGTGTGTGTGTGTGTGTGTGTGTGTGTGTGTGTGTGTGTGTGTGTGTGTGTGTGTGTGTGTGTGTGTGTGTGTGTGTGTGGTGTGTGTGTGTGTGTGTGTGTGTGTGTGTGTGTGTGTGTGTGTGTGTGTGTGTGTGTGTGTGTGTGTGTCTAGATGTGTGTGTGTGTGTGCGTGCGTGAAGATGTGTCTATCTGTCTGTCTGTAGGTGTGTGTGTGTCTAGATGTGTGTGTGTGTGTGTGTGTGTGTGTGTGTGTGTGTGTGTGTGTGTGTGTGTGTGTGTGTGTGTGTGTGTGTGTGTGTGTGTGTGTGTGTGTGTGTGTGTGTGTGTGTGTGTGTGTGTGTGTGTGTGTGTGTGTGTGTGTGTGTGTGTGTGTGCGTGCGTGCGTGAAGATGTGTTTGTGTGTCTAGGGGTGTGTGTGTCTATCTGTCTGTCTGTTTGTAGGTGTGTGTGTGTGTGTAGATGTGTGTGTGTCTGTCTGTCTGTCTGTCTGTCTGTCTGTCTGTAGGGGTGTGTATGCATGTGTATATTTGTGTTCTCACGTCCTGTGTTGAATATGCGTTAGCATTAATGCATGTAAAGATGCAAATTGCATGCCTTGATGAGCCAAAAGGCCCAGGCCAGTTGTCCATGTCCTGCATATGGGGGCTTTCTGAATCTGTTTTTCCTGCTTGTGTGCGTAAAGCTGCGAAGCTGATGCTCTTCTGTGGCGTGGGCAGTTTATTGAACTTAAACTTGAAGCAAGATAACTCAAAAGGTTATGTACAGAATTGGACACAACTTGGTGGTAAGATTACTTATGGGCCAAGGAACATTTCATTATTAGTTTTTGGTGCAGATCCGGATCCGAATGCAGGATTTTTCACATATTGCGTCATGTTTTACAAAGTTACTAACATATTTGCATACAACTTGGTGAGAGTTAAGGTGGAATGCCAATTACAATTTAAGAACATTGAGGGAAATATCAGTATGCGAATCCAGAAAATTTGCCGATTAACGATTAATCACATGGACAGGATGAAATGGTGAATAACTGTTTAGGGAATGGTTCATTCCAGATATAGGGCAAAGGGGACTTTTTTTGATGTGGTGGTGGTGGCATGTGCTCTAGTATTTGAATTGAAACACTACATGGACAAGTTCACAAGGTTAAAAGTAGGTTTTCACTAGGAAGTTGGGGGGGCAGTTTAACATGTAACTCGTAATGACATGTCAGGAAGATGAGAGTGCAGTTTGTTTGTCTGTTTGCAGCAACCCACGATGTCATACATACAGTGTTCTATTTCAAACCACTTACATTGACTGACATTTACATGTCGTCACTTGGCAAATGCTTTTATCCAAAGTGACTGACCGCGGAGGCGAGGTATAATCAAAGTGTACAGTCAGTGTTGGTGCTACTGCAAAAACAAAAAGTGCTGCATATAATCAAGCTTTAAGTGTGGCGAGAACCCAATTATTCTCGGCTAGACGGCGCCGTACATTCCAGTCATTTTGCAGACGCTTTTATCCAAAGCGACTTACAATAGTGTGTTTCAACAGAGGAAGGTTAGAGAACAATTTGTCACCAGAGAATTTTGTTTCTATCAAGTCATGCCCCACATTCACCCATTCAACCACCCACGGCGGAGTCAACCATGCAAGGAGACCGCCAGCACGTCAGGAGCAGTTAGCGTTAGGGTGTCTTGCTCAAGGACACCGACAGTTTTTGCTAGGAGGAGCCGGGGGATCGAACCAGCAACCTTCCGGTTTGCGAGGCAACCGCTCTACCTCCTGAGCTATACTGCCGCCCAATAGG
>CM051014.1:7991411-8018911 GCA_027704905.1 Muraenolepis orangiensis | reverse complement strand
AGGCCTAGGACATGTCAGAAATATATATATATATATATATATATTTGTGTGTGTGTTTTGAGTGTATGAAAGCTTCTGTGTTTTGCATGGCATTATAGCGATTTAAGTCGGTGGTTAAGGTGGTCGGTGGTTTTAAGGTCCTGTACCCCTTCAAACATTGACCCTCCTGCTGTGTACCCTCTCTACCTCTTATCTGATGTTACGTATGAAGACAAGACAGTGTTATTAACTATTTAAGGTCCTGTACCCCTTCAAACATTGACCCTCCTGCTGTGTACCCTCTCTACCTCTTATCTGATGTTACGTATGAAGACAAGACAGTGTTATTAACTATTTAAGGTCCTGTACCCCTTCAAACATTGGACCTCCTGCTGTGTACCCTCTCTACCTCTTATCTGATGTTACGTATGAAGACAAGACAGTGTTATTAACTATTTTGCCTTATAGCATTTTTTGTTCGGGTTAGAGTTAGTGACCAATTAAAGCATAGGCTGTGCTTTTAAAAAAAAAAGTTTTACTATTACAGATTGTTTTGTTGGCTTACCCCCCGACGATCGTACCCCACAAGCCGATTTAAGGGATGAAGATGGTTTTCCAGGCTATATACCGTAGGGCAGCTAGGTCCGTCCCGTTCAGAGACCCCCCCCCCCCCCCCCCCACCCCGCTCTGGGTCTCTCCGAAAGAGATGCTTGATGTTTGACCAAAGGTTTTTCCTCTGAAAGAAAGAAGAAGTAGTCTCAAAAAAGGAGACTAAAGCAGACTTTGCTAGACACAAAACACACACACTTTGACAGAGGCACAGGCAGCTGCCGTGTCTCACCGACAACTGACTTTGACGAGCTGCTGTGGCAGCGGGGGAAGGCAGTCCCATGAAGTCTACAACCAAAACTGAGTGTGGACGGTGGCTGGCCATGCAAAACGTCTTATAGGGGCAGTAGCCTATATCATAGGGCTAGTAGCCTATATCAAAGGGCTAGTCGCCTATATCAAAGGGCTAGTAGCCTATGGGCTAGACCAACCAGCCACTATATTTAGTTTGATCAAACGATCAAAACA
This sequence comes from Muraenolepis orangiensis, assembly GCA_027704905.1. NCBI lineage: Eukaryota > Metazoa > Chordata > Actinopteri > Gadiformes > Muraenolepididae > Muraenolepis > Muraenolepis orangiensis. The sequence continues at coordinate 8,017,855 of CM051014.1, read as the reverse complement.
CCCACACACAGAAAAACACTCTTTCAACACAAAATGTATGATTACTATAATATATGTATTTCTTTGGGAGCCAATCAGAGCTGTGTGTGTATGTATGTGTGTGTGTGTGTGTGTGTGTGTGTGTGTGTGTGTGTGTGTGTGTGTGTGTGTGTGTGTGTGTGTGTGTGTGTGTGTGTGTGTGTGTGTGTGTGTGTGTGTGTGTGTGTGTGTGTGTGTGTGTGTGTGTGTGTGTGCTTCTGAGTCAGTATGTGTGTGGAAGTTATTTTCTCAGTGTGTGTGTGTGTACGTCACACACCAACAGTACGTGTATGTCCATTTGTGTGTGACTGTGTGTGTGTGTTTTTGTTTAATAGTGCAGGTGTGTGTTTTGTGTGCGTAGATACCCACATGTCTGTGTGTGTGTGTGTGTGTGTGTGTGTGTGTGTGTGTGGGGGGGGGTTAATAACCCACATACATCCTTATGTCAGCGTGTAATGCTTGGTGACCGCTGATGCTATTGCTGCCTGTCTGATGTGTCAGCGCTGCATTATATCACCGGCAGAGGATGTAGGTGAACTTTCTGCGGGGCTTGCTGGAAACGTGATTGATGACTGACCCACTATACATGCATCTCCGGACCTGTGTGTGTGTGTGTGTGTGTGTGTGTGTGTGTGTGTGTGTGTGTGTGTGTGTGTGTGTGTGTGTGTGTGTGTGTGTGTGTGTGTGTGTGTGTGTGTGTGTGTGTGTGTGTGTGTGTGTGTGTGTGTGTGTGTGTGCACTGAGAGCACTTCCTAATGTGAGCCACCTTTCCAAGTGGTTGTCGCTGGATGACGTAAGACCTGCATCCAATCAGCTGGACTCTGAACCCTCAGAACTGCTGAACCCTCTCTGGGACCTCCTCAGGTGGTCAGTCCTGACCCAGAAAGCAAAAGCCTCTGACCAGCAGCCACTGATCTGAGACCAACCATTTGAAATCCAAATTGTTTTGTGTTTAAAAGAAAATGGAACAGCAGTAAAAAAAAACAACCTCAAATCTCATTTAATTAGATTTTTGATGGCTTCTGCAAATGTTATGCCATTAATTTGTTACACGTCTGATCTCAAATTAACTTCAGGCCCAATTTCCCATTTCCTTCTTAACCGAATGTCATATTGTCGCTTTTTTCTCAACCTCAATTTGCTTATTTTTATCACATGCAAATTATGATTTTATTTTTTTTGTTTGCGGGATTTCTGCAAGATGCACTTAGGATAGGTGGAGAGAAAGAACAACTTGAGCACCCATTGAGCACCCAATGTGTTAGACAGATGGACCGTCTGTTTGTGTGGGTCTTTGTGTCTTTGTTTCTTTGTGCTCGTCGACAAGAGCTTCCGGATCTCGGCAGGACCCAATGTATTCACCATTCATTGTATTGCTCAAGTACCTGGTCATCCATGAGGCCTTTATCATATGGAGTTTTAAGAGTAGGGAACCAAAACAGGTGTCATTGTTATTATTATTATTATTTTTAAATTATTATTATTATTATTATTATGGGTTGTGTTTTGCGATAATAAAAATAATAATATTTGCCCAGCAAACCCATCTATGTGGCTTCGCTGGGCTCCTCAGCTGCCCATGACAGCCAGAGCAGTAGACGGGCATCATAAGGAAAGTGGGATAATTGAGTAATATTTTATTTTTTAGGTTTTTTACTTTCACAACCTGGTATGTAATCTATAACACGCCAAAAACACACAACTATGATCACTATTACCTTTTGTTGAAATGCCTCAATTTTGGTTCTGTCTTAAAGTAATTGTGTTTTTCCCTATTCATTATAATCATTATAATAATTGTAATTGTAATCCTCTCCTCCTTCACTGCTTCGGTGACTATTTCGATAGTAATGGTGTTTCATTGTGTTGGGGGGGGGGAACACATCAGCGGAAAGCAAGTTTGTTTACAGCAAACACCTTGTGTGAAACGGGTACATACAAAAAAAGGTCAAGGTACTATCTTATCCCCTTTTTATAGCTGATCCAGCGGTGGCCGTCCCTGCAGGGAAGTGTTTAACTCAGTCCCTTTGAATGAATGCAACACAGGGTGGTAAAAATAACATAACGTCTTATGCGTCATGCCCTGGTGCATGGTTGTCATGCCGTTGCCGTGGAGAGGAAAGCGCCAAACTTTGTGAATGAAACTTTAGAAGTCGTTGGGAAACCAACCGGTGTGTAGGTCAGTGGCGTCGAGCGTACGCGTTTCCCGAAAGGCAGAGGTCTGGTTATCGCGGTTGCCAAGTAACAGGTTTCAGAATATTATCAATATGCATTGACCCCACAGCTGTCTTTTAATTCATTTTCTTACACATTACCTTGATGTTTTAATGAATTGGAATTGCTTAATGACCTTGGGGGGGGTCATCGATTGTTTTGGGCTACTTTTCTCTCTCTCTCTCTCTTACACTCTCTCATCACACTCTCTCGTACTGCCGATTCATCAAATTGTATTCCTCGTTATTTCCTAATGTCGTTTGTTCTCTTCTAGATATTTTGCTCGCTTTACCTCCTCTCCCCTTAAAAGAACGATCGAACAAGCTCCCTTCAATTGCCACAATAGTAGCAGGTTATTAAATACATGATAATAAGCAATTAATTGGGTGTTAAAAGATGAAAGCGATTGATTTCCCCACGGTTATGACTTTTTGAGCATTATAATGAGCTATGGTGGTGTGTGTGTGTGTGTGTGTGTGTGTGTGTGTGTGTGTGTGTGTGTGTGTGTGTGTGTGTGTGTGTGTGTGTGTGTGTGTGTGTGTGTGTGTGTGTGTGTGTGTGTGTGTGTGTGTGTGTGTGTGTGTGTGTGTGTGTGTGTGCGTGCAGCATGGCGGTGGTGATGAAGGCCCAGGCTCGCTGGGAGATGCTGGACAGGCCGGAGGTGTTCTACGCCGGGGTCGGACTCATAGTAGCTGGCACACTGCTGGTCGTCACCAGCTTCCTGGCCCTGGGGTTCACCGGAACCTTCCTCGGTGGGTCACACGCACACGCACGCAGGCACACACATACACACACACACATGTGTCACACACCAGCAGTGCCAAGGTGTGAGCCGGCAATCCCAAACCGCAAAAGTACAATTATTGTGAATGGATTTACTGTGTGTGTGCGTGTGTGTGCGTGCGTGCGTGTGTGTGTATCCAATGAATGAATGACGGGTGAAGCACATGTCGCCAGTCATATACAACATTCAGGCAATGGCTGCTCCCGAGCGAGTCCAACAGGAGCCGACCATATGTGTGTAAATGACACACACACATCATGGCCTCTCAGTGCTCTTCCTGACTCTTTGATTGTGCTATTGTTCTAGTCCTGGCTGGGTCTTTAAATAGATACTAGTCCACATCATTGTACACAAAAAAAAAAAAAAACACCAACAATAACCAGTATGGAAAACTGGAATATCATATTATATACATCATATATTATAATAATATTCATGTATTAATGTAATACTATAGTGATTTATACAATATGATAAAACGAGTTGCCAAATTATGAGCATAAGGATCTACATACATCTATTTCAAGTGCAGCAGGACCAACAATAACAACAATGACTGGAGAGAGTGCACTCTAAAAGTCCCCTTGGTCCAGATTTGGATCCAGATCTGCCCCCAAAAATCTAATCAACTGTTCCGTGGCCATTTTGTCCAATTCCGTACATAACTTTGAGTAATCTGCCCCATCTTCGATATACAGTACAAATAATAATAATAATAATAATAATAATAATAATAATAATAACGATGCAGTCCTTTAATACAAAGCACCAATGGATACGCAGTTATTAAGTAATTCTGTGTCTGTGTCTGCCAGTGTTGTTTTGGTTGTTGATGTCGGTTTCTTGCCTTCCTGCCCCTTCCCCTCACTTTTTATTAAATGTGTCTGGTTAATAACCTTTATTGAAAAGCAATACATTGAAAACATCACAGACACACACACACACACACACACATACACACACATATACACACACACACACACATACAAAGATAATTATAAGTCTTGAGCTTCTGGCTTTATTAAGGTGTGTGTGCGCGAGTGTGTGCATGCACAAGTATTTCCCGATCTCTTCACTGAGCTAATTGCGTCATTGTGACCTACACATGCAAAATAAATTCCCCTTGCAATCTAATTGAAGTGTTAACCTTTAGTCCAAACCCTCTGTGTGTGTGTGTGTGTGTGTGTGTGTGTGTGTGTGTGTGTGTGTGTGTGTGTGTGTGTGTGTGTGTGTGTGTGTGTGTGTGTGTGTGTGTGTGTGTGTGTGTGTGTGTGTGTGTGTGTGTGTGTGCGTTTTCCACAGGAGGGTGTATAGTTAAGTCTCCACTCTCCTGTCCATAAAGACAAAAATCGTTGATGATCTTTATTGCTTTATATTTGACGATGGAAAATGTTTAAATCATTTTCCAATTCACGGGAAAACGTAATGGATCTAATGGTGCCCTCACACCATAGCGTATGCTGAAACCTATGAGTTGCATGTAAGAAATATTTGTATACGCACCAAATGCAACCAAAATCAACAATTTAGTCAATTTGTAACCTATTCAACCTGTGTGTTGCGTGTGGGTTGCGTGTGAGTTGCGTGCAGAACTTACGAGTTGCGTTTGAGTTGCGTTCAAATCTTACAAGTTGCGTTTGACCTGCATGCTAGTTGCGTGGTATTTGCGAATATCGGTCACGTGATAAAAACCTATAAAAGCGGAGCCGATTCAGTGTTTCCTTCTGATTTGGTCATCGAAGAGTCAACATGGGGAAAGCTACCAAGAAATCTGATAAAAGTGCCCCCAAAACCTGGCCAGATTTTTGGACCTGCGTTCATAACTTATGAGTTGCGTACCTGTTGCGATCGTGTTGCGTGCACTGCATAGCGTACCTGTTGCGTGCGTAGCGTACCTGTTGCGTCCCTGTTGCGTATAAATTGATCGCAGGCATTCGCAAAGAATTATTGAACATGTTCAAGATTTCCGAACTTACTCTGTGTGTGTCTGCGATCACCTGCGTGCTTGTTGCGTACTTCAAACCTATAAAACCTATTAGTTGCGTGTGAGTTGCGTTCGGAACTTATGACCACTATTTTTTATTCGCAACCATACGCAACTGGTGATCGCTATGGTGTGAGGGCACCATAAATCTGGGCATTAATCTGGGCGGCAGTATAGCTCAGGAGGTAGAGCGGTCGCCTCACAACCGAAAGGTCACTGGTTCGATCCCCCGGTTCCTCCTAGCAAAAACTGTCGAGGTGTCCTTGAGCAAGACACCCTAACCCCAACTGCTCCTGACGTGCTGGCTGTCTCCTTGCATGGCTGACTCCGCCATCGGTGTATGAATGGGTGATGTGAGGACTTTACATGACTTGTAAAGCGCTTTGGATAAAAGCGCTATATAAAAGCCGGCATTATCATTATCATTATAATCTAGATTTGTGGGATTTCAAGAAATGTAGAATATATTTTCCAAAAGTCTAGAACCGTCCATCAAGACACACCATGTCCGTTTGAATCCAAAAAGCAAAGCTGGAGTTTGAAATGTTCAAATGTAGCATAGACCCCCCAGTAGGGGGTTAGTTGAATGGCAAAACTCTTACAGTCAGCCTGACCCTAATACCGATATTAAGCTCAAGTTGGGCACTTAAATGAAGCGCTTCATAATGCCAACCCTTTTAAGAAATGTCACCTGCGTGCCTATTATCCCACGAGAAATCACTCTGACCGCACTCAGAACCTCCAATTGTGAGGATCATCCAAGTAACAATGGTGCAATTTTGCGGTGACTAAGGCACGACTCAAAACAGTCACGTCTTCCTCATGAAACTGTGTGTACGTGTGTGTGTGTGTGTGTGTGTGTGTGCATTTGTTTGTGTGTATGCATACAATTTGCACACTTGTGTGTTTGCACGCGATTTGTACGCTTGTGTGTAGGTGAGGTGTATTTGTGTGCAGGTTCTATGTATACATGCGTATACTATATTCCTGTATGTCATTATTGTGTGTGTGTGTGTGTGTGCATTAAAGTGCATTAAAGTGCTCAGTAACGTGGCCATGCGTGTCGCATGTACTTAAATTTCAGCAAGCTGTGCCCTACTTCTTGTTTTGGGAGATAACCCGCTGTTTCACCCTAAACCTGCATTTGGACGTTACACATTTGGGTTGTATTGCATCCCCTTCTCTGACCTCAATTCCTGATTGTAAGTGCTGTCGACACATATATTTATCTAAATGTATGCGTGCGTGTGCGTGCGTGTGCATGTGTGTGTGTCTGTGTCTGTGTCTGTGTCTGTGTCTGTGTGGGTGTGTTGTGCCTGTGTCTATGTGTTTGTCTTCCAGGCGACTACTTCGGTATTCTGATGGACGAGCAGGTCACCAGCTTCCCGTTCGGCCTGACCGAAAACCCCATGTACTGGGGAAGCACCGCAAACTACCTGGGCCTGGCTCTCATGTAAGGCACGCTCCGTTCGCTCAGCCAAGGACAAGAGGACACGGACAAAGAACATTTATTTCGGCACCGACGGGAAGGGTTTATTTGTTGGGTCAGGACAGCCTGATCCTTCTGACCACAACCAATACTTGCATGCCTTGTAGTCTACTCACTGTTGTTGTTGTGATGGAAGAAACAAAATGTCCATGATTTATTTTTTTATATATTATTAATAATAATAATAATAATAATAATAATAATAATAGCGTTAGATTTATGAAGTGTTACATTCATGAAGTGTTACATTCATGAAGTGTTACATTTATGAAGTGTTACACACATGAAGTGTTATATTTATGAAGCATTACACACATGAAGTGTTACATTTATGAAGCATTACACACATGAAGTGTTACATTCATGAAGTGTTACATTCATGAAGTGTTACATTTATGAAGTGTTACATTCATGAAGCGTTACACACATGAAGCGTTGCAGTCATGAAGCATTGCATTTATGAAGTGTTACATTCATGAAGTGTTACATTTATGAAGCGTTACACACATGAAGCGTTGCATTCATGAAGCATTACGTTTATGAAGTGTTACATTCATGAAGCGGTACATTTATGAAGCGTTACATGCCAGTACAATGGCTTCTTTGGGCTCTTCCCGACGACAAGGACACTGTAAATTAGATAACTGTGGTACTTGCTTTCATGATAGGACTTCTCTTCCTGAGTGTGTGTGTGGTGATGGCTGGTTTAACCTGTGAGTCCTTGATTACCAAGGACCCACAGGTGTGCAGCCTTACCCAGCAGCCCCAGACTCGAATCAGTCTGACTGGAGTCAGGTGAGGCTGCTTCAACCAGACTCTAATCAGTCTGACTGGGGGCCAGGTGAGGCTGCTTCAACCAGACTCTTATCAGTCTGACTGGGGCCAGATGAGGCTGCTTCAACCAGCCTCTAATCAGTCTGACAGGGGCCAGGTGAGGCTGCTTCAACCAGACTCTAATCAGTCTGACTGGGGGCCAGGTGAGGCTGCTTCAACCAGCCTCTAATCAGTCTGACAGGGGCCAGGTGAGGCTGCTTCAACCAGACTCTAATCAGTCTGACTGGGGGCCAGGTGAGGCTGCTTCAACCAGACTCTAATCAGTCTGACTGGGGGCCAGGTGAGGCTGCTTCAACTAGAATCAAATCAGTCTGACTGGTGGCCAGATGGTGGCCTGCTTCAACCAGCCACCGACCACACACACACACTCCACTGGATTCGCAAGAGATTCATGTCATCTAGGGCACAACGGCTGGGATGTGGCGCTTGGTCTCTTGGTTTATCAGAGTTCATATTTTCTTTTACGTACCGTCCGTATGTCTGGTGGTCGCTACGACCACCGCGGAGCGACCACCATTAGCTCCAGCCCATTACGGGAGCGTCTCGTTGCTGAGAACTCGGGCGTCCGCGCAGCCCGCTTGACTCGCACGGCTGAGAAATGTGTCACTTAGCGCTCCGCCGGGGGAGACAGAGAAAGCCGAAAATGATTAGTCTAGAGTGTCACAGTAATAGAGAGGATATTATTTCAAATTGTAGGCTTTGGAAAAAATAAAAAATAAATAAAAAATAGGATGGAGAGCGAGTGGAACTCTGTTACCATGGACGTTTGTTACCATGGAGGCATTCGTTACTATGGTTATGTATACCTTCATACTGGCAATTCCACCAAAGTGGAAAAAGAGTCTGAAACAGTATTTAGTTGTACCATATTCCTTCAACCTCATCGACCAATCTTAACTCATAACCTGCCTTGTGTCTGTGGTGTGTGTGTGTGTGTGTGTGTGTGTGTGTGTGTGTGTGTGTGTGTGTGTGTGTGTGTGTGTGTGTGTGTGTGTGTGTGTGTGTGTGTGTGTGTGTGTGTGTGTGTGTGTGTGTGTGTGTGTGTGTGTGTGTGTGTGTGACTGGAGCAGGAACTCTGTGTGCTTCTGTACTTCCATCTGGGTTCTCATTTTTGGGGAATTTGCCTATTTGGTCTCCTGTCTACTTCAGGAACAACCTCAACCTTAACCTCCAAAAACATTTTTTGGGGACAGCCACTTTTCCAATAGAAACCTGATATAAATTATGATTTTGTATATGTATTTAGCTTATTACTATCTAATCCAATGCCTTAGGTTTAAATAGATCATAACATTCTCTTAGTACATATCTAAGGTCTGAATTATTCAGACTTTTATTGTGGGATTATTGCAGTTCGCAAAATTGAGAATTGCATAACTGCAGAATTGCAAATTCGGGCCATATATATATGTATATATGTGTGTAAGCAAGTGTTTGATTGCCTCTAATGTTTAGATCACAGGCTGGAAATGCTTGTTGTTATTATCCAAATGGGACATGAGGTTGTGAAGAGGTGGTCACTGCCATCGCCGGGGAACTCTTGATCCTAAGATCCTCCACTCTAGGACTGAAGTGTCCACAATCGTCTTTGTTCTGCGTTCTGCACAACAACACAAATATATCTATGGCCCAAAAATAGGCCAGCGGTGGTGTAAGAAGGGTCGTCCAAGAACACCAGACGAAGGAAGACTGTGAAAGTCTTCTCGATTCTACTGTGCATTTTCAAACGCAAAGCCCCTTTTAATGAGTTTCCTTCCCAATTAATAAAATATGCATGCAATGAAGAAGGATAATGTATGCATTTCAAATCACCCGTTGAACTGGCCAATAGCTAATATAATAATAATAATAATAATAACATATCCCAAGGGTTGTACCCTTTTCTGTTTTTTTTGCCATTGCACAATGAACCTTCATGGACTCTAGAATTACTCTTATTTGCATATTTGTCAGACAGCAAAATGAAAAGCGAATCCAAATGCTTAGTCATGGCCTTGTCTGAATCTGGTAGCTCTACCTCCTGTTCTCCCTACATGCACACTGTGCACAGGCACACACACACACACGCACGCACACATACACACAGTTTTAATAAAACTACAGTCCAATCACAGGAGGAAACCTTTATGTCGAGTGCCATGAACGTGGCGTTTGTGTCTCAGAAGCAAACCTTCCCCTTTAAACCCACCTTTAAAATGTAACATATTATCATATTATCTTATATTATATATATATATATATATATATATATATATATATATATATTAGTTAGTTATAAACTTATCCAACATCCATCCAAGATCCATACATCCAGCATCAAACATCCATCCATCCATACATCCAATATTAAACATGCATCCATACATCCAACATTAATCATCCATCTACACACCCAGCATCAAACATCTATCCATACATCCAACATTAATCATCCATCTACACACCCAGCATCAAACATCTATCCATACATCCAACATTAAACATGTGTCTCAGAAGCAAAGCTTAACCTTTTTCCACCATCCAAAACGAAACATCGAGATGAGTAGCGGTAAATACAGATGTCAAAATGTGACGTCGGTTTCCCTGAAGAAAATGTATCGATTGAAACTGAAAGCTTTTAAACTTTGAAAACGTTGCAGTGCAACCAAATAAAAAACGTCAGAGCGAATTAAATCGAATTAAATCAATAAATAAATTAAATATCAAATCAAATTTAAAAAAAGTATATGACAGTAAAAACATTTTTTTAAATATTTGAAATTACACAATGTTCTCAAGATTGTAAACCAGGTCAAAAATTATGATACGTACAAAAATCTGCGAAATGTGGTTTCTTGGAATAGAAGGACCCCCCCGAGGTCTACTCTGTGTTGGGGCTTCAGAAGAAGCCACGACATGCTTGAGGGGTTTATTCCGAGACGTTTACGGCCCAAATAAACCTTTTGTTGAGCGACTTCTCTTGACGCCCCCCTTACGTCATAGGTTACCCTGTTTCGTTGACACAGTGCAGCGTGAGCACTGCCACGGTCAACGGTTCTATTCCCCCCTGAGGCACGCCCATACGGGAGACACTTTGGAGAAAGACTTTCTATGAAAAATCCCGTCATCTAAAAATATGATTTGTTGTTATTGTTGTTAAATACTGCTTGACTCACACTTCTCCCGAGGAGTCCGTAATTAAAATCCACAATCTGTTCATAATTCCTCATTATGAACAGTAAGGTGAGAGAGATTTAGCTTTGGAATTATATATTGCTTGTCTATTAGTCTCTTGTCTATATTGATCTCTATCATAATTAATAGCTAGTGGTGACGCATCATAGCTGCAGAGAGACCTGGGTTCAAATCCCCTTGGCTGTTCCTCTGTGTGTTGGCATGTGTTCAGTGTATTTTGAGTGCATTTCTGCCTAGTGCTTTGGTTTGCTTCCTTCCGCTTCCAACGACCTGCTCGGTTAACGGCCGATAGCCTTGTGTCAGTTGAAAAAGTTTCAGTAAGCCGGAGATAAACCCCCGCATTGAGATTTCCTTCCTGTATGTCATTAAAAGTCTCTTTAGTTTCGCCGTTAGTTTATTAATGCCACTTAATTCTGTTCCCGCCAGTGGACACACACCGTATTAGCCAAGATATCGACATCTCTCTAGTGTCCATAGCAACCAGTTTGAGCAAACCTGCTTAACCTGCGTGTGCGTGTACGTGTGTGTGTGGGTGGGTGGGTGTGTGTGTGTGTGTGTGTATTGAAACATGCAAGGTACAAGTCCCATCATAATTATGTGTGTATAATACACCCTAAAGAGCCTTTTTATTAACTCCGCCATTGAAAGTGGACAGGAGGTTATGTTTTCGCCACTGTTGTGTGTCTGATAGCAAGATAACTCATAATGTGATGTACAGAATTGGACACAACTTGGTGGTTAGATTATGTATTGGCCAATGTTTGTTTTAGCCTCACTAATGTTCCTCTTGGGGAACACTTCAACTGACTAAGAGATTCCGTAAATCTCTTCTCTTCTTTGGCACTCTTTGTCAGTCTAACTTCCCCTTTGTTTTCGACCAACGTCATCCGATCTGTGACATTCATCAAAGATCCATACATCCAGCATCGAACATCTGTACATCCAGCATTAAACATCCATCCAAGATACATCAAATATTAATCATGCATCTATCCTAAATCTAAATCTTGAGGATTGAATCCTCTTTATTGGTCACATACATTGCTCAAGGGGCACCTCGGCAGTGCCCAGCTGTTTCGGGACTTGAACCGGTGACCTTCCGGTTTCCAAGTACAAGTCACAACAGACTGAGCTACTGCCACCCCTATCCATCCAAGATACCATTCGTTCCTTCAACATTAAACATCCATCCATCCATCCAACATGCCTCCGTACATCCATCTGTACGTCTAACATACATCCAACAACCACACAGGTTCTACTGTACACCTGCTGAACCGTAACAGTTTTTGTAACAAACTCGGTCAGGGTTTTTAGGGGGTTGGTAAACGTTCATCGGTAGTCGGACCCTGTAGGTCTCTCTGGTAAATTACCACCTGACAGACATCCATCCGTCCGTATGTCTCTTTGTGTGCGGTGCGTAATGACTCTGAATTGGGCCTGCACAGAGTCGGGTGAGAGGTCTGATGAGGTGTGGTTTCGTACAGAAATGTGCTGCATGGACGCTGTGGACGGTGGCCCTCCCCAGCCCGTCTAACAACAGGCCTGAGAGGCCTTTTAGAGGATGCTTCACGTGGACATGGCGCCTCCAGTATTTTTTCCGCACCGCTCGAGTGCAATCGTCATCACGAATGTCCGTGTGTGTGTGTGTGTGTGTGTGTGCGTGCGTGTGTGTGTATGTGTGTGCCTGTGTGAAAGTGTCACTCTCGCGAGGTGCTAAACCGTCCACAACCCCAATTCTGTTGGGGTACATGGCATGATCAAAGTCATATAAAACCGGTATGTCACCAGTAACGGAACACGATAGAATATAGAAGAACGTGTGCAGCCTGGTGATGGCTGGTGGTGTTGTCCTGTGCACCTTGACCACCCAATGCACCACACAGGTGTGCAGCCTTGCCTGGCCACCAGAGTCAAATCAGTTTGGGCTAGTACTCCAGGTGAGGCTGGATTTCAAGTCGAGCGAAAAGGATGACTCGCATGTAAACGTGGCTTCCTGTTCGTGGAGTTTTTACCTGTGCTCGGTCTGTTGTGGGACTTTGGCTTGGGAACCAAAAGAGGTCGCCGGTTCAAGTCCCCGAAACACCCGGGCATGGCCGAGGTGCCCTTGAGCAAGGCACCAGACCCCCTACCTTCCTCCCCGGGCAGCTGTATATATACAATAGCTGCCCACTGCTCCTAATACTAGGATGGGTTGAATGCAGAGAAACTCATTTCAATGTGTGTGTACCAATAAAGAGGATTCAATCCTCCAGTTTTAGATTTAGATTCTTCTCCCAAACGTTGACGTTTCGGAAAACCGTTGGGGACATAAACAGACGGGTAGTTCAACTAGCACACACTTACTTGCTGTGTGTGCTAGTTGAACTACCCGTCTGTTTGGATTTCTCCCCCAAAAAAAAAATGTTGCCGTCGTAAATATTTGTTTTTAATTGAGTTATCTCAGTTTTTGTCTACAAATGGAATTGACGAAAACGATGACGAAAATGATTGGTACGAAGCGAACACTGTGCCACCAAGGTTAGCTTCACAGACACCCACATTAGATTACTTTTGTTTGTTTCTTTCTTTCTTTCTTTCTTTCTTTCTTTCTTCTGCTCTCTTTTCTCCTCCTCTCCTCACTTGTGGTGGTTTGTGTTGACGTCCCAAGTGGCGTGGCTTGTTTGACTGTGAAGTGGTCTAGGGAACGTCACGTCTCCCTCCTCCACAAGAATGCAGAAAACTTGTTCACCACAAGAGGAGGGGGAGGGGGGGGGTGTTATGTGTTGTCTGTGCCTTCACTGCGTGTCTCCATCTAGGCCAGGGATGGCGCAGTCGTGTTCAACTCCCAGCGGGGAGGTTGTGGGTTCGGTGCCCAAGCCTAACCTGTAGGCATGGTTGAGCAAGATCCCTAACCCCTACCTTCTCCTTTAAAGAAGTACTTTTCCCCCCCATTGGAAAGCAGGGCTTTTACATAAAACATAAACACATCAAACGGTCTATGCAGTGCAAAGGCGCAACAAAAATACTAAAAACTGTTTGAACAACAGACCTAGAGCTGGCGAAACGTTTGCTGGCAAAACTAATTAAGCAAAACTGACTGCTGGTAAAGTGGAGGGGAATTGATCATTGGTCATTTACATACGCTACCCTTGCGGTCCTCGTGTCTGCTGAACAACAGCGGAATTGCTGCTTAATTAAAATGACGGTCTCTCTTTTCTGGCCCTCTTTTTTTCTCTCTCTTTAGCGGTGCCAGTCCCGTTGGCCTGGTCCTGACAGCTGTGGTGTTCATCTCCTACAAGGTGGCCATAGTGTTTGAAGGGTAAGGCAGAGTTGTTGTTGTTGTTGTTGCTGTGGCCGTGAGTCTTTCATTTCATTCTTTCACATCAAATTTTTTTTGTGTGTCTCAATGCTATTGATGATAATGATTTGCAGACACACACACACACACACACACACACACACACACACACACACACACACACACACACCACACACACACACACACACACACACACACACACACACACACACACACACACACACTGCCCATAGGTGTGGTGCAAGTCTTTCTGTATCTCTCTCTCTACCCCTCTCACTCACTCACTCACTCACTCACTCACTCTCTCTCTCCCCCTCTCGCTCTCTCTCTCTCTCCCCCTCTCTCTTTCTCCACCTCTCTCTCTCCCCCCTCTCTCTCTCTCTCCCCCTTGCTATCTCTCTCTCTCCCCCCTCTCTTTCTCTTCCCTCTCTCTCTCCCCCTCTATCTCTCTCTCTCCCTCTCTCTCTCTCCCTCTCTCTCTCCCCCTCTCTATCACCCCCTCTGTCTTCTTCTCCCCCCTCTCTCCCCCTCTCTCTCCTCTTATTTCCCCCTTTCTCTCAACCCCCCCCCCCCCTCCCGCTCTCTCCCCCTCCTCCCTTTCTTCTTTCACCAATGACCAATTTCAGCATTGACTAATACGCAGCTGTCTGTCCCTGCTGAAGTTAAACAAAATGCGTTGTATTGGACAGTGCAACGTACCTTTTAGCACATGTAAGCAAAACAACAAAGACGCTAGAAAGCATTTAGCCTCCCAGTGTATAGCATTATCCACCCAGGGGACTAAGGGGAAAAATGAAAGAGTGTTTACGCACGCTGGCCTCGTTTTTTAAGGGGAGCGATGGGCGCTTTGTCCTCCCTGTGCTGTGGACAGCCAGGGTCCTTGAGTAGGGATTTTCAAACCAATGAGCGGAGATGGTGGGATGGACAAATAACACTATTACGGTAATATATGACTATATATATATATATATATATATGAATATATATGAACAGTAAATATATATATATATATATTTATATTTATTTATATTTATTTATTATTTTTTTCATTTGGTTGTTAGTAGGAAATGTGGATTTGATGTATATATGTATATATATGTATATATATATATATATATATATATATATATATATATATGTGTGTGCGTGTGCACAATGTTTGGCAAAATTAACATTTGACTGCCGTAGCAACAAATATTGATCGCCAAAATGACTTTATTCAGCCTTATTTGAAATACGACAAATTGAAGTTCAAATCTATGCAAGCCTGCAAGTTATTTTAGGCCCCGGCACCTTTTTAAAGCTATGCAGCGACTCGTCAAAAGCTTCCTGGATTGTGTTGCTATCAGGGGTTAAACTCTCCAGGGTGGGTCACGGCGACACGAGAACACCCCCACACAAACCCACCCCGTCAGATTTGGTTCACGCCCGCTGGACATCGCGGTAAACGCTTCACACCTCATCGGCCGAAGCCCGCGATGACAGGGTCAGGCGGGGTCCCCCCCCCCCCCGCTGAGTCCTGACGTGGGTACGGAGCTCACGTGTTTAACACCAAAAAATCAATCCTGTCCCTTTGTCACTGTACTCAAATACTGTACCAGTGATAACTGTGGACAGATTGTCACCTCACCGCTATTCTCATGGATGATTTGAACATCGCATTGGACGAAGTTTACATCGAAGTGAGCAAACTTCAGAATCGCTACCCCGAGGTAGTCCCCATCGTAGCGGAGGACTTTAACCACTGCAATTCAAAAACTGTATTGCCAAAATACTTTCAACACATCTCATGTCAAATCTTTGCAAGCCTGCAAGTTATCTAAGGTTCCGGCATCTTTTTAAAGAATAGTTTATGCAGGGACTCCTCAAAACCTTCCTCGATTGTGTTAATATCAGGGGTTAAATCTCCGGTGTAGGTCACGGCGACACCACAAGAACACACCACGCCCCCCCCCCCCCCCCGTCGGATTTGGTTCACGCCCGCTGGACATCGCGGTAAACGCTTCACGCCTCATCGGCCGAAGCCCTAGACTACGGGGTCAGACGAGGGTCCCCCCCGAGGGTGTCACTGTACTCAATACTGTACCAGTGATGCTGTGGACTTCTGGGTGCTGAAAAGAAGGAGCCACAGGACGGCGGCGCTTTGTTTTCATTCTGAGCGCCCGGAAATGAATCAATAATTAACCAACCGTCACCTCACACACTCAGAAGGCCCCGGATGGAAAGAGAAGAAAAGAGACTTGTGATAGTGACGCTAATGTCACTAAGAGACAAGAGGTGGACGGTTTTTTAATAGCCTCCGATGCTGAGCTCATTCAAACTGAGACAAGCGGAGGCCAGATGTGGCGTCAGACTGCTAGACCACAGGAAGGGAGTATTGTATATATATATATATATATAACTATGTCTAAGTCAGGTTGTCTTGGTAATAGGAGGAGAAACTGTTCTGGGTCCTGCCAGTGAATGTCACAAACGTGTGCATTTAAAACCACTGACAACCAAAGTCTTAAAATGTATATTTTTAAATGCAAATATGAAGTAAAGTTGAGTGACTTATAGGGAATGGAAATCAGCCCTACCGAGCATTACTCCTCGCCAACGTCCAATCTCTTGCAAACAAGTCAGATGATCTGAAATGCCGTATCGCCTCGCAGCGGGACATCAGGGAGTGTTGCGCCATGATTTTCAAGGACACGTGGCTGTCCTCCGTGCTTCACACCTCATTGACCCGAAAACCTCAATGACGGGGACAGACCGGTCCCCCCCCCCCCCGTCCCGTCCCCCCCGCTGAGTCCTGACGTGAGTACGGAGCTCACGTGTTTAACACCAACAAAAAAAATCAATCGTGTCCCTTGTCACTGTACTCGCCTGTGTGCGCCTAAGAGACCAAATCTGTAAACATATTCAAAGAAATGCATGCAAACAATTGAATCCAGTTTCTAGGGGGTCTACATATTTTCTGGGTTTCGATCGCACAATGTCTGCATTGAAACCGCCGATATTGCTTTGTTATTTTAATTTTAATGCAGTTTCCCAACATGACATCTCTTCTAAGATGTAACCCAGTGGCGAACCGTGTCTATCACACCTGGACCTTCTGTAGACCCCCCCCCCTGCCCCCCAGTGCAAAGAAAGATCAAGTCAAAACTCTCAATTCAAATGCACAATGCTTAACAAACTCAAGACACCCATTAACTATCATTCAACAAGTGTGTGGAAACAAAATGCAACAACCAGCTCAACGAGATGCAACACTGAGACAAAACCAGCAAAGACAAATGAGTCTCACTCACCAATGATGTTCACTTAAAGAGGCCAATAAAACAATAAACCAATGGGGTTTATTGTTGCGGGACCTCCAGGGCTCCAGAGAGGCACCGGGATGTTGCTGAGTCGAGGCCGACACAGGGCCTCCTCGTCGGACTCGTTGGCACCATCAGCCGCCGATTTGCGGGACTTCAAGAGCTCCAGAGATGGACCGGGACTTGTCTGAGTCGAGTCCGAGCTCCAGAGCTTCAGAGATTGACCGGGACTTTGCCCTGAATGTGTCCGACATGGGTCACCCCCGTTTGACTAGCTAGAGCGATGTACCGCTGATTTGCTCGACTTCCATCGGCTGACTCTCTACTATACTTAGATCGATACACTATATAATTGTAATAAACCAATAAAACTTGCTACGTAGCACTAAGCTAGATCCTCTGTCTCGAGCCAGTGAACTAACTGGACTTTCTAGCGTACCCTGGAACTGTGGGAAAATCTGAAACAATGCGCCCATTAGCTACAAATCAATATATGATTGGTTGATCAAATTGTCAATCCAAACATACGCTCTCATTCAGTTTAAGGGCCAAGGCATTCGCTCAAGGACAGAGAGTACCTTGGTTGAAGGATATTCTTCTCAGCAACCCAGAAAAATATCTGATTGGTTTGCATTTTTTTTCTAACACAAAACCACTCAAATGCATGGACCGAGAAAGACAAAAAATCAACGTAACACTGTAATATAACAGATAAAAACACAGATACGATTCTCATTTATTCATTTTAATTAAATGTTATTCAATTGTATTAATATAATTAATTATTTATTTTAACATTTCATCTGAGGTTTCCAGGGTCTTCTCTGAATACCTTGAAGGCCCTGACGGTTGACCAGTGATGTAACCACACTACAACAATGTACCATAATGAGGCGTGGTTACTACCGTTGCTATAGCAACCGGTGATGCTGAGGAGGAAAGGGGGGAACAAAAAAGCTTTTCTTTGTCTGTTCTTTATTTTCCACAAGCGTAGTTTTCTAAATCTGTCAGACATCAGCGCCGCTAGCCGGGGCCACCGAGAGCCCCGGCTAGCGGCGCTGTCACGCTATGTGCACACGATTGTTTTCATTCTGAGCGCCCCAAATTTAATCAATATTAGACCAACCAATATTAGTGTCTGAAAAAGGGAGATGCCAGATTGTCACCAAGAGAAGAAAGGAGACGTGTGAGAGTGACGCTATGTGGAGCGGGACAAGAGGTGGACGGTTTTTTAATAGCCTCCGATGCTGAGCTCATTGAAACTATTTGTGAGTTGAGTACAATTCCAAGGTCTCTCTGGTTCATTGACAAGCAGTGATGTTCTAACATCATTTCTGTTGTGTAAAGTGGGTCGGCTTCCCCTTATATCACACCTATACAACACACATATATATATATCTATATAAATATAGATATATATCTATATATAGATATAGATATATATAGATGTATATATAGGACAATGGAGAGCGGGGGGGAGGGGAGCCCATTACCCGAGCGGAGCCACCAAGCCCCCCCGGGGAGGAACAACAAACCCACCCGAAGCAGTGCTGCAACCACCGGGATTCTCTTTGTTTCGGACCGACAGAACAGCTGAGTCCACGGGGAAGAACACAGGTGGGGGCGTGTGCTGCTTGGTGAACCACAGCTGGTGTACGGACGTTCAGGTGCTTTCTCAACACTGCTCATCTAATCTGGAATTACTAAAAAATGTCACAAGTGTCACTCTTTTTTACTTGCCGAGGGAAATCTCCGCTATTCCCATGGCGGCGGCTTACATCCAACAACTGGCTAATGCTAACATCGCATTGGACGAACTTTACATCGAGCTGAGCAAACTTCAGAAATGCTAACCCGAGGCAGTCCCCTTCATAGCAAAATACTATTCACACATGTCAAATCTTTGTAAGCCTGCAAGTTATCTTAGGCACCTTCACCGTTTTAAAGAATAGTTGATGCAGCGACTCTTCAAAACCGTTCTCGATTGTGTGACTATCAGGGGTTAAATCTCCGGGGTAGGTCACGGCCGACGCCACGAGAACACACCACGCACCCCCCCCCCCCACCCACCCTCAACACACCCACACACACACCCACACACACACACACCACACACACACACATACACACACACACACACACACACACACACACCCCGTCGGATTTGGTGAACGCCCGCTTGACAACGCGGTAAACATTTCACGCCTCATTGGCCAAAGCCCTCGATGACGGGGACTGACGTGAGTACGGAGCTCACGTGTTTAACACCAACAAAAAAATCATCAATCCCGTCCCTTGTCACTGTACTCGCTGTGTGCGCCTCTGAGACCAAGTCTATACACACATTTAAGAATTGCATGCCAACAATTGAATCCACTTTCTAGGGGGTGCACATATTTAATAGTTTTCGTTATTTGTTATTCTATTTCACCACATGACATCTCTTCTAAGATGTAACCACGCCACAACAATGTACCACAATGTGGCGTGGTTACTGCCGTTGCTATAGCAACCGGTGATGCTGTGGACTTCTTTGGGTGCTGAAAAGAAGGAGCCAAAAGGAGAGAGAAAAAAATAATAATAAAGCTTTTCTTTGTCTGTTCTTTATTTTCCACCAAGCGTGCTTTTCCGAATGTGTCAGACATCAGCGCCGCTAGCCGGGGGCCACCGAGGGCCCCGGCTAGCGGCGCTGTCACGCGCACGATTGTTTTCCTTCTGAGCGCCCCGAAATTAATCAATATTAGACCAGCCGTGTCGGAAAAAGGGAGACGCCAGATTGTCACCAAGAGAAGAAAGGAGACGTGTGAGAGTGACGCTATGTGGAGCGGGACAAGAGGTGGACGCTTTTTAGTTAATAGCCCCCGATGCTGAGCTCATTGAAACTGAGACAAGCGGAGGCCAGATGTGGCGTCAGACCGCTACCAAACAGCACCGTACAGGAAGGGAGTAGTGTAGTGGGAGTATAGTAGTGGTAGTATTGTAGTGGGAGTATAGTAGTGGTAGTATTGTAGTGGAGTATGTAGTGGAGTATTGTAGTGGTAGTATTGTAGTGGTAGTATTGTAGTGGGAGTATAGTAGTGGTAGTATTGTAGTGGGAGTATTGTAGTGGGAGTATTGTAGTGGTAGTATTGTAGTGGTAGTATTGTAGTGGTAGTATAGTAGTGGTAGTATTGTAGTGGGAGTATTGTAGTGGTAGTATTGTAGTGGTAGTATAGTAGTGGTAGTGGTAGTATTGTAGTGGTAGTATTGTAGTGGGAGTATTGTAGTGGTAGTATTGTAGTGGGAGTATTGTAGTGGGAGTATTGTAGTGGTAGTATAGTAGTGGTAGTATTGTAGTGGTAGTATTGTAGTGGTAGTATAGTAGTGGGAGTATTGTAGTGGGAGTATTGTAGTGGTAGTATTGTAGTGGTAGTAGTGTAGTGGTAGTAGTGTAGTGGTAGTATTTGTGAGTTGAGTACAATTCCAAGGACTCTCTGGTTCATTGACAAGCAGTGATGTTCTAACATCATTTCTGTTGTGTAAGTGGGGGGTCGGCTTATATCACACCTATACAACACACATATATATAGATATATCTATATATAGATATATCTATATAACTCTGTGTCGCTGATGGCTTTGCCACCGCGGTTGTTTCGGGTCGTCTTGGTAACAGGAGGAGAAACGGTTCTGGGTCCTGCCAGTGAATGTCATTTAACCGCCAACCCTCAAGTTTAACAACTGCTAATCTTTGCCTCCAGTTAAAATATAATTATAGTTTTTCCAATTTTATTTCCTGTTTTTGTTTTTTTTTGCCGTTTTCATTCGTAAAAACAAAAAACAATTTCTTTGAGTCAATTGTGTTGCGCCCTCACATAATATATTTGACACACAGACACACAGACACAGACACACACACACACACACGCGCACACACACCTCACAAGCCACTCTGCCGGGCACCAGGCATATGAGCAGGATGTGACTGACGAAGATCAGCCGCGCACACACTTTGTTCACCCATGCGTCTGGGAGTGGATAACAGCAGGGGGTTCAGTCCCAATACAGCGAGTTCAACACATACACACACACAAACACACACACACACACAATTTACTATATCTACATATTAAAATAATGGAATGGAACCCCCACTAATAACTGTATACTTCAGGCACACACACACAGGTACACAGAGGGGCCCTGGCACAGGCTGGTACGGTGGCGTTGGTATATCTCCGGTGATGTGTTTGTCTTGCTGTGTTTGCAGACCGTTCACGCAGCAGATCTACCGTGAGAGGAGCCAGCGCTGCAAGCACAAGTGACCTCCCCCGCCCCATCCCCCCCCCCCCGGACGCACGCCGCCCCGGGACCGGGACGCTCCCCGTCCATCCTCATCCTCTCCCCCCCTCCCCCCCCCCCCCCCCCCATGCACCTGCCTCGATGCCCACCCCCTCACCCGCCCGCCAGCCAGACACACCTGAAGGGTGGAGCATACGGCCGGAGACAGACCGAGAACGCGCAAAACTCTTTCCTTTTCCTTCTATTTCAGCTTTCAGTCTTCTTGTTAGTCCAACTGCTCTCTATCTTTATTGGTTTTTTTTTACATGTTTGTTTTTTAAACAATGGTTTTTTTTTTGTGGAAAAGCAAACAGGAAGGACTGATATGGATTGGAAGAGCAGGAGAACCACTTTCAGAGGTTCACAGCTTGCACTCTGACTCCCCCGTTGGTTGGTTGGTTGGTGGTTTGTTTCCCTCCTCCTGTGTGCGCAACGGCAATCTCGGGAAAAAGACGTTGATTCCTTGCGTTTCGTTGCGTTTGCGTCTACCGTGACCTCCGTAAAAAGCCCCGTTGTCTCCGTGTTTCTGTTACCAAGTTCACCTGGGAGCCGTGACTCCTCCTTCCCAGTGTGGACCCGTCCTCATCCTCTTCTCTCTCTGGTCTCTCTGTCTTTTTCCCCCCTTCTCTTCTGCACTACCAACTGTACAGTGTTATAAAGAAGTAGTAGGACCTACTTGATCACCAACGACAAACGTCTTCTTGACGAGCCGCTGTCGCCCTGCTCCTCACAATCCACCCGTAGGTCGTTTTTTTAGTGTGTGGTTGTTGTCCTGTAGACATGCTCTACACACACACACACACACACACACACACACACACTGTCTATGCAATAATGACTTTTCAACACTGTACAAAACATTCCTGCTGTGTGTGTGTATTTGGGTAATAAAGAAGAATGGCGATTCAGTTGGAATTTTGCTTTTTTCACACCACACACACACACACACACACACACACACACACACACACACACACACACACACAATCACTTGCTGAATAGGTGTATCTAATACATTGGATCGTCTATCTGTCCCTTATTATTAACCTGTGTCTGTTGAGGTCTATTGGTGTCTGTGTGCACACACACACATGCACGCACGCACACACACACACACACACACACACACAAACAGATGCACACACACTGTTGCTCACACACACTGATGCACACACACACTGGATGTTCACCGGCCTCAGATTGTGTCCCAGGGTCTAGCTTTTGTTCATGCTGTACACACACACACACACCACCACTCGTTCTTCCTCGCTCAGACGGGAGAGGGTACACTTTATCACTGTGTGTTCTGTACCTCCTGAGGTACCTCAAGTTGTAGAGAGAGAGAGAGAGAGAGAGAGAGAGAGAGAGAGAGAGAGAGAGAGAGAGAGAGAGAGGAGAGAGAGAGAGAGAGAGAGAGAGAGAGAGAGAGAGAGAGAGAGAGAGAGAGAGAGAGAGAGAGAGAGAGAGAGAGAGAGAGAGAGAGAGAGAGAGAGAGAGAGATAATCAGCAGATATAGTGTGAGTGAGAGAGAGAGATAATCAGCAGATATAGTGTGAGTGAGAGAGAGAGATAATCAGCAGATATAGTGTGAGTGAGAGAGAGGGAGAGAGAGAGAGAGAGAGAGAGAGAGAGAGGTGGGAGTTGAAAAAGGAAGAGGAGATGTACAGGAAGGTGTTGTCGAAGGCCTTTGTAAGAGAAGACCTGTTGATGGTGGACACCACATAAGCAACCTGAACTCTGTGCACCCTGTCTTACTCACCGACTCTCTCCCTCTTCCCTTTTATCCAACTGTCTCTCTCTCTCGTTTTAGCTCACTCTCTCCATATGGCTGTCTCTGTCCCCCTGTTCTCTTTCTCCCCCTCTCCTGTCTCTCCCCCTCTCGCTTTCTCTCTCCCTTTCCTCTCTCTCCCTCTCTCCTCACTCCCTCTCTTGCTTTTTCTCTCTCTCTCTCTCTCTCTCTCTCTCTCTCTCTCTCTCTCTCTCTCTCTCTCTCTCTCTCTCTCTCTCTCTCTCTCTCTCTCTCTCCCTCACACAAACGTCTACAACTGCGTAAATGTTGTTGATGAGGAGGACACGCAGAGACACAAGAAGAAGATGGCAATATGGCATAAAGTAAATATCTATATCAATATCTGCCAATACAGTACATCTGCCAATATTACAGGAGTCACGCTTAGTCCCAACAACGCAGCAGAAGACGTACGTTCGTAGCTTTAACACGTCTTATACATATGCAAAATTCACACTTAAAACACCCACCGCGCACACGCACACGCACGCACGCACGCACCACGCACACACACACACACACACACACACACACACACACACACACACAATGATGCCATCTCTACCTCAATACCAATCTTGACGAAAACACCCACTCCCTCCACTATTCATGATGAGTCATGAGTTTTCGCCTTTCTGAAGGAAATACACAAATGCACGCAATTGTGTGTGTGTGTGTGTGTGTGCGCGTGTGTGTGTGTGTGCGTACACACAATTATGCTTTACTTCTGCCTTTGGTACGAGAGAGAGAGAGAGAGAGAGAGAGAGAGAGAGAGCGAGAGAGAGAGAGAGAGAGAGAGAGTGAAGAGAGACATTGACAATGACCTGATTATTGCAAAGCCGTTCATATAGCCAAGCACTCTCTCTCTCTCTCTCTCTCTCTCTCTCTCTCTCTCTCTCTCTCTCTCTCTCTCTCTCTCTCTCTCTCTCTCTCTCTCTCTCTCTCTCTCACCACTCACCTGGCTCTACTTACCGCTTGAAGGCTTTTTATTTGACATTTGCACAATGTTGTCATAAACTACACTGCGCAAATTCGCTGAATTAATGTTTTGGGCTCTGTCTCCGTCTCTTCACTGCCCTCCTCATAAGACACATGCAGACAAATGTGCAGACAAATTGCGCACAATGTGTTTGTTTAAACATGTCGTGTGTCACACAGAGAAGCCATATGGTGCAGAAAGCGCCACACATTTGACACGTTAAAACGCCGTCCAGAACGCGGTCCAAACTGCCAAAACGCCGTCCAGAACGCCTCCCAAACTGCCAAAAGAACGCCTTCCAGAACGCCGTTCAAACTGCCAAATGAACAGCGTCCAGAACGCCGTTTTTTAACGCCGCCCAAAGGGTCACCGAACGGCCGTTGCGCGTTCTGGACGGCGTTCTCTAATATGGTAATGAGCTCCGCCCCGTGGGTTTTTTCAGCCACTAAATGTGAACTGTTTTCACCCAATCAGTGAAGAAGGAGAACAGACACACACTGGTTCATCGCTGATCTTCTTCGGATCGACCTATTCTGCCACGTTTGTCTTGCTACTTGTTGGGGTATCCACTTTGGTGTGTTATATTATTACCCTGACTAACTTTCTGGTAAGAAAATGTCATACAAAAAAAACAACAGAGGCACTTTTGGTATCCAGTCGATGTTAGATTTGAGCCCTGCTCTGTAGTTACAGTCGCTGGTGCAATGGCCAGGTCCCCTTTGCAGAGTTTCGTATGAGGTTGCATGGAAGCCATGCATGGAAGATGTTTGGTGCCAGAACTGCACTAACGCCAGGGGAAGGCGCTGAAGCTGCAGGAGCCAGAGGAGGCCGTGCTGGTCCTCCTCAACCTGCTGCTGGGATTGCAGAAGCCTCTTCTGCTCCAGTCAGTAAAGGCACCATCGATAGACTTGCCTTATAGAGCGGCATTCTGGACGGCGTTTTGTCACTTTGTCACGGCGTCAAATGGGTGGCACTTTCTGCACCATATGGCTTTCCATCGCAGCGGTGGCCAGTAGCCACCACAGCAAACGGTACAGCACACATCGAGTCACGAGTGACCCCTATCGGTGGGGTGTAGTACTGCGTCACTGAGTGCTCTCGTACATCCATCCATGCGTTTCTCGTAGGCTATAGGAAAGAGATCCTCGTCTGGTCCTCCTTTGCACATTATAACGTATTAATAGTAATTCATACTTTACAGAATAGCATTAAACCTGTGTGTGTGTGTGTGTGTGTGTGTGTGTGTGTGTGTGTGTGTGTGTGTGCGCGCGCGCGCGTGCGTGTGTGCTTACCTGTGTGCGTATGCGTGCGTATGCGTGTGTGTGTGCGTGTGCGTGTGTGTGTGTGTGTGTGTGTGTGCGCGCGCGTGCGTGTGCAGCCTGTTGTGCACGACAGCCACATTGCAATGTGCAAAAAAACAAAGTACAAAGTTCAACGTGATCCTAAATATATTGCAACCGAGCGCTGTGAAATGCCGGAAGGTGAAAGGCGAAAGTAAATTATTAAAATCGGGAGATGAGTCAGTCCAAACCATATGCGCACGTGCAGGTAATATTGGTTAAACCCACACGGAATAAATAACATCCTCGGTCCCACGGCAAGGATGGATGGATGGATGGATGGACGAAGGATGGAAGGATGGATGGATGGATGGATGGATGGATGGATGGATGGATGGATGGATGGATGGATGGATGAAGGATGGCTGGATGGATGGATGAGGTGGATGGGAGGAGGAGGGGTGTGTGTGTGGGGGGGGGGGGGGCGCTGTGAGAGAAGAGGTACGGAGACAGACTGTTCCTCCTCCATCCTTCCATCCACATCTACCAAGAGCTAGTACGGAGACAGACTCTCCAGTCACACGCTGGCCCGGCGCGTCACCATGTTCCTCTCCTCTCATTGGATTGCCCAGTGCTCGCTGGGACGTGACGTGCCACATGGGGTGGGCGGGGCCTAGCGCAGTTTGGAGTGATAAATACAGGCGACCGGGAGCAGTCCGCACTTTAAGACAAACCAACCATCCTCCACCTCTTCTTATATTCTAAAGTTGAGAAAAACTAAATACATTTTTTTTTAAACAGTCCCATTTCTCTTTAACCATGATTAAGAAAATGTCACCGTCGGAGAACGATTATGATATCCCGGCAAAGAACTGCTACAGGATGGTCATCCTGGGATCCACGAAAGTTGGGAAGACGGCCATCGTGTCACGGTTCCTGAGCGGCCGGTTCGAGGACCAGTACACGCCGACCATCG
>CM051014.1:7976411-7978911 GCA_027704905.1 Muraenolepis orangiensis | reverse complement strand
TAACGATAGAGCTAACAGGACGAACAATAGAGCCAACAATCGAGCTCACAAGACTCAAGCGCTAAGAGGGCTAAGGCTCGGGGTTGTGCTTCCTGAAGAAGTGGGGTTTTAGTTTGGTTCGTGTTTTTTTACTTATGAAGCCGATGCCACAAAGCTTCCCGGGAAATTTGGCGACATCCTAAGGATGGCTCCACCGGAGCCTCACATGGGTGTGGGCAGAATAGTGTTGGGTGGTTGATTGTGGGGGTGCCGCTCCCCGGTTAGAAACGGTGGAGTGTGTGTGTGTGTGTGTGTGTGTGTGTGTGTGTGTGTGGTTGGGTGGCAGCCTGGTTCAAACAGCCTCACCTGGCCTGAGTATGTTTGATTGATGTCTGTGACAGGTGTGAGGCTGCACACCTGTGGGTCCTTGTTAATCAAGGCTAATACAGGTTAATACAGCCTCCACCACACAGAGAGAGAGAGAGAGAGAGAGAGAGAGAGAGAGTGAGGGAGAGAGAGAGAGTGAGGGAGAGAGAGAGAGAGAGAGGAGAGAGAGAGAGAGAGAGAGAGAGAGAGGAGAGAGAGAGAGAGAGAGAGAGAGAGATGAGGGAGAGAGAGAGAGAGTGAGAGAGAGAGAGAGAGAGAGAGAGAGAGAGAGAGAGGAGTGAGAGGAGAGAGAGAGAGGAGAGAGAGAGAGAGAGAGAGAGAGAGAGAGAGAGAGAGAGAGAGAGAGAGAGAGAGAGAGAGGAGTGAGGGAGAGAGAGGAGAGAGAGAGAGAGAGAGAGAGAGAGAGAGAGAGGAGAGGGAGGGAGAGAGAGAGAGCGCTCTAGCATGTATCATCTGCTCTGTTCACAATGATTCAAAACTCTTGCAATAAACCGGATTTGTCATCACCCTTGTGTCCTGGCTTGTTGTGGCTTGTGGCAGCGTCACCTGCTACTGAAACAATCTGGGTTCAAGCTCTCCCTGGATGTCCACATAGTCTCTCACGAGGTGCTGCTGAAAGACTGAAAACATCTGAACGTGGCTGTCATGTGAGTCACTTTGGACACAGAATGACTCACTCCCGTGGTACATTGACAGTGTGCAAAGAGTGCATTGGTAACTTTCCGCTGTCGCCGTAATGGGATTGGCCAACAACAACAACAACAACAACTATTAGTACTTAATAAGACGACATATTAATCAGTAACCTTGCACTCTCACGCTCGCCCACCTCTGTTAATAATGTGACTCCATCTCGGCTGGTCTGTTGAGTGTTTTTGGATGTGTTCGGTTCACTCTGTGTCCTGTGTGTGTGTGTGTGTGTGTGTGTGTGTGTGTGTGTGTGTGTGTGTGTGTGTGTGTGTAGAATTGTTGTTTAGCAACGTTAGCAAGTTGTCCTTGGAGTGTTCAAAATCAATGGAGCTCAATGAGCCTCAAGGTGGCTGGATGTAAGTTTTGCTCCTACGCACGTTTCTGATGCATTGTCTGCCTACATGTGTGTGTGTGGGTGTGTGTGTGTGTGTGTGTGTGTGTGTGTGTGTGTGTGTGTGTGTGTGTGTGTGTGTGATACACAGATGGATGGATGGATGGATAGAGAGCCAGAGCAAGTCTACAGGATTGAATCCTCTTTATTGGTCACATACATGTACATGTAGTGACATGTGTTTCTCTGCATTTAACCCATCCTAGTATGAGGAGCAGTGGGCAGCTGTTGTATATACACAGTGTAAGAGGAGTCTGGTGCCATGCTCAAGGGCACCTCGGCAGTGCCCTGCAGGAGGTGAACTGGCACCTTTTTCCATGTACCAGTCCTCACTCTGTACTTTTGTCCGTTTTGGGGACTTGAACTGGCGACCCTCCGGTTCCAAAGCCAAAGTCCCAGCAGACTGAGCTACTGCCCCCCCCCCCCCCACCCCCCCCCCCTCACCACAGACTCTGGTCCACTTTACCACTTTCCTCCATCCATTCGTTATCTACCGCTTATCTGGGACCGGGTCGTGGATATTAGCAGATAAATATCATTTATTTTTCGAAAATCGGATTATTTATAATAAAAACAAAATATATTATTAATATAACACGATGGCCTTGTGGACAAATTAATAGATATGGAAGCCTCAGGAAGAAAACTAAACTCACAGTATTCAGCCCATGGAGATATGCACAGTATTGGTTGTGGGTTTCCGGACATGGAGAACCGAAATGTCAAAGGTCGAGGTGAGTTGAATATCGGCGTGGAAAACGTCCGAAAGTTATGTCGCCATTCCTATGTTTACCTCATCTGACCCACAGTGAACACGGCAGTGTGTGTCCTAAGTGCTTCGAAATGAACAGCCCATCGACATGCTGTCAATGTCGGCTTATCGAGAGTAAAGGTTGTTTTGGGGTTTGCTGAATCTTTTGACCACTTTAAAAGGCAGCGAAAGACAGGGTTTAGACAGGTGGCTTGTGTGTCTATTGTCTACCTATTTAGTTCTGTGTATCTTACTGTTAACCTTCTTCTGTACAGCACTCAGTGACTTTTGTCTGGGAAAAG
>CM051014.1:7968911-7971411 GCA_027704905.1 Muraenolepis orangiensis | reverse complement strand
GTCTGTCGTTCTCTCTATCTGTCGGTGGCCCCCTTTCTGTCTGTCTGTCTGTCTGTCTTTCTTGATCATTGTCCGTCCATCCCTCTGTCTGTCCCTCCGGTTGTCAGTGTGTCTGTCTCTGGCCCCATGTCTGTCTGTCTGTCTGTCTGTCTCTCTGTGTCTGTCTCTGTCTGTCTGTCTGTCTGTCTGTCTGTCTGTCTGTCTGTCTGTCTGTCTCTCCGTTCGTCCGTCCGTCCGTCCATCTGTCTGGGCCGTCGTATTATTACACTTGACATTCCGTGACGTCTCGTCTTGATAGCCGGTCTGCCTGGTCTCTGTCGAACCCACGGCTCACAGGCCTCCCGGCTCTCCAAGGGCTTCTGCTATGGTGACGAACGTGACCACTCTCTGGTCAAACAAAGCTGCTTGTTTACTCCCCAAAACCCTAACACACACACACACACACACACACACACACGCACACTCACTAGCAATTCAAGAGTGTGTCTAAGTAGACACGCACACGCAAGCGTCTGTCTGTGTGTGTGTGTGTGTGTATCTGGCCCATTTATTGCATTAATTTAGACTAAGATACCAAAACTTAACTATCAAGGCCAGGCATGAGGAGGAGGGAGGAGATATGAGAAAGAGAAGGAGGTAGAGGCAGAGGAGGTGGAAGAGGGGGAGGAGGCGAGGGGGAGGAGGAGGAGGAGGAGGAGGAGGAGGAGGAGGAGGAGGAGGAGGAGGAGGAGGAGGAGGAGGAAGAGGAGGAGAGGAAGAGGAGGAGGAGAGGAGGAGGAGGAGGAGGAGGAGGAGGAGGAGGAGGAGGAGGAGGAGGAGGAGGAGGAGGAGGAGGTGGGAAGGAAGAGGAGGAGGGATGAGGAGATGGAGAAAAGCGGAAGAAAATGAGGTAGGAGGAGAGGGAGGGGGAGGAGGTGAAAGGAGGAGGAGAGGGAGGTAGAGATGAGGAGAAGGAGGAGGAGGTGGGGGAGGAGGAGGAGATGGGGGAGGAGGAGGAGATGAGGGAGGCATAAACATGTGTGTGTGTTCCCGCATCGCAGGTTCGGGCTGTGGTGAGACAGGATAACCATGACATGAATGGAGTAGTGGGAGGGTGAACAGTGGGATGATCTGGTGGACATTTCCACATTAACCCCCCCTGTGTTTTTCCTCTCGAAAATGGATTTTGGAAACACACACACACACACACACACACACACACACACACACACACACACACACACACACACACACACACACACATACACTTACATATAAACACACACATACTCACACAAAAACCCATATACAGACACACACACACATCACTCTGTTGACTATATCCTATCCCCATTAATGTCTTTAGCTGCCTTGCACTGTAATCATCACTCCCTATACCTCTACCTAGAGTTAAGGTATTTATTGTTTACATACCTGTATGATAGCCGTGTACATTTTGACTGTAATTACCCTATATATTTATATATGTTTCTACAACTGTTGATATAACTGCATACCCCTGGTCACTCACTACCTGTTGATACTTCTATACTTACCTATATATATTTACACCTATATCTGCACATATCTCATTCAAGATTCAAGAAACTTTATTTATCCCGAGGGAAATTATCTATTATATCTAGATATTATCTATTATTATCTCATATCTATTATATAAGTTATCTTATACCTGTTTTTATACCTAGTAGACCGTTTTTACATCCAATTGAACCACTGACATGTGTTATTACCGTACGTGACCGAATATAAGACGACCCCGAGATACGGACGGACACCTCTTTCACAAGATCATTTTGGAAAAAAAAAATAAAAAAAATTTTGAGACAAAATCTTTTTTTTATAAAGAAAATAATGTATTGAAAATCATGATAAAAACATCACACATTGGGTTCAAATTTGCATAACTCTGGCAACAAAAACAACAATGCCTCTAGGAACAGTCTGGGTTTAAAACACGTACGTGTTGTCCCATCTGCGAGGTGTGTGGTTACATGACCGTTTACGGCTCTTACGTTTCCAGTCAATGATTTCACAATCGACTCACAACACTGATTGCCGCCTTGCCTATGCCCAGTGACAGATCGTTGGCATGTCAAAATACACAGGCGGTTGATCAGCATGGCCCATCTGATCAATGGGGCTGGTGCTCTCTTCCGAACTATAACAATCGACTGATAAGACAGTAGCTTCTCTCGAAGTCTGAGGGCAGGCGCTCGGGCTGTCTGCGTCGCATGGACAGGTGTTTGAGTACTCTGCTTCGTTTATCAACATTATATTAAAGTGGCATTGTAACTTTGTCTCTAGTTTATTCACCTGCCTAATTTTGAGCACTTTTTCAAGTGGCGCTGTATTCTCGCATTTCTATCTTCCAGGAACTGTTTTTATGTACTTTACTCTAAGACGGAGTACGGTAAGGTCGCGCGGTGTCTCGGAACACTCGTTTGGCCACAATCTGTGTGGCAATACATGTGGCAATAAACGGTACATCGAAAAGTCT
>CM051014.1:7946411-7961411 GCA_027704905.1 Muraenolepis orangiensis | reverse complement strand
AAGGGAACTTTTATTCTTTTACTGTTACAGCTCTAACAGAATCAAACCAGGATGCAGTGAAAACCAGGGTACAGCACAAGCAATCAGAGAAGTGAACCAAAATTGACCCCACAGAAATGTGTAACTTTTGAGAAAAATAAATAGTTTTGCGTTAAAATCCAAAAAACACCTGTAAAAACACTATAAAATGGATATTAAACGTCATAAACAACCGGTTTTAGCACATAATTGCCATGTGATGTAACGTTTGCCTGAGAAAAGCATCTCCATTTCAGTTCAATTAAAACATTCTAAATGGTGGCAGAGGCAATGAACAGGAACAATGTCTTACAGGTCGATTCATTACCATCTCAAAATGCAAAACCAATTAAGCTTCAAAAATGTTAAAATGAAAAATCAAAGTTGAACGCAAGCACACGCACCGATTGAACATATTGAAATGAGTTGAGCACGTTTCCACAGTAGACAGGCCTACAGTACACGCTCCCCAAAGGGACGTACATACAGTATATGATAATCATATAAATGTGATTAAATGGAATATATATATATATATATATATACACAAATAGTTTGACCTACAGTATATGGGTGATGAATTCAAATGCCTTGAACCGGCACAAGGTGCAGTCACTCAACACAGTCAAATACAATTAAAACATATCATCTAGAATCATATTTCGATATCCTTGCCATTAAACACTTTTCCCCGGTATTGCCATGGCATCGATCTAGCCAGCATCTGTTTACGGTTTTGTTTTGTTCACACATTTTTGCTTCTTCACATTGCGGTGCAGGACTGGCCCCCAGTGGTGGAGAAGAACCACTCTACATTTGTTATTAACCTCTTCTAAATATAATTTGTTGTTTATTACCATTATAACCCCCCCCCACCACCACCCCCATCGAGCAACCAAAGTAAACAGGAAGTGAGGTCACATGCGCACACTTTGTGGCTACTGGTGCTGGTGCAAGCTAGCGCCACCTCCGCCCCTCACTGCCTCTTGCTGTCCAGGATGGCTCTCCAGTCGTCGGCCCAGGAGAGGAGCCGGCGCTGGGCAGGGCTCGGGGCCTGGTGCTTGTTGTGGCAGGCGGTGAACAGGATGTGTTCCCACACCGGCCGGAGCTCCACACCTGTCAGGGGGAGAGAGGGGGAAACCGAGCCCACAAACGGTGGCCAAACACAAACGTTATGCAGGTTACCCAACGACAACGGTTACCCAAGTGTGTGTGTGTGTGTGTGTGTCAACAGACAATACACAGATGAGGTTATGCAAGCCAATCTTCTCATTATCCCCCTAATCTCTCTCTCTCTCTCTCTCTCTCTCTCTCTCTCTCTCTCTCTCTCTCTCTCTCTCTCTCTCTCTCTCTCTCTCTCTCTCTCTCTCTCTCTCTCTCTCTCTCTCTCTCTCTCTCTCTCTCTCTCTCTCTCTCTCTCTCTCTCTCTCTCTCTCTCTCTCTCTCTCTCTCTCTCTCTCTCTCTCTCTCTCTCTCTCTCTCTCTCTCTCTCTCTCTCTCTCACCATCTGAATTAAATTTTCCCCATTTAATTTAGCTTCACTGAAACACATACAATTAAATTAAGATGAGATAAGATTTACTTTATGAGTCCCAGGTGGGAAATTAGAGTGTCATGGCAGAAAGTGCAGGACAGTAATATTAATTTAAGACAAGATATTAAAATAATTAAAGAAATAAACATTAAATATATCGGCAATACTACAATAGGAGTAATAGAAACAGTTGATATAACTGCATACCCATGCTCACTACCTGCATATATACACATACATACATACATATATATATATACACACACACATACATACATACATATATACACACATACATATATATATCCCTATATCTGCACATATCTCATACCTAAATCTATGTATACACACCATTTTACCTAGTAGACTAGTTTTTACATCCTA
Organism: Muraenolepis orangiensis; assembly: GCA_027704905.1. Lineage (NCBI taxonomy): Eukaryota > Metazoa > Chordata > Actinopteri > Gadiformes > Muraenolepididae > Muraenolepis > Muraenolepis orangiensis. The sequence goes on along the minus strand of CM051014.1, from coordinate 7,959,475 downwards.
TTTAACCACTGTGCTATTGTATATTACTATGTACTTCACTGTTACATGGTTAGATGCCAACTTCTTTCCACTGTACTGTACTTGTTCTGTGCAATGACAATACATTTGAATCTAATCTAATTTAAACATGATGTACTAATTGACCTCTCTCTCTCTCTCTCTCTCTCTCTCTCTCTCTCTCTCTCTCTCTCTCTCTCTCTCTCTCTCTCTCTCTCTCTCTCTCTCTCTCCTCTCTCTCTCTCTCTCTCTCTCTCTCTCTCTCTCTCTCTCTCTCTCTCTCTCTCTCTCTCTCTCTCTCACCGTGGATGTCTGGTTTGTCGTCTATAAGTAGATCTCCGGTCACAACTGTTTTGTCTGAGGTAAGGATGACACGCTCCAGGAAGTCAGGGCCTAGATGCCTTTCCACCCAAGCATACTGGAAGGGAAAAGAGCGTGCACACACACACACACACACACACACACACACACACACACACACACACACACACACACACACACACACACACACACACACACACACACACACACACACACACACACACACACACCACACACACACACACACACACACACACACACACACACACATCTAATCAGTTCTGACATAAATAGCTCTTAGCATGTTGTATATTCTAGCAAGTGTATATCCTTAATGTTGATAACACGCTCTTATCACAGCTACTTAAGCAGGTGACCTGGCAGTACCAAATTGTGTTATTCATCTTGTTAATATGAATGCTTGTGAACTGCTCTATTTTTATGTTTGCGTACCTCAGTGTTATGCTATTGTCTGCTTCAACTAATGTACACCTTGTAAGTCGCTTTGGATAAAAGCGTCTGCCAAATGTCCTAAATGTAAATGTAAATGTAAATGTATTTTGAGTGCCAATTCTCTTTCTGGATCACATTTAGAAACCCCATACTTTCACCTGTATTTAATTTCAGTCTGTAGCAACAACCGATAGTTTATATATACTTTTAGCCTACTATAGCCTACTACTTTTAGCCGTTTTAGGTATTGAAACTAGTATTGTATTCTTAGAGCTTACCTTCTCGTATGGGCAGTGATGGTAATGCTTAATGGGACTGGTGCATAGAAAGACATCTGTGCTGGGGACGGAAATAAAAAAGGTGCAAACTAGATTTAATATTCAATTTAACGATAACATTTATTATTAGAAGTATTATCTTGATTGTTGTTGTTAGCAAAAAAGCTGTCAGCCGTGTCATTTTCCTTCATACAGATACAATAAATAAATACAAATAATTGTATATTATTACGACCCATTTGTCCGCACAGTCACAATGTGGAATGGGGAGTAAGCCTTCCAATGTACTTGTTACAAATGGCCAATAAATATCTTGTATCTATCTTGTATCTAACAGCACAGCAAATGCGTCAACTTGCCAGCGGCCACCAGAGGGCGCTAAAGAGGCAAGTTTAAGAATACAGGTTTCACTCTCCGGTTGACACAATGTTTGGGTTAAAGAAATTAAAAAAGAAACGACATGTGTAAGTGTAGACATTTATTGATAGACTAAGCGTATATACATATTAAAAAGGATATCAATATATACATATATATATATATATATATTAGGCTATTATAACTCTGTGAGAGGTCATCATGGTCAACCGAAAAGGAACACAAACATGGCACAGGAAAGTGCTCCAAGAGACAGACTACCATAACATAAAGTTAAGGGGAAGGTCGCGGGTCAACAGAGCGACATTCTGTGTGTCTGTGGGGATTATATGGGAGGGTTACATGATATACAAACGTCCACAGAGGACACCAGAGGTCCTGTCCTTGGTGGGCCTGTTGTTGTTGTTGTTGTCCCCATGCTGCTCATTAACGACATGCATCTGCAAAATTGTGTGCACTGTGTGTATGTTGGATAAAAGCTGTAATTACTTTCCATAAAGGACAGATATGTAAAAGTGTGCAGGTGACTTACTTCTCCATTTTGGCCATCTCCTGGACAGCCTCCACCCCACCGGGCAGCGGGTCCAGCTCTATGAAGAAGTTCTCGGACTCCCAGATGCTAATGGCCTTCTCCTTTATAACGCACGCGCGCGCGCACACACACACACACACACACACACACACACACACACACACACACACACACACACACACACACACACACACACACACACACACACACACACACACACACACACACACACACACACACACACACACACACACACACACACTTGAAAACTATATACATAACAAGACTCTTGGTTTACCAAGCATGTGACTCACACAATAAGTAAAACAATTCATCTTAAGTGTAAACAAAACAAAAAAGCTATCTTTATGGAGTTTGAGCTCTGCTGCCAAGTGCAGCAGGGCTCGAGGCTTTGGCCTTGGTTTGTGCACATTTTCAGTTGCTCATTTACTTAAGCTATTACCCAACCTGGCAACCCTATCAGCTGATGTCTCGGTTGCTCGCGAGTTGTCATTCAAACTTCAAATTCGGTTAAAGAGGTTTTCGTTAGTCCCCCTCTCACACACACACACACACACACACACACACACACACACACACACACACACACACACACACACACACACACACACACACACACACACACACACACACACACACACACACACACACACACACACAGCTTCTTATCAACCACCAGAGTCGTGCACTATGGACGCTCAGGGGAGGAGGTGGAAGTAAGTAGGGGATGTGCTCTACTAAATCCAATGAATGAATAGTGTAACACTACAGCCTATACAAACAATACATCCGATCGCGTCATGGACTGAGACCCCTATCACCCCCTAATGCTAACCGACATTGAAAAGGCCCCGACCCCCCCACCACTTATATAGGACCATGGGGGGGGTCATCCCAGTTATTATCACGACACACACACACACACTCACACACAGGTCGCTCCTCAGTCCTCCGTACTGCGACGACACCCAGAAGCCGCGGCGCTCCTCCAGCGGCACGTAGGGCTCGTCGGGGTACCAGGCTCGGTACCTCCGCAGGAAGCCCCCCTCGAAGTCCGCCAGCACCCCGTCCATGTCCACCAGGACCCGCAGTCTCTTCCCGTGGTGGTGGGACGAGGTCGACGACATGTTGGCGGAAATGTTGCACTTGAGGAAGGGATTACCACCGCCGAGCAGCAGCAGAGAGCGCGTCCGCCTGCAGGAGCCCAGCAGGAACCGCGCTGGCATGGCGCACACACTCACTCACTCACACTCTCACACACACACACACACACACACACACACCGGGGCGACCACCGACACCAGTTCGGATCGACCCTTGTACTGGGGAGAGGGTGAGAGCGAGAGGGAGGGAGGGTGAGGGGTGAGGAGGGAGGGGGGGGGGTGATCTTGCACCGCTTGTCCCCCCCCCCGAATGAATGTCTTCTTGAGTTTGATTGCACACCTAGCAGCAGTGGTGTGTGTTTTTTGTGTCTATTTCCACTAAACACTGTGGTTGTTGTAGTGGTGTGTGTGTGGGTGGTGCAGCTGCAGACTGCCCAGAGTGACTTATTGGTTGTGATGATTGTTGTGCTACAGGTCATGCAGGTTTATGCCACATTTAACCAACAAAAATAACATGGGCTTGTTATGAAAAAAAAAAGAATAAACCTATCTATACCTACAGGCGACAGGTGACTTATTCTGTAGTATGACCACAGCCTGGGGATTTGGAAGGGAATGGAAGCATTTTTAAAAGAACATACTGCACACTCACTCACTGGTGACAGTGAAGAGGTTGTAAGTGGACGAGATGGGGCTACACGTCCCGCTCCGCAGCCCGTCCCCGTGCTGCTAATAATAATAATAATAATAATAATAATAATAATAATAATACTACTACAGCAGCCATGGCTAAACTGAACATCTAGGATTTTACTACATCTTTAGTGACAAGAAACCTCTTATTCGTCACTTCCGGTGTGTTTTTGTTTTAAAGTTTTTCTTTAAATACACATTTTGTATCGAAATGAACCTATTGGGATCATGTTAAATACGCATGGCACGTTAAGGATATGTGTTGTTGTTGTTTTCGAATATGTTTTAAAAATATTATTCGGATTATATTCCAAAAATAAAACCCGGTCCCTTTAAGAATCCAACGGTCGCTCCGACGGCAAATCTCGTTGCATCTCGTTTGTGTGTCGACGACGTCTCGCGATACCCTTAATTCCCAGTGGCGGCTGTGTGCCCCCCTTTTTACCTCAGTCCGGACGGAGTTGATTCTGACGTTTGAATGAACAGCGGCGTGTGTATCACCTCCACTTTGGACCGATGAAATAATGGCTTCAGCCTTGGAGCAGTTTGTGAACAATGTGCGGCAGCTGTCTGCTCAAGGTACCGTGATAACTACACTGAGGACGAGTTCCCCGTACCAGCCCTCACTCAACTGTCTGCTAGCTTAGCCAGCGATGCTAACCGATGGCTGGGGCAGATTTGCTTTATCATGTAAACACACATTGTAAATGACATTCTCCGCGCTTCAAGAGCTCTCCGAAGTACCCCGGGGGGTGCGGTGTTGTAACCGAACGCCCTGGGTACCGTTAAATCCCGCCGCCGCGTTGTCTATAGCTTTTAAAATCGCACTTTCTTGGTTTTTTTTGTGTGATACATTTTTTTTTTTTGGGTGAAACGTCTCCCGGTAGTCCCGCCCCTAGTCGAGCCTGATTGGCTGGGAAGGACGGATCAAGAGATGTCATTGGCCCGACGTCCTTGCCGTCAACCTAATATGCTAAAGTGGTGCGAGGCCTTTGACAGTAGGCTGCTCCTGGCCGTGCGCTCTTATTATAGTAGTCCGCTGCACGGCAGTCCCACACTAATATCATTGATTTATGCATTAGTTTCATACATTTAAGCAATGAATCAAACTATTAGTAGTTACCCCAATGCAAAAGGCCCGCATGTGCTACAATGCCATTTTTGTTATTTGCGATTGTACACATGTCATACTTGGGAATGGGTGTCTTTAATCAAATCAATCTTGGTTGTTTTGCCAATGACTGTTTGAATTCAGAATGTTTTCTTATGGTTAAACCCTCTAGGCCAGATGACTCAACTATGCGAGTTGATCAACAAGAGCGGGGAGCTACTGGCCAAGAACTTGTCCCATCTGGACACGGTGCTGGGGGCCCTGGACATCCAGGAGCACTCCCTGGGAGTACTGGCTGTGCTGTGAGTCTGTTGCACTGTTTTACCCTACCAGTCATTTACCTGAAGCTTCTATCCAAACCATCCATCCGCTGCATTTTAGTGTTACTTATTTTTCGTATTGGGTCAATGAGCAGATGGACATTACATTACACTCATTAGGCAAACTATTTTGTCCAAAGCAACTTACAACAAGTGCATTCAATATAGGTAGGCAAGAGCACTACTAGTCACCAGAAATCACAAGTGCATTTCCTTTCTAACAACAAGCCTCCATGAGCAGTACCTATTGTTATTATGTTATGTTATTATGTAAAAGTAGAAATAAGATATTACACGATTAGTACATCAAACAGCTAATAAACAAAAGCTAATGAACAAGCGCTGGCTAACAGATGGGGATTGCATTCAGAAAACGTTATTGTCTCAGTGGTGTGACCACAAAATAGTCTTCGACGTGGCTCCCATTAAGGAAAAATAAAAATCACACAATATCCACTTAGCACATTAAAACATAAAAACACTATCCATTCACAGCAGACTTAAAAGTAGAGCACAGTACATTGTGTTTTGAGTTCAGAATAACTTTGTGCTTTCGGCGATTGAAACCCAGAACTACTAGATGTCTTGTCTTGTCCGGTCATGTCTTTTCCAAACGGGGATTTCATTAAATACTACTAATATACTAATATACTACTAATAGGCTGTTCAAACCTTTTCCACAACACGTATAAAAAGGTCACATGGTGATGCGATCAGTCAATTTAATTGCTCCATTTTCCAATCACCATGAATTCTGTTTTCCTTTGGGGTCGCTGGTGCCGGAAGTGTCAACAGCAGTTTATTGATCTAATTAGTTGTTTGAATGGAACTGTTACTTTTATGGTTTGCCTCTTTGCAGATATGTTTAACTTAATACTTATTTCAGTTTTGTATGCTGGCCAGTGACATTACATTTGTTTTGATGCATTATTTTCTTGTCATGTTTTTCTTGACCTACTTCTGTAGATTTGTGAAGTTCTCCATGCCAAACATCCCCGACTTTGAGACACTCTTCTCCCAAGTTCAGCTCTTCATCAGTACCTGCAACGGAGAGCACGTCAGATATGCAACAGACACTTGTGAGTCGCCTCACCAATAAGAAGAATGAGATAAGATCGTACTTTATGAATCCCAGATGGGAAATCTGCCATACAATGTCCAGTGCTGTTTCCAGAATTGGGAATATGTCACTGTGAGATGTGATATAACATAGTCACCAGCAAAATCCTCTACAAGCCCTTATGTAGACTGGAAGTTTGAAGGACCACAGCAGCCTTTGCTAAGGCGGCAGTAGCTCAGTCGGCGACAGTAGCTCAGTCTGTTAGGACTTGTCTTGGGAACAGGAAGCTCGCCCGTTCAAGTCCCCGAAACACCTGGGCACTGCCGAGGTGCCCTTGAGCAAGGCACCAGACCCCTACACTGCTCCCCGGGCGCTGTATATAAAATAGCTAATACTAGTATAGGTTAAATGCAGAGAAACAAATTTGACTGTATGTAGATGACCAATAAAGAGGATTCAATCCTTTAGAATTTTCTATCATAGTTGTTGGTCCCACTTGGTCCCACACACTGGTTCATAATACTAGATACATGCATCCACTGACTCACTCACTGACATGAAAACTAGATTATTATCAGCCATTCAATATAATGTCAGGTGAAAGTCCTGAAATGTCCTGTGCTGTGATTGAATTTGTATCACTATGGTTATGATGATTATTACGTAGAACGCTGTCTTTGCAAATGATTGCCCATTATGAAGCATGCTCATTATTCGGTTCGATAAGTTTGATGTGTTTCCGTGTGATTCTTCTGTTCCAGTTGCTGGTCTTTGCCACCAGTTAACCAATGCCCTAGTAGAACGGAAACAGGTGAGCCTGCACACACTGTGGAGCCTCTGCATTTCCTCGCCCGCCCCTAAATGTGTCATGTTGAGGCCTAAAGTCACCCTGTCCATGGCAGCAATGCTACACTCACCGCTCCACACGTTTTCCTGGCATGTTTCCTCCTCATCCGTCTTCCGACCCCCTCTCTAAATATTTGGAAGCATTACTAAGTGTGCCACAGCACAGCACTGGGTAGACTAGCATGTAAAAAGTCATCACCCATCTCTTGAAGCCATTGACACGTTGTGTGCTCCTCTTCCTCCCAGCCGCTGAGGGGCGTGGTCGTCCTCAAGCAGGCCATAGACAAAATGCAGATGAACACAAACCAACTTACCTCCGTCCACGCAGACCTGTGCCAGGTAAGGCGCTTTTTGTTAGCACCGTTAGAACACGGTTCACCAACGCTATGTTCACATTCATAATGTGCATTGGTCATGGCTTCTCCTTGTATGTTTGGATTCTCCTTTTTTATATGTTACTGGACACTTTGCGTAACTAAAGTTGTTTTACATTGGCAAAACATTTGAATGTGGTCTGCAAATAAACCTCCGAGATGTATATAACATTTTCAGTTTGCCATTTTCAGTCCATTGTTCTCGCCCGGACCACTGCCAAAGCTTTCATGTAAACCAGTGCACGTAAATGTCTCTATCCCTTGTCCCTATCTGTGTCTGTGTCCCGGAAGCTGTGCTTGTTGGCCAAGTGTTTCAAGCCTGCCCTCCCCTTCCTGGAGCTGGACATGATGGACATCTGCAAGGAGAACGGGGCCTACGACGCAAAGCACTTTCTATGTTACTACTATTACGGCGGCATGATCTACACGGGCCTGAAGAACTTTGAAAGAGCACTCTATTTTTATGAACAGGTACCCACTTCCTTTTGGATGATTTGTGTAATCTGTCCGCCCACGGGCCTTTAGCCATAACGGTTTGTTACTGTTAAGAGTGTGGCAACAAATGATGTTTGCAATGAAAACATAGCCGAGACTACTTGACCTCCCTCGAAAGAAGATAAAGAAAAAGCCACAGAGTTTGAGCACATCACCCACTTCCACTCTTTAAAGAGAAGTAACGTTAAATAATTCCGGGTTTATTATGTACATCATTGTTCTCTCTAGCCACCACCTTTCATGCATTCTCGTTGCTGTATTGTTTCATTGTCCCGCCCTCCCCTCCCCTCCAGGCGATTACCACTCCCGCCATGGCCGTCAGCCACATCATGCTGGAGGCCTACAAGAAGTACATCCTGGTCTCGCTCATCCTGCACGGAAAAGTCCAGCAGCTCCCCAAGTACACCTCCCAGATCGTGGGCAGGTTCATCAAGGTATGGACGGATGAGTAGTGGATGCATGGTGCATGGTGGAATGGAATTGTGTTCTTATTTTCCCTTATTTTAATTTTTTATTAAAATATATTTTATTAATTTGATTGACTTTTTTTGAGTGTTTGTTTTGGTTGAAAATTAAAACTGAACTCTGTCTGTGATACAAATTTGAATCCCCCAAAGAAATGAGTGGATGGATGGACTTGAGGACCAGATGATATGGATGGTGGATTGAATTGATTCAATGTTATGTTGTGCTCTCCCATCTTGAATCCTCCGTGTCCTCGCGCGTTGCGCTCCAGCCTCTGAGCAACGCCTACCACGAGCTGGCTCAGGTGTACACCACCAACAACCCCGGAGAGCTCCGCAACCTGGTCAGCAGACACGGCGAGACGTTCACCAGAGACAACAACACAGGCCTGGTCAAACAGTGCCTCTCCTCCCTCTACAAGAAGAACATCCAGAGGCTAACAAAGGTGTTGATATTGTTCTTGAATTATTGTGTGTATTGTGTGTGTGTGTGTGTGTGTGTGTACATCTCTTCATGCACATGGACAAGCTAAAAATGTATCATATTTCTCATTTTTTATCATCCACCTTCGATCTGGCATCCGCAGACCTTCCTGACGCTGTCCTTGCAAGACATGGCGAGTCGAGTGCAGCTGTCAGGTCCCCAGGAGGCAGAGAAATACGTCTTGCACATGGTGAGTCTGGCACCTGGCTGGAAATGTAGTCACTATTGACCTAATTCATGTGCAAAAACACCTGATGGGCCTAATTAACGCTATTTATATGCTACACAAGCAATGCTTTGTACAGTTTAGCAATAAGGTTCTGTACTGCATACTACTACTGTTACTATTACTTGTGAATATATATACTTTACTATACTCAGTAACTGTTATACTATATAGGAGAATATCCCATAACCCGGCTGCCCTACTAACCATGGTGTTTGTCAGGAGCTTGCGAAAGTGGATGTTTGGTGTTTTCTAATCAATGTGTCCATCATGAAGATTGAAGACGGTGAGATCTACGCCAGCATTAACCAGAGGGATGGCATGGTCTGTTTCCACGACAACCCTGAAAAATACAACAACCCGGCAATGCTTCACAAAATTGACCAAGAGGTGATGGCCACTCAACAATTTCCTCTTCCCCTAAGATCAATGCACCCTAATGTAATTAACTTCACTGTTGTGACTTAAAAGTGTAGGAAACACCCAATAGGTCAGTCTCCTCTTCACCGAAACAGTTTAAAAGATGCCAAAAAATCAGTCACTAGAAATTGTGTTGTATCATTGTTCCTCTTTCTGATACAGCAGCTGTATATCAGTTAACATCTCTTGAAAAGAAAAACATGTTTAGCATTTCTTACACCTTTTTAAACCTGAAACCTTTTCCTCCTCAGATGCTGAAGTGTATAGAGCTGGATGAGAAGCTAAAGTCCATGGATCAAGAAATCACAGTGAATCCACAGTTTGTCCAAAAGGTGGGGGAAAGTTTTGTCTGCTGCATCGTCAATCGAGATTATCAGAGTTGGACTTGGATTCACCCTATACCATTATCGGTTATTTGAATGTGATGTAGCCAATTCTAACATAACATGTATGTATAAATGTATGTATGATACCGAAACAGAATATTGACCAAAGGTGGGGAAACTAAGGATAGCAGAAAATAGCTAACAAACAAGCAAGAATACATTTACAAGCAATATTGAAATATTCAAGGGGATCAGGATGTGATAAAGTTATTCCTGTGTTTTAAGAGCTTGAATGTCAAGTATCAAGCCAGTGCACAGGACACTAACCCGTTAGGAAACTAATCTAAAAATATATACGTATATCTTCCAACACAATAGTTACCTAGAGCTTCAGGCCTCTGGTTTAGCTAAAAACGTTTTTCCCCCCCCCCCCCCCCTATCCCAACTGCCAACCTGTCAATACATTTGCACAAGGAGTCAAAGACAACACATAGAGCTTGTGCCCATGTTTCTCCTATCCTCTTATTCTCTGTTTCTATTCTAATTCTATTCTGTATCCGTTCCTCTTCCAGAGCATGGGATCGCAGGAGGATGACGTGGGAAGCAAAACGTCTAGTTACTCCTGAGGGGGGCCGTGGGCTCCATGCTGCCGCTGGTCAAACAGTCGCCCCGGGATGAGTTGGCTTTTTTGTTTTTGTAAAGAGGATAACAAACAAACATTGTATTGCGTTATGGACATTGGTCAAGAAAAAATCTAAATGTGTGGGATGATGATGATGGTGATGAATTAGTTTCTTCTTTCTTTACAGTGTCTTAAGGATAATAAGTTCCTTAACGGAAGAAAATAATAGATTACACTTTCTTTCTTTTTGTCAGTGTTTTTATTTATCAATGTTTCAGGCCACTGCTGCATTTAACAGATACCACAAACAATAAAAACTGGACTTATTTGTTCAAAAAGTATAACGTGTGAATAATCACTGGGGTTTAATTTTCTGCAGGGCATTTATTTTGCCGATACCTCCATGTGGATGACATGGGAAAACATCTGGTATGTCCAACTGTTGTGAAGCATTCCCCACGTCCCCACCCCCTCTTGTGGTCAGATGTTAGATATCAGCACTGTATAAATGTATGATATTGGTGTACACACACACACACACATGTGTGGACCTGACCAATTCATTGAAGTGGGCAGTTTGCAAAGGCTGCAAATGAATTGCCCTTCTTGGGACTGATAAACTTATGAGGTTTCATTCTGCCGCACCACTAGGCATGTTTACGGTGTTCTCCACTAGAGGGCGCCAGCGCACTGTACAGTTGATTCTTTAGCGCGGATAAGAAAAAAAGTGAAGCTGAACACAAAAAAAACGAAAGATAACCCAAACTGTCATCTTATTTGAGAGCTTTGCGATTGTGGATCTGTTACAATAAATTGTTTAACTAATGGCCTCTGAATTGTAATGTTTTTGTAGAACTAACAACTGTGTGTGTGTGTGTATATATATGTATGTTGTATATACATATACATATATACATATGTGTATGATATCATGTATATGTATGTATATACATATACATATATATACATATGTGTATGTATATACATACATATACATGTATGTACATACATATATGAGAGGCGGATGTGTGGCTCGCGGAGGAGTAGAAATCAGCCAATCCCGACGCAGCATCCGAGTAGAACCGTCCGGCACGTCACGCCCACACGACGTGTCAATCAGGGACCTACGATTGGACCAACGACGAGGAGGAGGAGAAGAGGAGGCGGGTGCTTGTTTTCCCAAAAACTGTAGTGAAATTCCAACGCTAAACATGTAGCTAACCTGTAATTCAACTTAAGTGCGTAGGTGCCTTTTTTAAACGGTGATATCCCCCCCCCCGTAACGGGCCTTCCTTCATTCCTTTCTTTTAACCGTCATACGATGTTGTTGTTGCTCCGGTAACCGCCGCGCGCGCTCCCCCCCCCCCCGCTTCCGACACCGTGGAGCGGACATGTCGAGGAGGTAGCAGTACCGGGGACACCCCCGGTTCGGTTGGAGTGGATAACGAAGGCTGTGGATACCCGGGTGGTGCCGGGGTTTAGGGTCGTAGACTAGAGGGTGAGGGTGAGGACGTCGGGTGGTGGGGTGAGGGTGCCGGGGGGTGAGCTGACAGCGCTCGCGACCATGGGTCCCACAGGTTGCCCCCATGTGAGCGCCTACAAGTCGGAGCACTGGAAGCAGAACGTGCGGGTCATTTATCAGTGCTTTGTGTGGAGCGGCTCGGCCGAGACCAGGAAGCGAAAGGTACCAACACACAAATAACATGTGCAAACCCAACACCTGTGTGTGTGTGTGTGTGTGTGTGTGTGTGTGTGTGTGTGTGTGTGTGTGTGTGTGTGTGTGTGTGTGTGTGTGTGTCGTGTGTGTGTGTGTGTGTGTGTGTGTGTGTGTGTGTGTGTGTGTGTGTGTGTGTGTGTGTGTGTGGCTCGCAGATGTGTGCCGTTTTTAATTGCCTTGATGATGATGATGATGCTGATGGACTAAAACTAGGATTGACAAGAATAACTAACGCGTCTAAGACATTGTGCTCACTAAAATGATAATTAACAGAACGGTGGAAGACGGCCTCCCGCTCACCTTTATAACTGAACTATGTATGTTTGTTTATACCAGAGAGGTAATTCAATTGCATCCTAAAATACTTATAATAGGTGCTTTTCGCGCCTATTATGCCAGACTGTGTGTGTGTGTGTGTGTGTGTGTGTGTGTGGTTAAACATGACAAGACCAGCGTTCTGTTAAGAGGGCTCCTCACATTATAATCCACTTTCCAGTTACAATATGGTTATTGTAACTGGAAAGTGAGCCACCATTCCAATTTGTCCACACACACACCCACACACACACACACACACACACACACTGTTCCCGCGCATGTGTCATTCAAGGACAACCAGCTTCCCGTAGAAGCTAAGCTGGGCCTCAGACTACATTGCTCAATTCACCAAATTACTATTTGCAGTGTTTTGCCTGTCTCCGTAATTGACGGGTTGCCACCCCTGGTGGACGGAGAGGGGAGGGAGAGGGAGGGGGGGGCAAGTCTAGTTAACATTCACTTGTCTGGTGCTCCATGTCCCTTTGGAACATGTCATTACATACCT
>CM051014.1:7913911-7943911 GCA_027704905.1 Muraenolepis orangiensis | reverse complement strand
CAGCTCTCCAGAGGTGACTCCGAAATGAGGAGTGGAAACTAAACGGGATTATTCAAATCCCCCCCCCCCCCCCCCATATCTCTGATGTGCAATGCATCTGTTGACAAGTCCTTGAAGAAAGTACTGACCGTTCCCTGCCAGAGAGCAGCAGGAACTCGAGGTGTATTCCTCGTAAAGGGGGATGTGTACCAACTTCCGGTGTAGTCCTCCTAAAGTGGGATGTGTTCTAACTCGAGGTGTAGTCCTCCTAAAGGGGGATGTGTACCAACTTCCGGTGTAGTCCTAAAGTGGGATGTGTTCTAACTCGAGGTGTAGTCCTCCTAAAGGGGGATGTGTACCAACTTCCGGTGTAGTCCTAAAGTGGGATGTGTTCTAACTCGAGGTGTAGTCCTCCTAAAGGGGGATGTGTACCAACTTCCGGTGTAGTCCTAAAGTGGGATGTGTTCTAACTCGAGGTGTAGTCCTCCTAAAGGGGATGTGTACTAACTCAAAGTGTAGTCCTCTTAAAGGGGGATGTGTACTAACTCAAAGTGTAGTCCTCTTAAAGGGGGATGTGTACTAACTCGAGGTGTAGTCCTCTTAAAGGGGGATGTGTTCTAACTCGAGGTGTAGTCTTCTTAAAGGGGATGTGTTCTAACTCGAGGTGTAGTCCTCTTAAAGGGGGATGTGTTCTAACTCGAGGTGTATTCCTCGTAAAGGGGGATGTGTACCAACTTCCGGTGTAGTCCTCCTAAAGTGGGATGTGTTCTAACTCGAGGTGTAGTCCTCCTAAAGGGGGATGTGTACCAACTTCCGGTGTAGTCCTAAAGTGGGATGTGTTCTAACTCGAGGTGTAGTCCTCCTAAAGGGGGATGTGTACCAACTTCCGGTGTAGTCCTAAAGTGGGATGTGTTCTAACTCGAGGTGTAGTCCTCCTAAAGGGGGATGTGTACCAACTTCCGGTGTAGTCCTAAAGTGGGATGTGTTCTAACTCGAGGTGTAGTCCTCCTAAAGGGGATGTGTACTAACTCAAAGTGTAGTCCTCTTAAAGGGGGATGTGTACTAACTCAAAGTGTAGTCCTCTTAAAGGGGGATGTGTACTAACTCGAGGTGTAGTCCTCTTAAAGGGGGATGTGTTCTAACTCGAGGTGTAGTCTTCTTAAAGGGGATGTGTTCTAACTCGAGGTGTAGTCCTCTTAAAGGGGGATGTGTTCTAACTCGAGGTGTAGTCCTCTTAAAGGGGGATGTGTTCTAACTCGAGGTGTAGTCCTCCTAAAGGGGGATGTGTACTAACTCGAGGTGTAGTTCTCTTAAAGGGGGATGTGTACTAACTCGAGGTGTAGTCCTCTTAAAGGGGGATGTTCTAACTCGAGGTGTAGTCCTCTTAAAGGGGATGTGTTCTAACTCGAGGTGTAGTCTTCTTAAAGGGGGATGTGTTCTAACTCGAGGTGTAGTCCTCTTAAAGGGGGATGTGTTCTAACTCAAAGTGTAGTCCTCTTAAAGGGGGATGTCTTCTAACTCGAGGTGTAGTCCTCTTAAAGGGGGATGTTCTAACTCGAGGTCTAGTCCTCTTAAAGGGAGGTGTAGTCCTCTTAAAGGGAGGTGTAGTCCTCTTAAAGGGAGGTGTAGTCCTCTTAAAGGAGAGGTGTAGTCCTCCTAAAGGAGAGGTGTAGTCCTCCTAAAGGAGAGGTGTAGTCTTCCTAAAGGGAGGTGTAGTCCTCTTAAAGGGGAGGTGTAGTCCCCCTAAAGGGGAGGTGTAGTCTTCCTAAAGGGGAGGTGTAGTCCTCCTAAAGGGGAGGTGATCGAACACTCACCAGGTGCGCTCACACACTGCGCGGCACGACAAGAACAACACATTAACAACGGTTTGTTAGGGATGTGGAGCAGAACAAGAGGGTGGTTAAATATTGACGCCTGTTCATAATTCATAGACCGTAGCGTGCGTGCGTGCGTGCGTGCGTGCGTGCGTGCGTGCGTGCGTGCGTGCGTGCGTGTGTGTGTGTGTGTACACGCTTATCGGTTGAAAGGGAGGGCGGGGGCGGGGGGGGGGGCGGGGATGTGTGACTGGAATGAGAATTTCCGCATTTTCCATTGCCTGCCTGTGTGTGTGTGTGTTGTTATGCATGGATACACGCCCTGCCGCATGGCACAGCGCAGTGAAGGACCAGTGACTCTTGTGGTGATACACACCTATACGGTTACTAACTCTAATGTAGCATTTTGGTTCTTCTCAATTTCAACAATGTGTTTCGGAGTTTAAATGTTGCTTAGTAGTTGAAACCCAAATGTCTGCAGTCTACGTCTATGTGAGCTCGATGCCCTAACCCCTACAAGGTCATTATCGATTTAAAGTCCTCCCATAGTCCTTCCATACTTCCACATGTGATGTCGTGTAAGGGTACATTTAGCTGGTCAACATCTCGCTGGGTGGTGAAATGTGGGGACCCTTTAAATGGAACGGGTTTGTTTTTTAGATGTTTTGAGGTCCATCTTCTCCTACACACACCACCTTTCACTCCCCTTGCGTTGCTTCCTCTCTCCCAACTGTAGCAGGCATCTTCCTCATTTGGTATAAGCTTCTATCTTCTGTTGGTCTTTTAAATGTCATCCTGTGTGTGTGTGTGTGTGTGTGTGTGTGTGTGTGTGTGTGTGTGTGTGTGTGTGTGTGTGTGTGTGTGTGTGTGTGTGTGTGTGTGTGTGTGTGTGTGTGTGTGTGTGTGTGTGTGTGTGTGTGTGTGTGTGTGTGTGTGTGTGTGTGTGTGTGTGTGTGTGTGTGTGTGTGTGTGTGTGTGTGTGTGTGGTTTCCATTTTATTTCCACTCAGGATGTTGTTGGTTTTGGTTTTTTAAGCCCAGAGAAAGTCCAGCTTTTGACAATCTGGGTGAGTTTGTGTCTGCGGTGGAAGAGCAGGCTGATGTGGAACTTGGACTTGATATTCACACTAAATCCACAAACTCCCTCATCACTAAATCTGCTGACACTTCCTGCCCCCCAGAGAATTGACTGTCCAGCCAAAGTCTTCTCTCCTGCCCTTCCGGACACCCAGACCTCTCTCTCTTTCTCTTTCTCTTTATTATTATTATTATATGATGGTCTGCATTTGCATTGCCAAAGCAAGTAAATGGCAAGATACCTAAACAAGGTTACATTTTTACAATAACAACTATCTGTCTCCCTCCCTCCCCCTCCCTCCCTCCCTCCCTCCCTCCCTCCCTCCCTCTGCAGGCCAAGTCGTGTGTGTGTCACATGTGTGGCTCGCACCTGAACCGCCTCCACTCCTGCCTCCACTGTGTGTTCTTCGCCTGCTTCACCAAGAAGCACATGCACGAGCACGCCAAGAGCAAGAGACACAGCCTAGGTACGGAGGAGAGACACACGGGCACAATGCAGCGCTGGTACAGCCTATACAAACACACACACACACGCACACACACCACGGAGACAAAGGTATCACACACACACACACACACACACACACACACACACACGACTGAGCCAAGGTACCACGCACACACGACGGAGACATGGTACCACACACACACACACCCGCACACACACGACGGAGCCAAGGTACCACACACAAACACACAAACACACACACACACACACACACACGACGGAGCCAAGGTACCACGCACACACGACGGAGCCAAGGTAACACACACACGCACACGCACACACGACGGAGACAAGGTACCACTCACACACACACACACACACACGACGGAGCCAAAGGTACCACGCACACACACACCAAAAAGGCAGCTTTTTTAATAGAATTCAAATGAGTGCCATGAATAACAGGTGTGTGTTTGCATGTGTGCTGTCGTTTAACACCTCAGGTTTACACACACACACACTGTTATTACACAGCTGAGAGCAACCTGGCCTGACGCCAACAGCACTGTGTGTGTGTGTTGGGAGTTTGGCACTTAGGTTTATTTCTCCAATATTGGTTGAATGTTTCATTAAATGTTGGAAAAGGCTTGACAACACCTAAACCTTTTACGTTTTGGTTCGAGTGAGAAGAGGTAGAAATGTTATGAAGTGAGGACAATGTGTACCTAAATCTGCATGGATCTAGTAGAGGTTCCGGATGGGTTCTTTGCATCATGCTCTGTTAGGTTCATTGTTATGCAGGCTTTCATACATAAGAGCGTTGCCTCTCTCACCGTTCCTCCAGGTGCCTGTCGACACCTGACAGTCTAATGTAGTCAGCCCGTGGGTATAGCCCGTGGACGCCATTTAAGAACGAATAAACAGGGTTTAACTTGATCTTCAGGGAAGGAGGAGGGAAGAGTTTGCGAGAGGGGGGAGAAGAGAGAGAACGTGAGGGGAGCTAGAGACTGGGAGAGGGGGAGAATTATGCAATCCAGTGCAATCTCGTTGTCACACGACCACTGCGTCTCGTCCTCCGGGGGGGGGGGGGGGGGGTGTGTGTGTGTGATCACATAGTGCATTGTTGTGACTTACTGAGAGCCAGCCGTCATCCTGAAATAGTGAAATAGTAGTGAAATAGTAAAATAGTCAACAGTACCTGAGGTGGGGGGGACCACTTTCTGCCTTTTCAAAATAAATAATAAAAGTTCCTGTTTGTCGGGCGATGCCAGATGTACGGTACGGCATCTACTACTACTACTACTACTACTACTACTGTGTGTGTGTGTGTGTGTGTGTGTGTGTGTGTGTGTGTGTGTGTGTGTGTGTGTGTGTGTGTGTGTGTGTGTGTGTGTGTGTGTGTGTGTGTGTGTGTGTGTGTGTGTGTGTGTGTGTGTGTGTGTGTGTGTGTGTGTGTGTGTGTGTGTGTGTGTGTGTGTGTGTGTGTCCTGCAGTAGTGTTTTCTGCATTGTTCCTGACAACAAATAAAGGTTCCCGAATTGGTTTATTAAATAAAACAATTTAATTCATGTACAATGTCAAATGTACATTTTGACACACACACACTTTCAGATGCACACACATTACTTGTGGAAGTGTGTGTGGGTATAAAGAAAGAAAGCATTGCAAATGCACCTTTCGGTGCAAGAAGAGAGAGAGATAACACACATCACTTCCTTCCTATAAGCTCCTATAACACAAGTGGGACACTGTTAATTGTAACGTGTCACTGTCCAGCGTTGAAGGGGAAACGGTCAAGAGGACAGAAGAAGAAGACAGCCGGCGGTCACGGATCTGTTCTGTTGACCCGTCTGCTGCATGGTTGGACCATGTGGGCACCCAACACACCTGGGCTCACCATCACACACATCTGCACTCGGAACCGCCAAGCTCAAAACCAGCATTGTAGTAGATGAGTGTGTGCTATCGCTCCCCCTACACACACACACACACACACACACACACACACACACACACACACACACACACACACACACACACACACACACACACACACACACACACACACGTGCCCTGTAAAGTGCTTTGGGCGTCTTAAATGCAGTTAATCATCTTTATTCCCGGGGGTAATGAGGTGGTTATTTTTTGTCTGTTACCAAGATAACTCAAAAAGTTATGTATGGAATTGGACAAAGCTTGGTGGGTAGATCACTTATGGGCCAACTTAAGGAACAGTTGATTTGATTTTGGTGCAGATCTCTGGATTCTAATCCGGATCCCGGGTACTTTTCTTGTGGCGGAGTGCCCTCTAGTTATTATTATTAGCATTATTATTATTAGATTATAATAAAAGACAATGATGGAGGGAGAGCTCGGGCTCGGGTTTGTCGATTGCCACGCCCCCGCCCCCCCCCCCCCCCTCCCTATCATCACGTCGGTGACGTAAGCCTGATACCTGACGCTGCAGGTTTCCTTGAAAACGATTAGCGGCAACCCGAGGTGTTCATCCGTCATCGTTTAACCGGGGATCATTGAATTGTGTCCCGTTTGCACACGACAGCGCTCCGGGGGAAACCGGTTAGTGGTGGCAGTTAAACGGTTCGGAGCTTTTGAGCTTTCGTTTGGCAGATGTTGAGAAGAAATAAAAAAAACCTGCTCTGGGAAAACGGCCACAAAAATAATCCGTTGGTATCGCAAAGCTCAGGAGGGAATCCCCCCGAGACGGTGTGTGTGTTGAATTTAATTAGGTTAACTGCTCATTTAAATGCGTCGAGTCGTAGCCTTCCCGAAGAGGACGTAAAAGCAAACCGGTAGTAAAAAGGGAACACAGGGGTAATTAGATTTAAAATAAACACAACTTTTTTGTCTTCTTTTCTCTTCCTTCCATCCTGTGTGTGTGTCCTCTCTCCTCTCTCAACCCATCTCTTTCATCCATCTCATCACCATGGTTACCCGGTGGCCCTGTGCTGCTCCTTTCCTCTTTCCTCTCCAGACATGAACCATTACCTCCATGAACTTCCTCTCTAGTTTTCTTCATCTCTCTTTCGGTTTCCCGGGGGAACGTGTGGTAGGTAGGTGCTATACCGTCCCTGAGAACGCTCGCAAGTTTTAGATAAGGTTCACAAGCTAAGAGGAAACTCAAAGTTTCAAAGTATTGGCGTCACTATGTGTCATTGCACTAGTTTGATGCACTTATTGTGTAAAATCTAGGGAGACAACTTATTGTACTTTTTACCTGAGCACTGGTTCTGCTCTTGGAGGTTAGGAGGAAAGATGACTTCTGGTGACTAGTAGTTCTCTGGTCTAGCGGAATGTTGAATGATCTTATTGGAAGTTGCTTGGGACCAAAGAGTCTGCTAAATGACTGTAATGTGGAAGACCCTAACCCTAACTGCTCCCCGGGCGCTGTATGAATAGCTGCCCACTGCTCCTAATACTAGGATGGGTTAAATGCAGAGAACACGTTTCACTGTATGTCTTCATGTATGTGACCAATAAAGAGGATTCAATCCTCACGATTTGTTTGTTGTTGTTGTTATGTAATGTAAGTCAACAATTAAATGTGTTGTTAAAGTTTTATTTTTTATTTATTTGTTTGTGCCTTTTCTTTTCTTTCTCTCCTTTCGTTCTTTCTTTCCTTCTTGATGTCAGCCAAATGGTTGTCATAGCAACAGTGGAAGAGCAGCGGGTGATCAGAGTTGGGATGGAGAGAACAGAATAGAAGTGATGTACGGTAGAGATGGTCTCTCTCTCCTCTCCTCTCTGTGATTCTTAGAGATGTTAGATGAGATATGGCCCAGGATCAGCGCCTTGACAACGGTGATGGACAGCACTCAATCACTGTTGTCGCTCGCTCACTCTATTGATTGAGGTACTGACTGCCTGCATCTTTTGCATCTTTATTGTGTGTGTGTGTGTGTGTCCTCCCCAGCGATAGACCTGCTGTATGGCGGGATTTACTGCTATGGATGCCAGGACTACATCTACGACAAGGACATCGAGCAGATAGCCAAGGAGGAGCAGAGGAAAGCCTGGAAGATGCAAGGTGCGGCTGTCAACACACACACACACACACACACACACACACACACACACACACACACACACACACACACACACACACACACACACACACACTAAGGAACAGCTGTGTGAGGTTCTGTCAGCCACACTGGGTCTGTGTTGTGACTATTATGGGATGTACATTAGTACCTGACAAACATGTTAGGAACAACACTAGCTCAGGTGGGAGAACAGATCGCTGCATGGTGGAAGCTGGCATCTGTTTCTGTGTGTGTGTGTGGCTGTGTGTGACTAAATGTGTGTGTGTGTGTGCAGTGTTAATGAGTCATCAGATGTAGTGCTATAGTGCTTCAGAATTGCTTGCTGGAATGCTTTTTCAAAACGTTAATACAGAGAACCACTTCCCCTCTCATTATCCGGCCAGCGGCCATTACCTTTCACTACCATCTTTCACTTACTGATGAAACACAAAGTGCTTTAGTGTGTGTGTGTGTGTGTGTGTGTGTGTGTGTGTGTGTGTGTGTGTGTGTGTGTGTGTGTGTGTGTGTGTGTGTGTGTGTGTGTGTGTGTGTGTGTGTGTGTGTGGTGTGTGTGTGTGTGCGTGCCTGTAGGAGTGGGAGAGAGGTTCCTGACGTGGGAGCCCAACAAGAGAGAGCTAGAACTCCTCCGCCACAACCCCAAGAGGAGGAGAATCACCTCCAACTGCACCATCGGTCAGTCTCTCTCTCTCGCTCTCTCTCTCGCTCTCTCTCTCTCTCTATCTCGCTCTATCTCTCTCTCTCATCTCTCTCTCTCTCCGTTTGTCTCTTTATCCGCGCTATTGACCTCTCTTTTTCCATTTTTACCAATTTCCTGGAAAAATCAATATCTATAATGATAAAGAGAGAGAGAAAGGGCAGGAGACAGAGAGAGACAGACAGAGAGAGGGAAAGATGCATAAATGAGGATAACTGAGACCAATAGACGAGGATAATGGAAGATGTTAGATCCGAATACGAGAGAGAGTGAGAGCGAATATCCCTTCGCCCCCTCAGCTCCCATCACACACACACACACACACACACACACACAGCACAATTCCCCCCCCCCCCCCCCCCCCCCATGGAAAGCAAATTCGATTTGGAGGACGAAGACCAGGCAGCAGGGGGGAAACGGGAGAGAGAGAGAGAGAGAGAGAGAGAGAGAGAGAGAGAGAGAGAGAGAGAGAGAGAGAGAGAGAGAGAGAGAGAGAGAGAAGAGAGAGAGAGAGAGAGAGAGAGAGAGAGAGGAGAGAGAGAGAGAGAGAGAGAGAGAGGTGAGAAAGTGAGTAGAGAGGTGAGAAAGTGAAGTAGAGAGAGAGAGAAACAGGGGGGAGAGAGAGAGAAACGGGGGGGGAGAGAGAGAGAGAAACGGGGGGGGAGAGAGAGAGAGAAACAGGGGGGGAGAGAGAAATGGGGTTGGGGGGAGAGAGAGAGAGATGAAGGGATAGAGAGAGAGAGAGAGAGGCAGAGGCGAGAAAGTGAAGCAGAGAGAGAGAAACGGAGGGAGAGAAGAGAGCGACAGGGGGGAGAGACCGATGGGGATGGGGTAGCGAGAGAGAGAGAGATGGGGAGAGAGAGAAAGAGACACGAGGGGGAGAGAGAGACGGAGAGAAACTGAAAGAGGGAGAATGGGGATCGGTGGCATACTCCCGAGTAGATGATGCAAGAAATATGAAACATTTCTTCCATATTATAATGTTTTCTAAAAGTAAACTGAATACTGAGCAAAAAAGGTCACGAGTTAAATGAAAGAGTCGAGGGCGAGGAGAGCTAACGGCAAGGAGATAAATAGAGAGAGACCAGTGACACAATTTGAGACGGGGAGACCGCATGGTGCGAGGGAGCAAAGACAGAATAAATAAAGACCGGAGGAGGAGGAGGAGGAATGCCGAGACGCAGAGAGACACAGAGAGAACTGCTTGGAGATAGCAAGACGAGTTGTAAGCCGGAGCGGTAGCGGTGGTAACGAGGGGGAAGGAGGAGCTGGAGCTTCTAACAGCCGCTCACAGCGGGGGGGCCGCTCTCGCTCTCCTCTGATCCTCTGGGGCCTTGCTCTCGCTCCATCACGCGCCCACTCTCGCTCTTTCTAGCTCTCTACTTCTTTCGCTCTCTTTCTCTTTCTCTCTCTTCTCTCTTATCCCTTAACTCTTTACCTCTCCAACTCTTTAGCCCCCCCCCCCCCACCCGTTTCCCCTCTCTCTCTCTCTCTCTTTCTCTTTCTCTCTCTTCTCTCTTATCCCTTAACTCTTTACCTCTCCAACTCTTTAGCCCCCCCCCCCCCACCCGTTTCCCCTCTCGCTCTCGCTCTCGCTCTCGCTCTCGCTCTCGCTCTCGCTCTCGCTCTCGCTCTCTCTCTTGCTCTCACTCTGCTTTTCTTCACGCTTCACTCTTTCCTTTCCGCTTGCATCTTTTCCCTCATTTCTACCGATGCTTTTGGCCCATTTCTCTGCTTTCTTTGCCCCCCCCCCCCCCCCATCTGCCCCACCCCTCTCCCCCTCCTCCTTCATCCTCTCATCTTCATCCCTCCCCCTCTCTCCTCTTCTCTCCTCCGCCTCTCTCCTCCTCGTTCTCCTTAACTCATCTCTCCCCCCTCCTCTCCTCTACCCTCTGTCCTGGTACCTCCTAGTCTTTTGACTCATCTCTCTTCTTCCCTCCTCCATCTCTTATCCTCTTCCCTTTTCTCCTTTCCTCATCTCTCCTCCCTCCACCTTTCCTCCTGCTCCTCTCCACCTATCCTCCTCCTCGACCTTTTCATATAGTCCCATCCTCTCCTCCTCTTCTCCTCTCCCCTCCCCTCCACCCACCCTCTCTCCTCGTACCTCCTAGTGTTGGGACTCCTCCCTGACTCTTTAAGGTGGTTGTCTGTCTGTCTTTTATTATATAGATTATTATATTATATAGCCAGTGTAATGAGTCATCTCTCTCTCATTTGTATTAGTATTTTTTTGTCTACCTTTCTGTCTTTACCTCCCTCTGTTCCACTTATTGTTATATTTATCTCTCTCGCTCTCTCCGTCCATCTCTCTGTCTCTCTTTCTACGTCTCACTGTCTCTTTCTCTACGTCTCTGGCTCTGGCTCTGTCTCTGAATCTCTCTCTACCTCAGGTCTGAGGGGCCTCATTAACCTGGGAAACACATGCTTCATGAACTGCATCGTCCAGGCGCTCACCCACACGCCGCTGCTGCGCGACTTCTTCCTGTCGGACCGCCACAAGTGTGAGATGCAGAGCAACGCCTGCCTGGTGTGCGAGATGTCCCAGCTCTTCCAGGAGGTGAGGGGGGGGGGGGGGGGGGGGGGGGTGGTTGGTTGTTGACGGTTAAGAGACGGTCACCTCATCGCCGGGCGTTCTCATCGCACGACGGAGACGCCCGGGGAAAAGGGTGCTTCTGAGTGTGTGGAAAGCGGCGAGGGAAAGTGGGTTGGGATGGTTTAATCACAAGTGTGTTTGGAAAAACAATCACACAATCGCCATTGATTCGTGGCCACTTCAAGTCCGCTCCACTTGACGTGCCGCCAGATAGTCTCCGTCTAAACCCATGTGTTTTGTTTTTTTTCTGAATGAATTCAACCCAGTTATCGATTTTTACTTCTACATCTTTTACATATTTTGGACGTGAGCCACTGTAGGGCAGACAGGAGCTGGACGAGTATCGATTTTCCACCCTTGAAATAAAAATCAATCGACATACGATAACAACGCCAGTAGCTCCTTGGGGTCTCCTGTGGGAGAGAACCAACTACTTTTATCTAACTAGTCTTTTGACAACGTTTGACCAAGCTAAATCCTAAGGCTTAACGGAAATCCCTCTTATCGGAAATCCCTCTTATCGGAAGTCTCTCTCGCCTCTCGCCGCTAAACCTGTGACACTGAACCGGAACGTCTCCTCTCCTCTCGTCTCGTCTCCTTTCCTCTCGTCTCATGTCCCCTCCCCTCCTCTCCTCTCCTCTCCTCTCCTCTCCTCTCCTCTCCTCTCCTCTCCTCTCCTCTCCTCTCCTCTCCTCTCCTCTCCTCTCGTGTCTTCTCCTCTCCTGTCCCCTCTCCTCTCCTCTCCCGTCTCCTCTCCCCTCATCTCCTCTCCTCTCCTCTCCCCTCATCTCCTCTCCTCTCGTGTCTTCTCCTCTCCTGTCCCCTCTCCTTTCCTCTCCTCTCCTCAGTTCTACTCGGGCCACCGCTCGCCCCACATCCCCTTCCGCCTGCTGCATCTGGTGTGGACGCACGCCCGCCACCTGGCCGGCTACGAGCAGCAGGACGCCCACGAGTTCCTCATCGCCGCGCTGGACGTTCTGCACAAACACTGCAAAGGTCCCCCCCTCCCTCACCTGTAACCACCACCCACGCCCACGCCCACGCCCCTATATAGACCAATCAGACTCTGGATGCCTTTTGAGACGGAGTTGAAGATTCAAAGGCCTTACAGGAATGAACTTGTAGCTGTAATGATTATCCTGAAATGGTTACTTGATACATGAGTCACTTTACATTCTGTCTTTCACTTTATTTAGTTTGAATGTACGGCACGTTATTGAGTCGCATTTGATCGTATGGAAGATGTGTTTTAAGTCGAGTTGTATTTACATTTTATTTACCAATTAGTTCCTTATAATTTCTCTCTCTCTCTCTCTCTCTCTCTCTCTCTCTCTCTCTCTCTCTCTCACCCTCTGATTCTGCAATGTTGATACTACTGTAACCAGAGGCTAACGTGTGTGTGTGTGTGTGTGTTCAACAGATGACAACGGGAAGAAGGCCAACAATCCGAATCACTGTAACTGTATCATCGACCAGATCTTCACCGGCGGTCTGCAGTCAGACGTCACCTGTCAAGTCTGCCAGTAAGTGTGTGTGCGTGTGTCACACACACACACACACAATTACTACACTTAAAGGTGATGTACGTTTTCTGTGATTGACGGCCGGGTGAGATTGATTCCCCGAAGCAATCAATGGAAGAGACGCCCTGATTGGTCAGAAACAAGCCGGGAGCTGTCTCTACAATCGAAAACAGTCTCCTAGAGAGGCAGACGCTGTCAACTAGAAACAGATATTCTCACTAATAGCTGATGGAAGGCAATGCCATTTGTAACAACTAACATGGTCCCATATGGACCACATGGTAAAGATTCTTCCCATGGACCTGCTTTCTATAAGGTCACACGACAAATAGACATAATTACATCAAATGTACGGTTATAGTTGGACAAGTGTGGTCGCTGTAACGGAAGCACAGTGTCTGCTGTGTGCTGTGTGTGAATGGGAGTGTGTGAGTGTAGAGTTTAGAGAGCACTCATGCAGCTTGTGACCTTACACACTGCAGCAACAGTAGCTCACACAGTGCTCTGTCGTGTAGTTTGACTCTGCTGCCACCCGGTGGCCACGTTTAGTAGTGTGTCGTATTTGACACATGCGGTAAATGGACAATTGCAATTAAACTTGATTTAAAATTTATGTTTCCCTACAATCAGTGGATTTATACCTGATGATCAATTTCTGTAATTAGCCCTGGTTCGTGACCAAGAGGTAAGATAATATAAGAGCAAGAGGTGTTTTAAATTGAGTTGCAACAACTTCCTCAATTACAATGTCCTACAGGACTACTAAAAATGTCTAAATAATCTTGGTGTTGTTGCTGTGCTGTGTTCCACTTCAGCATTTCAGCAGCTCTGAGACATTTCAGCCATTTAAATCAACCCTATGAATAATTCATGAAATACATCACTGTCTTGCTCTCTCTCTCTCTCTCTCTCTCTCTCTTCCTCCCTCCAGACACCCAGACCTGTCTAAAAGCTGCACCTACTTCTCACCCTTTCACACACACACTCACACACATGCTCGCGCTGTGAATGGATGAATGCAGCGGACAAGAAAACATTAAGACGAGGCTAGCGAATAGGAACCCAGAAATGTTTGAGCCTCAACCCTGAGTCGGGGTGTGTCGGTCGTTGTGTCACCACCAACCCTTCTCCTCCTCCTCCCTCCCCCCCTGCCCCCCTCTTCCCCCTAGCGGCGTGTCCACCACCATCGACCCGTTCTGGGACATCAGCCTGGACCTGCCTGGCTCCTCCACCCCCTTCTGGCCCCTCAGCCCCGGGGGGGACGGGTCGGCCCTCAACGGAGAGACGCACACTTCCTCCTCCAACTCCACCACGCTCACAGACTGCCTGCGCAGGTAACCTCACACCGGTAGACCAGGTGTACACACACACACACACACACACACACACACACACACACACACACACAGACACACTGTGTCCGAAATCATTCCCTCATTCCCTCTCTAGTAGTTCAATGTAGAGGACTATATAGTAAAATCCTTCCCTCATTCCTACTCCCTCTCTAGTAGTTCAATGTAGAGGACTTTATAGTGAAATCCTTCCTCATCCCTACTCCCTCTCTCGTAGTTCAATGTAGAGGACTATATAGTGAATCCTTCCTCATCCCTACTCCTCTCTAGTAGTTCAATGTAGAGGACTATATAGTGAAATCCTTCCTCATTCCCTCCTCCCTCTCTAGTAGTTCAATGTAGAGGACTATATAGTGAAATCCTTCCCTCATTCCCTCCTCCCTCTCTAGTAGTTCAATGTAGAGGACTATATAGTGAAATCCTTCCCTCATTCCCTCCTCCCTCTCTAGTAGTTCAATGTAGAGGACTATATAGTGAGGTCATCAGCAACATGAAAAAAACACTTTGGGACACAACTACGTCATTTCTGTCTCATAATCGCTTGTCGTCTCGTCTGCCGTTTTTCTTTCAGCACTTGCGTGATGGCCTATATGCTCGGTTATTATGACGGTATTCTACTTTTTCGCAAATGCCTTGTGGGATAGGATGAGTGCACTATATAGGGTTTACTGATTCACACTATACATTCAGACAGCACTAAGCACTACAAAATAGAAAACTCACGAGATGTATTTTTTATTATATTTTTATCTAGTGAGTAGTGAGTGATTTTGGATACACACACACACACACACACACACACACACACACACACACACACACACACACACACACACACACACACACACACACACACACACACACACACACACACACACACACACACACACACACACACACTCTGGATCAAATCCCTGTCCGGTCCAGGTTCACCCGACCGGAGCACCTCGGCAGCGGGGCCAAGATCAAGTGCAGCGGTTGCCATAGCTACCAGGAGTCCACCAAACAGCTGACCATGAAGAAGCTCCCCATCGTAGCCTGCTTCCACCTCAAAGTAAGTGCATAGGCGCGTGTGTGTGTGTGTGTGTGCGTGCGTGCGTGCGTGCATGTGTGTGTGTGTGCGTGTGCCAACTTTCAAATCATTCAAGTTGTTTCTGTTAGAAGAAAGGAACAGAACATCCTCCTGTAGGGGTTGCTGGGATACTGCTGAGAATCATCAGCATGTCTTGACCAATCTCTCTCTCTCTCTCTCTCTCTCCTCTCTCTCTCTCTCTCTCTCTCTCTCTCTCTCTCTCTCCTCTCTCTCTCTCTCTCTCTCTCTCTCTCTTTTGTCCTTTCTTTCTTTCTATTCAAATTCAATTAAAATCTCCTAAGTGTTTTTTTGGCATGACTGCTTCTGACATCTGTGTTGACAATGCAGGGATTATTAAAATGCTTATGATTGGTTCCTGCCCTGGCAATTGTACAAAAGAATTACAGCAATTTGAAATAATTGCTCAGATTCCAAAACAACAATGACAAAAATGAAATGAATGAATTCATTAAATCTCTCTCCCGAAATGTTGGTGCATCTGCTTCCAGTCTACATCTGTCCTTCATGTCAATTTCCCCGGTAACCATGTGTGCTTTGTGTCCACACTAAGCCACCAGTAGGGGGCGGTAGAAAACACTGTTCTGGAACTTCTTGTGAAGTGAATGACAAAATCAAGTAATTCTCTCTCTCTCTCTCTCCTCTCTCCTCTCTCCTCTCTCTCTCCCTTCCTACCTATCTCCCTCTGTTCCGCTCTCCCTCCTGCTCTCCCTCCCTCCCTATCTCCCTATACCTGTCTCCCTCCAGCGGTTTGAGCACTCGGCCAAGCTGAGGAGGAAAATCACCACGTACGTGTCCTTCCCTCTGGAGCTGGACATGACGCCCTTCATGGCCTCCAGGTGAGAAGTCTGGGGCCTCCAGGTGGCCCTCGTGAGGCCACAGGGGCCCTAGGGAGGCAGCGCCCCCTTCAGGAAAACCAGTTGTTTGCGGCACACAGTCAAAGCATTGTATCAAAGCATTTTTGTTCATTGTTGTACACGTTTTAGATTGACGGCTCAATCGAGTTTCTATTCAGATTTTGATATATTAACAATTTCATAAACTGTACCTTTAACACTAGTAAAACTCTGAGGTTTTTGAGTCCTCCCAGGTTTTAGACATCCTCTTCCCTTTTCTCTCGCTCTCGCTCTCGCTCTCGCTCTCGCTCTCGCTCTCGCTCTCGCTCTCGCTCTCGCTCTCGCTCTCGCTCTCTCGCTCTCGCTCTCTCTCTCTCTCTCTCTCTCTCTCTCTCTCTCTCTCTCTCATGTGTGTGTTTCAGTAAAGAGAGTCGTATGAACGGCCAGTACCAGCAGACCGCAGACCTCTTCAACAACGACAACAAGTAAGAAAACACAAACAACACATACACATGAGGGGGGGGGGGGGGAGCATTACACAGACTGAATGGGAACGCCACTTCAAGATGGAACTCAGAGTGGATGAAACCACATCCTCTACTGCAGTCTTCAGGTAGAGCGTTCAGTTCCACAGTGGATGCTCCGTGGTTAAAACGTCTTGTTGGTTCGTAAACAGCAGTCGTATGAAAGTGATATATATAAAAATTAAGTCAATTCAAATAAAATGTATTATTATTTTATTATATTATTCAAGTGGGATAAGATTAGATTCAAATGTATTGTCATTGCAAAGTACAGTACAGCGAAAAGAAGATGGCATCTAACCAGAGTGGCAAATGTTGCAGTAAAGTGCATAGTAATGTACAGTGGTTAAATAAGATGTAAAAAGGTCTACTAGATATCTATATCTATATATATATATATATGTGCAGTAATAATATATGATATGAGATGAGATACCCCACACTTTTCATAAGCTCCATTTTAGTAGTCTCACAAAGCAGATAAGCTGTACTCTACTGGGTGATTCACTTCCCTTTGAACCAATCGCGTCGCTGGAGGCGGGGATCTGGAAGCGTGTAATTGGCCCACACAAACCCGGCCAGCAGTAATAAACCTTAAAGTGTCAAAGTGTCTCTTAAGGTTTTTAAATCAACGCCATGTAGACTCGCACACTGTAGAAATACACGTACAATTGTCAAATCCCCTTCTGAAAGCTTCATTCACTTCATTCACGAGTTGATGAGTTTTTCATTTGGTAGAAAATCTCCGTAAAACGGGGCATGACTCCCTATAACCCTCCCTATAACACGGTAGGACTGCTCATGGTCTCTGTCTGGCGCCAGGTACAGCCTGTTTGCGGTGGTCAACCACCAGGGGACCCTAGAGAGCGGCCACTACACCACCTTCATCCGCCAGCACAAGGACCAGTGGTTCAAGTGCGACGACGCCATCATCACCAAGGCCTCCATCAAGGACGTGCTGGACAGCGAGGGGTGAGAACTCCTCCCAGGGGAAACCTTCCCCCTGGACTAGAATTTGGCCCGTGACCCCACCCCACCACCCCCCCCCCCCGCCCCCCCTCCATTTGATGTAACCCGGCGGTCAATGTTGTTATATCGACGTCTCACCGTAACCTCATTCCCAGGCGCTCACACAGAGAGAGAGAGAGAGAGAGAGAGAGAGAGAGAGAGAGAGAGAGAGAGAGAGAGAGAGAGAGAGAGAGAGAGAGAGAGAGAGAGAGAGAGAGAGAGAGAGAGAGAGAGAGAGAGAGAGAGAGAGAGAGAGAGAGAGAGAGAGAGAGAGAGAGAGAGAGAGAGAGAGAGAGAGAGAGAGAGAGAGAGAGAGAGAGAGGGCTAGGAGAGAGAGGGGGAAGGGAGAGAGAGGGCTAGGAGAGAGAGGGGGAAGGGAGAGAGAGGGCTAGGAGAGAAGGAGGGGGAGAGAGAGAGAGAGAGGCCAGGGAGAGGAGGAGAAGGAGGGGGAGAGAGAGAGGAGAGGGAGAGGGGGGAGGGAGAGAGAGAAACTCGATTTCCATGGATAAACTCGATATTTATTCCCTCGTCTTTGTCATCGATCTTCTCGTCATGTTCTTATTGTTCCCACGGAAACGGCGGTAAGTTAGACCGTTAGACCGTTACGGTAGACCAACGATACAACAATTCACCGCCTTCTCTCTCTCTCCTCACACCGCTCAATAACGTCTCTAAGCACTTAGACGAAACCTCATCGAACCTAACCCTGTGCTTTTCTCTCTTACACCAGGTACCTTTTGTTCTACCACAAGCAGTTTCTGGAGTACGAGTAGACCCCCCCCCCCCCCCCCCCCTTCTGCTGAGTGGAGGAAACATATCGTTAGCATCATCATCATCATCATCATCGTCATCAAGAGAAGAGAAGGTGAACCCGTCGGCCTCTCAGAAAGCACAGTTCCAATTGTTTTCGCGGACGCCCTCCGACTAGGAATCACGGCGAGCGTCTTCCATACCGCACGCCGATGGTGCTTTATCGCCATACCGCCGAACCGATGTTAACCAGACTATAGGTGGCAGGGTGGGGGTTAGGGGGCGTGTCTTTCCCATGACTATTTGGCCTCCCCCCCCCCCCCCCTCACACATAAAACCCCCGGTTGCAGGCCAGAGTGTAGGACGCAAACGCATCATCGACCGTCGTCTGCACCGTCCGAGGAGCTCGTGCTTTCGGTACGAAAGCGGGCCTTTTTTGTTTTGGTTTTTTTACAGCCTGCTTATAACCCTCGTCGTGGCTGATTCTGTTCCCGCGCCGGGAACCAACTGATATTGATCTCCACCCCAGCTACACGTGACCAATCGCTGATCCTATTTATGCATTTTCCCGCCGACTGTGGCCAATTGGAGAGAGGGAAAGTGTTTTAAACGGACGAGGAGCATATTCAAGGTCAGAAGACTGTGTCGAACGTTTTCGTCGCAAATTAACAGGTTTTTTTTGCACACAGAAGAGGAAGCGGGGGGGTGTCTCTATCGCTGTCTGACCGTGTCTGTTTGTCTGTTTGTTTGTTTGTTTGTTATTGTTTATTTCTGCGGTGGCGTCACGCCAACCTGTGTTTTGGTGTTCATGGTGGCGGCAATTGTGGCGTGCGTGCGTGTGTTTGTTTGTGTGTGTGTGTGTGTTTGTGTGTCAACGCTGCAGTGTATATGCAGCTGCATGTTGCTTTAATTCTGTGTGTTTGACTTTTTTGTGTCCGTGTGTGTCTCTGTTAAACCCTGTGCACTCTCGGGGGAGAGTGAAAAATGGGGTTTCTTGGTGTATTGTGTGTGTGTGTGTGTGTGCGTGCGTGCGTGCGCATGTGTGTTTGTGTGCGCGTGTGTGTGTGCACAGAATTTACAATAAAAAATATGCTTAGCCTTAATGGCTTCTTGTTTTTCTTACAGGGGAGAGGGTGCATTTCTGCTTTCCAATTCAGTATCACTATAATAAACGTCTGTTATCATTCTAATTATTGTTATTAGTATTCATAATTGTGATGCTGTTATGATTACTGTTCATGAAACAGTGGGTGTATTGGAACCCAGTCAAATTGCCCCTATAAAAACATTTCCACTACTTACTTGAGTAAGAATCCAATACATTGAATAGAAGGCTATTCTTTCGCCACTTGTGTTGTGTGTGTGTGTGTGTTACTGTGTGTGTGTGTTACTGTGTGTGTGAACGTGCATGGTTCACATGCGTGTGTATTGTTTTGTGTACTGAATCAGTACTTGCATTAAGCATGCGTTTGAGCGGTATATGGCCGTTTCCTAGGAATTGTCCACATTTTCTTTGTTTGGTTATGCGTATGTATGTATGTATGTATGTATGTATGTATGTATATATGTATGTATATTGGGATATGTACGTAATTGTCTGGAGTGAGTGAACTGGATACGTCGATGTAGACTCGCAGTCCAAATTAAAAATATATATATATATATACCTCTGATATTCATCATTGTGCTGTGGAATTATTCGTGTGACATTGATCGAGAAATGTATTTTTATTTCAAATACACGCAGAAGAATACTCTTAATGTGTATAAAGTCTGATCTGCCCGGACAGATCAGTGTCTTTGTGGTTGTTTCTTGGTTCTTTTGATATCTCATGAAAGTCTTCTTCCAGAGCGCAAACTCTCTGCTCTCACTCTCTGTTTTGTAATCACTAGTTAATTAAAAAAACATTGTTAATTAATGTTTGTTTTCGGTTTATGGGTAAAAAAATAAAAACATGTCATTAGATTAATTAAATGTAATTCAATTGAGATGTGTTTAGGTTCCGCCTCTACGTAAAAAAACAAAACATCAACGCATGGATTTGTGTATTTTATTTATTAACGCCAAAAAAGGTGTATGTACCTACAGCCTGGAATTGTATACCATTTACGACCACGAGAATAGATTAGAACTTAAAAGGACCAATAAAGGTTAATAACCTTTTCAGCTCATTTCAGCCCTCCCATGACTTGAGACGCAAATGTGCGTTGCCAAGCAACGGCGGATGCTCCTCTCTCTCTCTCTCCTCCTCTCTCTCTCTCTCTCTATAGGCTGTTCCTTGCTGTGGCGTGCTGCTATGCCGAGGGGCTTATAGGGATGGGTAGGTCGCCCTCTCACCCCGCTCTCTTCACCGTCTAACCACTATTTAGTATTTAAGGGGTTCCCTGTTATTGCAGATGTGGTGCTCGCAAAACCATAAGCCAATTATCGAAAAAAATAAGTCATACCATGGTTATTTGGGTATATGTTTATCTGTGGGGTTTTTTTTTATAAAATCCAATGATTTAGAAGATTTATATTTGTGTTGTTGTGCAGTCCACACAGGTTGTGAGTCACTGGTCTAAGAGGCTAAGGAGGAGGACTCCCTATTTCACTATAGGAGTCGTTTTGGTGTTCCTCAATATTATTATATATATATGATATAGTCGATGGTCGTGGATGAATGTGTCAGATGTTCCCTGACTGAGTCAAAGTCCCTCCTTCCCACCCTGGACCTCCACCCGGATACCCTTCCTCCGGCTGACCCCAGCCGGTACCACTGTTCTGGGGGAAGGAGGAGAAGGAGGGGGAGGAGGAGGATGTGTTCTGCTGCTGCTGCTGCTGCTGCTGCTGCTGCTGCTGCTGCTGCTGCTGCTGCTGCTGCTGGTGGTGCTGGTGGTGGAGGAAGTAGCGGGACTTCTCCTCTCCCTCTCCCTCTCCCTCTCCCTCTCCCGCCCCACACGGGACTCTGAGGTTGGGGAAGCAGTGGGTGCACTCGCAGCTCTCCGTGGGGTTGGACCTGCAGGCGGAGAGCGGCTCTGCGGGGGGGGGGGGGGGAGATTGAAGACAAATCTTTGATCGGGTCATTTTCTATTAGCCGTGCTGCGGTATGACCACTAGGGGGCAGTATAGACACATACACTCTGAGGGGTTGTTGTCGGCGCGTTTACGGGTCCCCTCAAATATGAATCCGCAAAGTCATGGATTAAATAAAAAAAATTGCCTGTTCTCTAGCGTTGGAGCATATTTACAGAACGGCAAGTCCTCTGACGAATACAGTCCTCAATGTAGCATCCCCGCTGTCACTTGCCTCGTCAACTTTTAATCTGCATTTGTGTTCCCCTCTAGAATTTACACACAGTTCACAAGTACAAGTCCACGCAGGGCCATGCGTGCATTTCTAGTCGCAGGTGTGCGCCGGTTTACGCAGGGGACACGCTGCGCAGTTTTGCGCATTCTCTGAGGGGCTGCATGCAGCATGTCTGAGGTGCGATGCTGCAGTGACGACACGCCGTCAACTGTACATTCTATATGAACCATGCACTTTACTTTACTGCAACATTTGCACTCTGGTTAGATGCTAAATTACTTTCGATGTACTGTACTTGTGCTGTGCACTGACATTCACATTCACTTAAAATAGATTTGAATCTAATCTAATCTAAACTCCCTGCCCTGGAACCTCAGTCCTTTTTGACGAACGGCGTCTATTCTTTCACACATTCTTTCAGACGTAGCCATCAACCTAAGAGAAAAAAAGAGTACATGATTTGTCTCTGTACCAACAGACCCGAGGCTATAGTGTCTGGGGACCTTGTCTGTTGTATAACACGTATTCAGTGTTCACTCGAGGAAAGAACCTGGACTGTAGTCAAGACGGTCAAAAAGTTGAGTCATTTTGCAGATGGCTGTTTTATCTGAAGTGACTTCCAGGGAATTCAGATACAGGTCATTATGGAGCAGGTACAGGTCATTATGGAGCAGGTACAGGTCATTATGGAGCAGATACAGGTCATTATGGAGCAGATACAGGTCATTATGGAGCAGGTACAGGTCATTATGGAGCAGATACAGGTCATTATGGAGCAGATACAGGTCATTATGGAGCAGATACAGGTCATTATGGAGCAGGTACAGGTCATTATGGATTAGGTACAGGTCATTATGGAGCAGATACAGGTCATAGAGCAGATACAGGTCATTATGGAGCAGATACAGGTCATTATGGAGCAGGTACAGGTTATTAAGGAGCAGGTACAGGTTATTAAGGAGCAGGTTGGTCATTAAGGAGCAGATACAGGTTATTAAGGCGCAGGTACAGGTTATTAAGGAGCAGGTTGGTCATTAAGGAGCAGGTACAGGTTATTAAGGCGCAGGTTGGTCATTAAGGAGCAGGTACAGGTTATTAAGAGCATATACAGGTCATTAAGGAACAGGCCGGTCTTTAAGAAGCAGGTACAGGTTATTAAGGAGTAGATAAAGGTCATTAAGAGCAGATGCAGGTCATTAAGGAGCAGGTCGCTCATTTAGGAGCAGGTAGCTCATTTAGGAGCAGGTACTGGTCATTAAGGAGTAGATAGTTCATTAAGGAGCAGGTAAGTCATTAAGGAGCAGATACAGGTCACTAAGGAGCAGGTAGTTCATTAAAAAGTAGATACAGGTCATTAAGGAGCAGATACAGGTCACTAAGGAGCAGGTAGTTCATTAAAAAGCAGATACAGGTCATTAAGGATCAGATACAGGTCATTAAGGAGCAGGTAGGGGTTATTATTAGGGGATCTTGTTCAGGGATACCTACAGGTAGACCTTGTAGGGCTTGGGGGGGGGGGGGTTGAACCAAGAACCTTTTAAAACTGACGCTCACCTTTATTGTTCCTACCGTATCCGTCACAGTCGTCATCTTCATCCGGGCATCCCTTCCGAACGCCCCCCTCCTCCTGGGCACGGGTGGTCACCGTGGGCCCAGGCTTTGCGGGCCTCGTGGCTCTCTTCAGGAACACGTGTAGCGAGAGTCCCAGGGCGGACAGCAGCATGAGGACACACAGGCCCATCAGGGAGCACAGCAGGACCACGGAGGCGGGCGGCAGGAGAGCCCAGTGTGTCGACGGTGGTAGCGGTAGAAGAGTGGCGGAAGAAGGAGACGTGGAGGCTGAAGGTGGAGGAAGAGGGGGGTTTGAGTTGAGGCCTCACCTTCCGTGTGGATGAGTACGTGTCTCTCTCAACTCTTCTGTTCGGTTTCTCCACTTCTCTTCTCTCTCTCTCTCTCTCTCTCCACCTCTCTCTCTCTCTCTCTCTCTCTCTCTCTCTCTCTCTCTCTCTCTCTCTCTCTCTCTCTCTCTCTCTCTGTACAGCGCTGCATGTAAAAGCAACCCCCACCGCCCACCTGCCCCTAAACTCCTTAATTGTTTTAATTGGTTCCTGCTCCGGCAAGTCGTAATAAATAATGACAATAATTATACATGATTGCAAAGATAACAAAACTGTGCGAACAATGAAAAAAAAAATACTATTTACGACCTAATTAAATAATGACACCCCCCCCCCCCCCCTCTCTCTCTCTCCTCCCCCCATCCCCTTTACTTCTTTGATGGCCCACACACACACACACACACACACACACACACACACACACACACACACACACACACACACACACACACACACACACACACACACACACAGGAGCCTTGGAGCAGCTGTGTGTGTGTGTGTGTGTGTGTGTGTGTGTGTGTGTGTGTGTGTGTGTGTGTGTGTGTGTGTGTGTGTGTGTGTGTGTGTGTGTGTGTGTGTGTGTGTGTGTGTGTGTGTGTGTGTGTGTGTGTGTGCGTGCGTGCGTGCGTGTGAACTCTGGGAGGGTACTCACCGAGGAGGCAGTGGGGGGTGCACTGCGCGGGGTGTCTCCCACACACATTGGCACAGCGGATGCAGCTTCTCAGCAGGGTGTCGTAGTAGTGTCCCGGGTTGGCCGAACACTTGATGACCGCTGTGGAGATAACCAACACGGGGGGTCTGACGTCTCTGATCGTATCTTTGAATGTCGAACGCACCTTTCAGTTTCGGACGACAATGTGATTGTGTGTGTGTGTGTGTGTGTGTTCCCTGCATGTGCTCCCATTTGTTTGTGTGTATACACCTGAGATATCCTACCGTGTGAGTGATGTGTGTGTGTGAGTGCTTAAGTGAACGTGTGTGTGTGTGCAGGTGTAAGCTGTGTGTGTTTGTGTGCTTGTGTGTGTCTGTGTGTAGAGGCATGCCTGTGTCTTTGTGTGTGTGTGTGTGTGTGTGTGTGTGTGTGTGCCTAACTCACCACAGTACTCGGTGCACCTGTGGTGAGGGTGGGGCTTTTTGCAGTAGTATTTACAGGACAGACACTGAATGAGCAGAGAGTCCCACACTTTCCCGTCCGGACAGCTCCCGCCCATCTCGACAGTCTGCATCACCTGGACCCGCTGACAGACAGACAGACAGACAGACAGATGGAGGGACAGACAGTTAAGATGCTTGCAATTCGGACAACAGCCAACGGCCACAGACGGGGTAGGAAACACCGGCTCCATGTTGGAGTTCGTCGAGGTCGTGCAGGAGACAGGCAGACGGTAAAGACAGCCAAGGACAGACAGACAGACAGACAGGTAGAGAGGCAGGCAATTCGGACAATAGAACAGATGAACATTTACATTTACATTTAGGACATTTGGCAGACGCTTTTATCCAAAGCGACTTACAAGGTGTACATTAGTTGAAGCAGACAATAGCATAACACTGAGGTACGCAAACATAAAAATAGAGCAGTTCACAAGCATTCATATTAACAAGATGAATAACACAATTTGGTACTGCCAGGTCACCTGCTTAAGTAGCTGTGATAAGAGCGTGTTATCAACATTAAGGATATACACTTGCTAGAATATACAACATGCTAAGAGCTATTAATGTCAGGACTTAAGCAAGTTAGGGGTTCACAAAGGAGAAGGAGGGTTCATGGAGAGTCCACGGCATGTGAGACAGGCAAAAGGGATGGACAGACTGATAGGGAGGCAAGCAGGGAGGAAGACAGCAAAAAAGATGAACAGACAGACAGTTAGACAGTGAGAGGACGGACAGGCAGACACGGAGGGCACATGGAGACGGGTGACGTGTACCCGGTTAGACAGACAGACGCAGTCAGAGAGACAGGCCGATGGCCCTTGGTTGGGAACACGTTCAGTAACCTTCGTTGCGCATGTGTTAATTATAAGCCTGCGAGGGCAAACGGAATAATAGCCAGAAACTAGATAGGTTATTAAAAAAGAATCCCAGTATTTAATGAGATCGAGCCGAATTACTTACCCCTCCGAGGAAATCCGATTGTTTTGTAGCAGAAGGCTCTCTATCTCATTACTTTGTTATTGATACGTTTATTGTTTTTCAGTTTTTTGGAAATTGCCACATAAAGCACTCTGATTAAAACGTTCATATAATGCACAATAAAAACCTTCTCCTTACCTTAAATCCAAAACCAACAGTCGGATCAAGAACATTGAGACGTCCAGTCCATCTTTAAGTGACTTGACACGACCATCGACCGACCGCTTTCACATATGAGTTCCCTTCCCCTTCCGCTCCGGTGAGCTCAGAGTCGGCCGACCCTGACGTATCTCCACCCCTGAGCTGGTTTCACACCGGTCTCGCACCACTGGTTTCAGCGTGTTCATTGTGGAACATGGATTTTCTTTGTTTTTTTGGTGTGTGTGTGTGTGACGATTTCTTCTTCTTCTTCT
Source organism: Muraenolepis orangiensis (assembly GCA_027704905.1). Taxonomy (NCBI): domain Eukaryota; kingdom Metazoa; phylum Chordata; class Actinopteri; order Gadiformes; family Muraenolepididae; genus Muraenolepis; species Muraenolepis orangiensis. The sequence goes on along the minus strand of CM051014.1, from coordinate 7,918,420 downwards.
CATTCTTCTTCTTCTTCTTCTTCTTCTTCTTCTCTTCTTCTCTTCTTCTTCTTCTTCTTCTTCTCATTCTTAATTTTTGTGAGATGACTTTCTCTGTAACAGTGACCGTATGTTTGGACTTTCTGTACAGGTAGCAACCATGTCCTTTGGTCTCCTGAGACGTGTGTTGGAATGTACACAGGCCGATGCTGTCTGGATCTCACTTCACCTGCTATTCATCCTTCATTTGGATCACATTTGAGTTCGGTTTTTTAATTGTGCATAGAGAAAACCAACCTAAAGGGCCTTAAGTTCTGTCCGTTCTACATACTTTTTTTGCAGAGGGCCTACTGGACGATCCAACGTAGCGAAGGTATATGCTTTCAAACAAGGTGTTCCTGTCACTAACGTTGACTGTGATGAACACACACAGGTACACTACAGTATCAGGGTTTGAATGTACCTTTGTTGTGTAAAAAAGCTCAATTTGAACAGGTTTTGTGTTTTTGATGACGGGGGTTCCCTTTGACGTTGCGATTCGATATGCTTGTTGGAATGCAGCCGGCTATTGTTCATATTGTTCATATTTAGGCCTGTTCTGTGTGTATCATTTTGACGGTTTTCATTTCCCCATGTTTTAAGATTCATTTAAAAACAATAACACACTATTTGAGGACAGACACTTTTCAAATCTAACCTCAGCTTGACTATCTGTGCAGTGTGTGTGTGTGTATGTCTTTATATATATGTGTGTGTGTGTGTGTGTGTGTGTGTGTGTGTGTGTGTGTGTGTGTGTGTGTGTGTGTGTGTGTGTGTGCGCTACGTTAGCCAGCTACACCAGCTAGCCTGAGTGTAATGACTCGCCATGCATCTCACGTTATGAGTATGTTAGTATTAGTTTCGAACAGAGAGTGGAAGGGGCGGGGTTAAGGATCAAATTAATCCTCAACTCGTATTGCGTGCGTGTGTGTGTGTGCATGTGTGCGTGCGTGCGTGTGTGTGTGCTGCGTGCATGCATGTGTGCGTGTGCGTGTGCATGTGTGCGTGGGTGGGAAGTCCCAAACACAGACCCCCCCCCCCCCCCCCAAACAGATGACACATACTCCCGCTTGCACGCAAATAGGCCGTTTTGTGTCGAAAGCGCAAGTCTCTTTGAGAGCCGCTTGTGGAGCTGCCCGCTGTAGGCCTGTGCACGGTCCACGGCGTACGTGTATAGTCGTAGTATGTTTCCCATGGCATGAATGAGTCATCGTTTTCATCATGAATAAGTCCTTCTGCCTGACAAATAAATGATGATATCGGAATTTGAGTTGGGTTGAGTACGGGCCGGCCTATACATGTTTCTGTATTTATAAAATGTCTTAAGACAATCGTTAAAAATAAAAAGTGAACTGCACAGTATATGGTTGGAGGTGAGCTCCCCTCCCTCCTGGATACATACAACCAGCGGTGCGTGGCCAAGGCCAAACGCGTCATAAAAGACAATGTCCACCAGCCACCAACTGTACTCACTGTTACCGTCAGGCAGGCGATACCGCAGTATCAAGTGCCGTACAAATAGACTCAGAGATAGCTTCCACAGTCAGGCCATCAGGCTGCTGAACAAGGGCGTATAGCATATAACAATGTATATTTTATTACATTGATTTATATATATATATATTGCTCTTTTTCTGACATATTGCATTTTAGATATTGCATTTTTATATATGTAACTTATACAGTTTTGTACTTTTTTAACTTATTTTCAAAAGCCGCGTCAATGAGAGGTCAAATAGAGATAAAAAAAAAAATGATAGGCCTACTATTGCATTATTATTATTCTTATAGGCCTACAAACTAAAAAAAGCTAAACGTCCTAAACAAATATATACAGTACATGCTTTGGATTTACAAGCGCAGCTTTGGCTTTTAAAATGACACGGTGTGTGTTCCAGTTATGTCCCCTCGTAACAGTAATGTCCAGTCAATTCTCTACTTTTTGTGTGTAATACGGGAACAGTTAGGGGTTGACCTTCGACCTGTGGGGCTAGTAGAGAGCTTTTTTTTCTCCAATTTGAAGTATAGGCCTTTATTACGTAGACGTATCTGCAAAGTGAAATCTCAGTATGTGACAATAGGTTACAAACCAAAACCCTAAAAAGCCCAATGTTCTCCAGTGTCTATCTTTTACTAGGGAGGGTGTGACCTAGCTTGTTCCGTAGGTTGAGTCAAAGTGAAAATCAGAACCCTGGATCTTCCACGAAGGGTTTTCACTTCCTCACCTCCGAGCAGAGCGACAAACCGTGTACGTTTCAAGTCAGATCAAGTCGTGATGTGGAGGGATTTATATCAACACCCAGAATAGACCCAGATGGTTAGGCAAATTCACCAGAAGGCGTCAGAGGGAATGGAGCTGCGCAGACCGCAGACAACTAGCCTGAGTCATGACCAACAGTTTGGCCGGAAGCATGGCGGCGGCTGAAGTGAGAAATTAAGAACGAAAGAAAGAAAACAGAAAGAATGAAAGGAGGGATGGCAAACGAAAAGGAAAAGGAAATATATAATAAAAAGACATATTAAAAATATTTACAGACATCAACAATCAACAAAATACCACTGACATTGATTGAACTGACTGTTTCCCCCATCCACCACTTTAGCAGAGGCTTCATGTTCTCATTAGGTCACCCACATGACACCCGTATTCCATGTGGTGTAATCTTGCACTCACACGTTATCGGCCTACTCACGTCATCTGCAACTGCTATGACTAAGACCCCCCCCCCCGCTAACTAACCCACCACCACCACCACACAATCACCAAACATGACGCTGTAATTGAGGACGACAACACAACAACAACAACAACAACCTTTAATATACAGCTTGTGGTTGTGCCCCCACCACGCTCTAATCGATCCCAGGTGTTTCCCATCATAATCGGAGCGGCTGAGGCCTAATGAACACCTGGGATCTACCCTTCTTAAGGCTGCCGAAGACCGACGTCGGGCGCTTGATGGTTGAGAACCTTATGGCTCCTCCTACTGGAGAACCTGTGTCTCCAGCTCCGACTACGTGGCGTCTCGTCCTATATCCCCGCCGTGCGTCCATAGGGCTGTGAGCACTACAGGAGCCGGACCACGCTCCACGCAGAAGTGGCAACCACACCACACAACTATATTATACTCATATAATATCATATATTATATTATATATATATATATATATATATATATATATATACAGCATGGGTCAGATGTTGTTGTCGAGAAAAGAACGAACATGAAAGGATGTGTTTGAGCAACAGACAACCACATAGAACACAGAACATAGAACAGACAACCACATAGAACACAGAACATAGAACAGACAACCACATAGAACACAGAACATAGAACAGACAACCACATAGAACACAGAACATAGAACAGACAACCACATAGAACACAGAACATAGAACAGACAACCACATAGAACACAGAACATAGAACAGACAACCACATAGAACACAGAACATAGAACAGACAACCACATAGAACACAGGACATAGAACAGACAACCACATAGAACACAGAACATAGAACAGACAACCACATAGAACACAGAACAGACAACCACATAGAACACAGGACATAGAACAGACAACCACATAGAACACAGAACATAGCCCCGAACACAACACCCACTAACTACACAACGCCTGTTTTTGACTCACTTGTTCTCTGCTCCTTGACTCCCTTGTCTCTGCTCTCTTGGCCCTGCTTAGGACTAGGCTCTGTAGGAGCGTCACCGTCGGGCTGGGCCAACACGCTAGGCACAGCTGATCGGATCTGAACAGCTGATCAGATCTGAACAGCTGATCAGATCAGGCTTCAACAACAGGCGATGAGCAAAGCCACTGTTGAACTGCAAATAGTCTTCTTCCAAGAACATGCCTTTGCCTGTCCGTCCCTGGAGGATGACAACACTTCGCCAACCACTGCCTTCGTGTATGAAGCCTCGATCGCTGAGTCGGCACTTTGAAGACAAAGCGCGCGTGGTCCGGATTCCTTTGGTCTGATACCTGGCGGTATTTTGCGATACAATACGGCATTGTGTCGATATTGAACGATCAATCAACGCACAATGCACATGCCGAACAACAGCGAATGACTGCTCGATTGGGGACTGCGGCGTGATGGAGCACCGTCTACGTCACAGCCGCTGAATTTGGTCACGTGAAAGACAAAATGGCATCTCCCACAGAAAGATCGATTTTTAACAACAAAAGAAATTAAATTAAATAGAAATTAGCAGCGGGTGCTTGTGAACAACTCAGGTATTCTTAGAGGTTACTGTTTTATCGCCCTGTGTGCTTTTTCAAATGAGTGAACTATCCCTTCAAAGGAAATGGGGAGCTGTAACCTCTCCTACGCATGTACACAACATGCACAAAAATACACATACAGTTGCAAGAACCCTTGGAATTACCTGGATTTCTGCATAAATTGGTCATAAAATGTGTTCTGACCTTCATCTAAGTCACAACAATAGACAAATACAGTCTGC
>CM051014.1:7898911-7901411 GCA_027704905.1 Muraenolepis orangiensis | reverse complement strand
TCACGGTATAAGTACACACAGCACACACAGGAAGAAGGGGGCTGACCCACGACACTCAACTACTTGTGCTAGACATCTTATCAAAATGTACTGTACATCGTCACACAATCCCTTTTTTAAATTTTGTATAATAATCCTAAAATATTTTGGTCTGAGTATTTGTTTTTGAATGTACAAGTTGTGTTTTCATGCCGAAACGATCGATAGGGGATGAGGGGCACTGGCTATGTCAATACATCTAACCCCCGCCCCCCCCCCCCCCCCCCCCCACTGTCAACTCAATCAATACTCCATGATGATCCACGATGACACTTTTAAAGTATGGAGATCAATAGAGATCCTCCCCTTTGAAGGGCACCTTACAGGAACCTCCCATCCGTATCAATAAATTAGCTGTCATCCCAAGGGAGCTTTTCCCCTTAACCTTGCTTCTAACGGCATCGATCTCTCATGTCTGAATAACTCAATTAAAATGATTCATCTCCAAAAAAACGACTCGTGTCAACGTTCTCCAAACTCTGACCGGTCGCAGAGATTCTCGGCGAGTGCTCCTCGCCGCGTAGTACCGTACAGCATTTATATACTTGTTGAAGTGTCTTGCCGGCGGCCAGACACACTTGTCATCCGCCATCTGCCCTGTTCGGAAACCATCTTCTCAGTGTAACGCATTAGAAAACACACGTCGTCCGTCCACTGTCGTCTTCCCAGTTTCACCTGGAGGAACGTGAACAACCCCCATTTTTTTTTTTTGAGGTCCAAAACCCACACGGTCGGGGAACGGGAATTGGTCCTGGGTTTTTCCAATCCGGGCGTACACCACATACCGCTTGTCCTCATCATTTATTTTTGGTCGCTGGATATTCAAGTACAGAAGGGATCCACCTTTTGTTGAGCGGGGCCGGGACACGGACACGGACATCATTTGGGTTCAAACCTTGTTTCTGAGTCTGAGAGACACTGAGTTTGTCGCTCGGCTTGCTGCTGCTGCTGCTGCTGCTGTTGTTGTTGTGGATGTTCCAGTTCAGCCGAACTGGCTGATTCTCAGTTCACACCCGAGCCCCCCTGGGCGACTCGCCGGACCCCGGCCGCAACGCTAATTCCTTCCCAGACGGCAGCGGAGAGAATGTATTATTCCCGTGAATAATACGCATACAATAATTTTTTTAGCTTATTACATTTTTTTTAATTGGAATCTTATTTTGAAACAATTACGTCTTCCGCTTGTATTCCACAACGGACCGAGGGTGAAATGTTCCGAACGTCCCCGACCCCCTGTTCCCGTTCCTGTTCCTGTTCCCCGTCTCCGTCTCCGTCTCCGTCCCCGTCTCCGTCCCCGTCTCCGTCTCCGTCTCCGTCTCCGTCTCCGCCGCCGCCGCCGCCGCCGTTCTTCTTCAGATGGCGGTCTGCAGCTCCCCGTTGAGCAGTGCGGCATTGTGGGTCTCCAGGTTGGCGTTGTTGACCAGGATGTCGTGCACCATGCGGCTGCGGTCCGCCCGGCTGTCGCTGCGCTCCATGTCGTCCAGGCCCGCCACCTTCCTCAGGCACAGGACGTTCTGGAAGCTCTTCTTGAAGTTGTCCGACAGGAAGGCGTACAGGATGGGGTTGGCGCAGCTGTTGGCATAGCCCAGCACCACCACGAAGTCGAAGGTGCTCTTCAGCGCCGAGGTGGGCTGGAGCACGCTGGTGGCTGACGTGACGTTGAACACGTAGAAGGGCAGCCAGCAGAAGACGAAGACCGCCACCACGATGGACACCATGCGCGTCACCTTCCGCTCCGAGCGCTTGCGCTTGCTGGAGCCCACCCGCATGCCCGAGGACTTCACCTGAGAAACGAGACGTGATGAGTAGCATAGCGGGTACCCCGTATAGTGGGTAAAGAGAACCTGGTAAAGAGGACCTGATCACCGCAGGCGCAGTGCGCTTTCACGGCGTCCCAAGGTCAGAGAACATTTAATGCGGATAATAGAGAGAAACTAGAGGGCCCTCAGTAGAGCTCTAAAAAGTCCCCCCGGATCCAGATTGGATCTGCCGCAAAAATGTAATCAACCTTTCCCTCAGTTTTAATCAATTTTGTCCAATTTCATCCATCATTTAATTTTTTTTAATCATCATGCAAACAGATCTTCGGAGGCGGAGGTAATATTGCCCACGGAGCGGTTCCTCACCTTGACGATGATGAGCACGTAACAGAGGCATATGACCACCAGGGGCAGGAAGAAGCCGATGAAGAAGGTGTAGATCATGAAGGTCTTGTAGTACACCTCCTGGGGCTCCGGCCAAACGATCCCACACACGGGCACCTTGTCCAGCCCGCTGAAGATCATGGTGGGCAGGTTGACCAGCAGCGACACGCCCCACACCGTGAGGTTGATGAGCTTGGCGAAGCGCGGCTTCCGCCACTTGGTGGACTTGATGGGGTGCACCACGGCCAGGTACCGGTCGATGCTCATCACCGTGAGGCAGAAGATACTGGTGAACTGATTGAGGGCATCTGAGGGCA
>CM051014.1:7886411-7891411 GCA_027704905.1 Muraenolepis orangiensis | reverse complement strand
AGATGAGAGAGAGAGAGAGAGAGAGAGAGAGAGAGAGAGAGAGAGAGAGAGAGAGAGAGAGAGAGAGAGAGAGAGAGAGAGAGAGAGAGAGAGAAAAAACAAAGTGAGACCGACTTGGAAATTCCTAGAAACGTCAAGGCTGAGGCATCATGCTTTCCTTCTGCAGTGTGACACTTCTCTCCCTCTCTCTCTCTCTCTCTCTCTCCTCTCTCTCTCTCTCTCTCTCTCTCTCTCTCTCTCTCTCTCTCTCTCTCTCTCTCTCTCTCTCTCTCTCTCGTTCGGCCCGTTGGTGCACATTCTTGTGTGCCTTGGAACACCTGATGCAATTCCTGTCCACGTGCCACCACTCTACATACGCACGCAGAGAGATCTGCTCTGACCTCGCGTTTGTTTATCCTCCCTTAAGTGAGCGAATGTGTGTGTGTGTGTGTGTGCGCGTGTGCGTGTGTGTGTGTGTGTGTGTGTCGCCGTGACACAGTGGACGTGGACGTGGACGTCATAGGTAGAGAATGGCGTGCGGGGGGTGCTGGCAGGCGGTTGCCGCCGGTGGGTCTTAAACAACATGTCGGTCAGCGGGGGAACCACACAGGGGAGGCGGTGGGGGGGGGGGGGGGGGCTTTGGAGGAACGGAGATCTACGATACGATGATGACAGATCCCCCCACCCACCCCCTCTCCTCGGCCCCCCCGCCCACACAGAGACGTGAGGATGTGAGGCCAGGCCAGGTGAGTTCTGTCCCCCCCTCCTTCCTCCTTCCCCTGCTGGCCCTACACCCTGGAGCCAGGAGCACGCCTTGGAGCTTCGGCTTGCTGTTTTAGCCTGCAGCGAGTCGTGTCAGGCTGAGGGGGGGGGGGGGGGGGGGGAGGGGGAACTTGTGTGATGCACAGATACACCCCTACACACACACACACACACACACACACACACACACACACACCCGTCCAAGAGAGGTGGTTCGGGTGCCCCTCGGCGTATCAGGTGCTATGCAGCGTGTGTCGCCACAACCGAGAAAGGGGAAAGTAGAAAGTAGTAGCAGGGGGTGTCTGACTACCATGACGAATGGGTTCTGGGTTCGAATCCCCGATGTCCGCAGTCTTTGGCTGTGAGGCATCCCTGAGCGAGATGCCCTATCATAACCCCCTAGCTGCTCCTGAATGACGTTCACTCTTCCAACTCTTCCCAGCAGGTTTGTACCTTTACAATGTGGGTGTAATGTAAATGAACAATGATCAATTACCCTCCATTTAACCGGCATTCAGTTTTGCAAATGTGTTGTTTTGCCGGGCCTAGGGCTGTGGTTCCATCTGTTGTTCTCTGGTCATGTAGCACCAGTTCTCTAGGGCTGTGGTTCCATCTGTTGTTCTCTGGTCATGTAGCACCAGTTCTCTAGGGCTGTGGTTCCATCTGTTGTTCTCTGGTCATGTAGCACCAGTTCTCTAGGGCTGTGGTTCCATCTGTTGTTCTCTGGTCATGTAGCACCAGTTCTCTAGGGCTGTGGTTCCAACTGTAGTTTTCTGGTCACGTAGCATCAGTTCTCTTGGGCTGTTTTCTAATTCTGTTTCATCTTCCTACTGCATCTCAGCCCCGTTTTATGAAAAGCCCTATGTTCAGCCGGGAAAACATGTACTTCTTTAAGGATGCTGTGTAGCTACAAGCGTCTGCTAATGGACTGAACTCCCAGAAATGTTTCATTAAAAAAACGCCAAAGGAACAATTCTCCGGAGGTCAGGGAGGTTGGGGGGGGGGGGGGGGGGGTACCAACACCTACACCCTGAGAGAATGAGTCAGAATGAGAGAGAATGACTTCCCTCCCTTGTTTTTTTGGGGGGGGGGGGGGGGGGGGGGGGTGGGTCTGCAGGTCTAAAGTAAACGATATCTGTCTGCGTCTGCATCTCCTGAAGCTTACCATCCTCGGTGGTTCCCTGATCACCTCCTGAGTACTTTCCAATTTATTCTGGCCGATGGATCACTGTGACACCACCGCTGACACCGCCACCGCGATGGTGAGGGGGGAATGGACCAGAGCTTTATTTATATTCCTTGACAGCCGCTATGAGAGATGGGCTCTATTACGAAGACGTGTGCCTGTGTCTGTGAGCCTGTGTGTGGCTGTGTGTGTGTGTGTGTGTGTGTGTGTGTGTGTGTGTGTGTGTGTGTGTGTGTGTGTGTGTGTGTGTGTGTGTGTGTGTGTGTGTGTGTGTGTGTGTGTGCGCGTGCGTGCGTGCGCGTGCGTGCGTGTGTGTGTGTGTGTGTGCGTGTGTGGTCACTAGCGTCGCATATTTGCCCGTTAGTCGCGTTTCTTGACTATCCTTCAAGGGACGGAGAGTTTGTTCGTTAATATGAAACAGCGTTGATGTTGCAGCGCTCCAATGAAGCAACGCTTGTGTCATGCTAGAACATTGGCCGAGCGCGGCGATTTCCCATCCATAATATTACCATGTTCCACTATCAGAATCAGAATCAGAATGCCTTTATTGTTGAAATTGTGACGCAATCCTCACAGTCACTCTCTACAAACAGCAATTGAAAAATACAAATGATTTACAAACTAAACTGAACAAAATAAACGGTTAAAATGAACAGGTTGAAAATGGCCATGTCAAATTGTATGTTTACACATTGCAGTGAATGCTATTTTCAATATTACCACTACCGAGCCCTTCCTTTGTGAAACCCTACACATTATACACAAGCATTCAACATGAATCAACGTGAATGCTACAGTAAGCCTACTAAAATCTAAATCTAATCACATACACATACTTAAGTGCGACAACAATTCAAGATTCTTTATTTTTGCCAAGTACAATGGAATGCTTACTCCTCATTGACTCCCGCAGTATGCATTTCTTCAGCAATTCTTTACTGAACTATGCAATACTATACTATACTATGCAATACTATACTATACTTTTCTATACAGTAGGCCTACTATACTATAAACAACACTATATACTATATACTTTATACTATGCTATATACCAGTGGAGGCTCGTCCATTGAAGAAAGGGAGGACAATCCTCACTAAAATTTCAGAGAAAAATAAACTTGCAAGAGAAAAATAAATACACATAAATTGAACAGATGAATCTGTGAAAATACTGATAATATTACTATTTTCATACTTTGAAGGCACGACGATCATGTCCCGTGTCAAAATACCAACAGCACCCCCTACCGCAATTGAGAATAACTGTTCGTCCTCCCCCAAGCTCCCCATTGACGTCCGTTATAAAACTCCCGGACCCGAGCGGACGGTGAGTCCTGGTTTGGTCCATCCATCCTTTGGACCATCCTCCCTTAGGGTGGGTCTAGCTAGAGGATCTGTGAACCAATCAGCAGAGCTCACTGCGCTGGTAAATAGCCAATCCGAGTTTTGGGGGGCGGGTTAACATCATGCAAGGATCTGTCTTGTGTCATTCATTAATTTCGCATTCCAGAAAACTTGTGAGTCATTTACTTTTAATTCATTTCAGATTTAAAACTTGAGTTCCGACTTCATATAGTTCCAGTTGCATGACGCCAAACGTAAACAGAAAATATACTTTACACAAAAAACCCTTCTCCCTCAAATCTCAATTTCAATGCCGTTGGGTTTGTTCGTTAGCACAAGCCACTGTGCATATCAATTATATTCCGATTTTTCAGATGAGTGATTTCTCATTAATAGAGTAATCACTAAATAGCTCCTTTTCATCCAAACAACGCTTCTTCCTCACAATCGGTTTCAATTCTGTTGGCTTGGTCTGCTAAAATGACCCACTAATATACTGTTAAAAATTCATAGTTAGGCACCTTCCATCCTCGCCTACTTTTATAACCACCAGCCGCCACTGCTCTACACTATAAACAACACTATACTATAACTATTAAATACCATACTCAATAAAAAACAACATTAAAGTGTCTAATGGATGATGTTTGCAGTACATATGGTGGATGGCGCAAAAAAAGCATGTTTTCGAGGGATCGGGAATTAAATTCCACCGGCGGTCGAGCGAGCGGCGACAGAGGAATCGAACTGAAAGACGCGACCCCGACAATAACAATGAGAACGGCGATCACTCATCGTGCCGTCGTAATGAGCTTCCATTAATAGCGTGGCGACGCAGTGTTTGGCCTCTCTCTCTCTCTCTCTCTCTCTCTCTCTCTCTCTCTCTCTCTCTCTCTCTCTCTCTCTCTCCGAGACGCGACAGAGAGCCGCAGAGATGACTCATTTTCCACGCCTCTGGCCGCCGCCGTATGTCGCCATCAAATCGCCAAATTACCAGAGCTGAACGTGGCCTCCTTAATGCGTTCACATCTTCCCCCGCGTCCTCCTCAAGTGTCTGCTGCAGTCATTCATTGTGCCCGGAAAGGGACGGAAGGTTGAAGGAAATAACCAGAATGCCCGTACTTGATTGACGACGACAACTGACAGTTTCATCGCACGGCGTACGGAGGAGTTCTCCAAGGACGTTAACAGTTGGAAACCACTGTTGTTGTTTTTTTTGTAATTACTTTATTTAAGGAACAAAATAGAAGGAAGAAAATAGCTGCAGGCTATAAGGCGGCGAGGCTAGAGGCTCCTCTTGAGGCTAGAGGACTGCACTCCCACCGCTCTGTCGAGGGTCCATCGGGCGGCGCCATGGAAACTGGACACCGGGGATGTCCACACACGGGATATTTCTTCTTTATTTTTTAAATATTTTTTATATATTATATTAGTAACCGTTTTCCCGGTGTGTGATGAAAATGTAATCCTCCAAATATACGTATATATATATTTTTGAACAGAGACGGTTCTCTGAACTTGAAGTGTTAATAACCACATTTTCACATCTATGCCCTCACCTTTCATTGAAAAGGAAGTCTTAGTCTCAAAATAACACCAGCAAATGGTTCATATTTTATTTATTATTATATATATATATATTATATCCGCCGTGGCAGCAGGCACATCAAAACAAAGTAATTGGACGGCGGTAAACAGCTGCGCCGTCGCACGAGACGTTTGACAA
>CM051014.1:7878911-7881411 GCA_027704905.1 Muraenolepis orangiensis | reverse complement strand
GACTCTTGAGTACATCCCGTTCAAATTCATGAGTTATGAGGCATTTTTCACTTTTGTTATGAGGCCTATGGGTGAAGACGCATGAGTAAGAGTGAAACATTTGAAACAAGTTACAGTAAAAAAGATTAAATAATAATAAACAAAACCTCCTCGCTGTAATACATCAAATATTATCTTTAGGATTTATATACACTGTACTTTGGGTAATAAAAACGCACAGCTCAAAGAATTCAGCCAAAAGCATTATATTTCCTTAAGGTTTCTTAAAGATTCTTGAAGTGAGAGCACTATCCTATCAGTCTCTTTCTCTTTTTATAAAAATAAAATATTTCAATATTTACTTCTTTCAAAAAACTGTTTTCAGAGCCAAAATAAAAAGTCAAAAACCTTTGCATTTTTTATGTACATTTTTAATATTTTAATATTTTAAACACAAAATGCTTTACAAATCCTTTTCATCTAAATTGGAGAAGCAAACTAAGTACAATAAAGATAAATGAACGTATACACACATAAATATATCAAACTCAGTGTCATTGAGATAGGTACACACAGGTTATGATGATGACAATATTCACAAAAATATAAACAATAGATGGATTGATATATGTCAAAAAACTAAAACGGTTAGGCATAGTGTGGGTTGATGCGATAAATGTGACGGATATTAGATAGATAGATAGATAGATAGATACTTTATTGATCCCGAGGGAAATTCAGTCTTCCAGCAGCTCATACAATAGCAAACAAACACTTATTCAGTTATAAAAACTTAAAAACGAAGGGACCTATCTAAAACACAACCAGAACTATAAAATCACAATAAATAACATATACATATTATATTATATATATAATATTACATTAGCATGATAATATGTCAGATAATATGTCTTATCACGCTTATGAGCTTTTGATCCAGAGATAATATGTCAATCTAATGAAATGATACGACCCGTGATCCAAGTGATTCATTCAGGGAACACACACGTTTTTTCACACACACACACACACACACACACACACAAGAGCACAGACACACGCACATATCAGCCCGTGTGCACCCGGCCAATCGTGTCTCCGTATGGCCACGTCGCCGTGGCGACCAACACGGGGACCAATGATACGAGGTCTTCGTCCCGGTGCCGACGCCCACTAGAGAGAGGCACACTGCGCGCGCGCGTTGTAATGAGCTGATCGTCCTTCATCGAGTTTCTCTCTCAAACCGAACGTGGAACGTACCATATTACATTTAGGGTTTTTTCCCCCAGGTAAAAAAACAAAACGGATTTGAAATCAGAACTAAGAAAGGAAAGCCAAATTTTCTCATGAAACTCAAGTTGAGTTAAATAATGCGAAGCTAAATTCCCCGGGGGAACTAGTTTCTAAACCCCAGCCGCCGCAGTGCGATACCGTCAGTTATACTTGTCGGTTACGCCGGCACGCTGACGCTATCCCGTCCGCTGCCGTCGGTCAAGTCGTAGCGCTCCGTGTCGGCGTCGTAGCGCTCCGTGTCGGCGTCGCGGCGCGCCCCGGGGGACCGCTTGCCGGGACGCAGGAGTCGGGCGAAGTGGCGCCGGAAGGTCTCGGAGAGGCAGGCGTAGAGGATGGGGTTGGCGCAGCTCCACGAGTACGACAGCAGCACCACAAACTCGAAGCCGCGGGCAAAGCCCAGCGGCAAGTCGCTGCGGTACAGCGAGCAGAAGTTAAAGACGTAGAACGGCAGCCAGCACACGCCGAACACCGCCACCACCGCCACCACCATCTTGGTCACCTGCCGCTCCAGCCGGTGGCCCTCGTGGCGGGCTCCCGGCGTCGTCGCGCCGGTCGCGCCGGTCGTGGCGGCCACTGACCGCCGCGCGCTTCTCCGCTGGGAGCGCAGCGTCAGCATCAGGGCGGCGTACGAGGCGGTCATCACGGCGAAGGGCAGCGCGAAGCCCAGCGTGAAGGTGTAGCTCAGGAAGCCCAGCCACCAGGAGTCGGAGGCCAGCTCCAGCTCCATGACGCACAGGCCGTCGCGGGCGGAGAAGCGCAGCGCCATGGGCAGCACGGGCACCAGCGAGAAGAGCCACAGCCCGGCCGACACCGCCTTGGCGCGGCCCGGCGTCCTCCAGCGGGCGAAGCGCAGCGGGTCGGCCAGCGCCATGTAGCGGTCCACGCTCATCACCGTCAGGCAGAAGACACTGGTGAACTGGTTGATGCCGTCCAGCACCATGACCAGCTTGCACGCCACGTCGCCGAAGTCCCAGCGGTTCCGGAAGTTCTGCGTGGCCACGAAGGGCAGGCCCACCATGAAGAGGCCGTCGGCCAGCGCCAGGTTGAAGATGTACACGGTGGTGGCCGACGCCATTTTGTCCAGCTTGAGGACGGCCACCAGCACCAGCGCGTTGCCGGCCAGGCCCAGCACGCAGACCAGCAGGTACAGGACGGCCATGGTGACGCTGAAGGCGTCGACTTTGGCCACCGGGAAGGCGCCGCCGCCGCGGTCCGCCGGGGTGCC
>CM051014.1:7778911-7868911 GCA_027704905.1 Muraenolepis orangiensis | reverse complement strand
CCCCATTGTTCTATTCCTTCTCAAAGTTTCTCCCCTATTATATTATTATCTATTATTAAGGGACTTTTTCTCTTTACTCTTTTGGGGGGCTAACCCTGGTAACTGTGATTAAGGGCTAAACAATATGTTGCTCCTTGACTTGGTTATCAGTGGTCCTTGATGGAGTCCTCGATGCGATGCCAATGCGAGGCAAAACATGTCTGTACTAAATTTGAAAAGTAACGTTTGTCTTAGGACTATTCACTATCACATGTTTTGTCAACTTTATATAGATATGGAGCATATCACTGATGTCTTATGTGTCAGTCTTATTGCAGCCCTGTTACTTTGTTATGGTTGGATGCTGCTGATTAATTTTCTCTCATTAACGCTAACCTTTGCCTTTTCAGAAACGCATATTGGATGGCAGCTTGGGCTTTGCAGCTGGGGTGAGACACACACACACACCACACCACACACACACACACACACACACCACACACACACACACACACACACACACCACACACACACACATACATACACACACCTGACACATACATACGTGTATACATTCTGATGTCAAACATATAGTGTGTGTGTGTGTATGCACGCGCATATACCGGAAAGTGCAGACCAGTGTGAAGTTTCCTGTAGCTGTGGTGGGTGAGGTTCTGTCAATCTGTCAACCTCCCACCTTTCGGTGACTTGGTAAGCACAGCGGGGGGGGGGGGGAAATCAACCGCCACCCATGGCTGTGTGAACGCTTGGGTTGTGACTCACAGAGACGTGAGTTCTGGAGCCATGCCTGCTGTTTGCCTTTCTTCCCATCGATTTGTAAGCAGACGAATGAAGCAGTTCAGACGCAGCAGGATGTTGAACGCTGATACCACACACACACACACACACACACACACACACACACACACACACACACACACACACACACACACACACACACACACACACACACACACACACACACACACACACACACACACACACACACACACACACACACACAGCAAGCAAGCACAGGCTTCTGGTGTTGCTTGTAGGAAGTCAAGAGGAATTGTTGAAAAGGAAACCCCTTTGATTTGAGTTATGAGTTGTTTATAGGGGTTCGGGCTTTTTTATCTTCTAAATTATTTTTAGATTTGGAACCAATTTACTCCTGCTGTACGAATTCTTCACAACAATATCAGTAGAAGTAAAACTTCAAATCTTCACGTCTGGTTGTTCTCAGCCTTGAAGAGCAGCTCCAGCTGGCTCAAACCGGTGGTCCCGGTAAATCCTAAAGAGTGTTTTCCGAGTCAGAGTTTACACATC
Source organism: Muraenolepis orangiensis (assembly GCA_027704905.1). NCBI lineage: Eukaryota > Metazoa > Chordata > Actinopteri > Gadiformes > Muraenolepididae > Muraenolepis > Muraenolepis orangiensis. Next base: position 7,867,603 of record CM051014.1, on the reverse strand, counting down.
GCTTGAATAAAGACGGGTGGCACCGCACAAACTTGTTCTTACGTAGTGCATAGTAGTTACTAAGTATTAAGAGTACATGAGTACAACACAACATACAGGTTTGACGGTGCCATGCAAATCGATGTCCTCTCCCAAGGTCTTCTCAAGCACATAGTTTGTTTGTTACAGTTTGGTTTGTCTTTACGTTGCAGCGACAGCCAATGGCTTAGTTATCCCCTTGGAAGTGCAACACATTCACATTAAAATAAAATGTACTAAATTCACAAATTTTGTAAAATGCTAGTTTGAAACAAACTAGTGTGTAGAGAGAGAGAGAGATGGCAGGATGGATATAGGAGGGCAGTGAGGGAAATAATATAAAGATGGAGAAAGAGGTGTAGAGGGACAGAGTGAGATAGAGAGAGAGAATGAGAGATAGGGGGCCAGTGAGATAATGGAAGAGAGAGAGAGAAGGACGGAGAGAGAGCGAGACAGGAACAGGGAGAAACAGCGAGAGAGTAAAGAGTATGGTTACGAGATAAACTTGGCACTCCTTTCGTTTCCAATTCGGTTTTCTTCTCTCTCTCTCCCCCTCCCCCCCCCTATTGTTGCAGTGCTACCGTGTGTTATTGTATGTATGCATACAATTATTCAACAGGAGAGAGAGAGAGAGAACTCTCTCTGTGCAGAAGTTATCTGTGCAGTTATCTGTTATCTGTGCAGAATCTGGGACAGAATCTTTCAGAAACATCACCCAAGATGTGTCCCCCATGTTTCCTTGCAGCGTGAGCCGAGTGTCGATGCCTCCAGGCTTCCGCCGAGGGTTAAGCGCCGGTGGGGAGACGCCGCGGCGCTCGCCATCTGCTACCACCGGAGAGATTCCCCCCGTTTAAAATCACTCTATGGCTTTGATGAATTATTCTACAGCTATAATGAGATGGGTGTATGCAGGCCGGTGCGGCTATTTTCGTACGCTGGGAAAGCACATTTTTGCTCACGGCGGTCCATTCAGTCTGTAGATTACTTTACTGTATTCTGACACAGGCACGCAAGCACATACACGCCATATCGGATGCAACGTCTAAGTGCTCTGAATTCTGTCTTGTCTATTTCTCCGTCTTTTGCTCATATTTATATGCTGAACCTGAACAAAATATTCAGGGATATTATACTTTCGCGCAATAATGGCCCAGGGAAGAAGAACATTTCCCGATTTTTTTTTTAAATTTGCCGCTAAGGGCGCCGTTTTAAAACGGGAAAATCCCATTTTCTGTGGTATTTCTGGAAGCGATGGATCCGATTGATCTCAAGTATTCCCGGAGTATCTGTACCTATTGTTTCATTTTAGTATATCACTCGGTCTCATCTGTCACTTTTCTCCCATTTTCTCATTTCCCAGGCACTGAGCCCGAAATGCAGGCCTCAGGCCGCCCCTCGACCTATCAACCGTAACGGGAAAGGGAATAGGGTTTGAGGCGTGTGTGTGTGTGTGTGTGTGTGTGTGTGTGTGTGTGTGTGTGTGTGTGTGTGTGTGTGTGTGTGTGTGTGTGTGTGTGTGTGTGTGTGTGTGTGTGTGTGTGTGTGTGTGTGTGTGTGTGTGTGTGTGTGTGTGTGTGTGTGTGTGTGTGTGTGTGTGTGTGTGTGTGTGTGTGTGTGTGTGTGTGTGTGTGTGGTGGTATAAACGCTATAGAAAAGTGCACCAGCATGAATTTCGGGCCAAACCGTTCAACCGGTAAGACTAGAAAAGAGGCAAATGATTTGAAAGACAGGAGATGGGGGGGGGGGAAGCTTGGCACTTATATGGGTGCCTCAAGCAAAGCCCTAAAGCGCTATCCAAGTGTATGCCGAGGAAAAAACAAAACACAGTTCTGGATGACGGATCAGCCAGAAAAGGGAATAAACAAATATTTCCAAATTTTTCAGCATGTTATTATTAGTAGGTGGAACATTTTGATGTCCCCCCCCCGTTTAAACATCGACACACGGTGGTCCTTGTCTGACAGTGAAGGCACCCAGCTGCTGTCAGTAGAACTGATGCTAGCTGTGCTGCAGTTTTCCCTGCGTTCCTCCATCACCTCCGAGTGTCAGACCGCAACGTGCCGAAGTTTCTCTCCCCCTTAAGGTAAAAACTCAAAATTGCCAAAATGCAATTCCTGTTGTTTTCATTTGAATTCTCACATGGAACAAAAGCGTAGAAGCGTTCACTTTCCTGGCATGATTCATGAGACCCGTCGGTGTCAGAACACCTTGTGCCGTCCCCCCAAAACACTACCTTCAATTTCAGGACTTTTTTTTTTTTCAAGACGTTTCTCTTCTGACGAGTAGAAGACGAGACCCCATCCATTTGCCAGCGCAAAAACAATAACTTACAGATATGCCAAACTCGGACGAATGCAAAGTAAAGCCCCACAAAACCCCCACGCACTGGAAGCAGCTGCTTGATATTTAACAAAGAGAAGCCCTTCACCTTTTTCTTGTATTTCTTGTATTTAAGTATTGGGATTAGTCACACACTACTGAATACAAACTCAATTGACCTACTATCTTTGGTTCGACAAAAGAGAGAGAGAGAGAGAGTGTGTGTGTGTGTGTGTGTGTGTGTGTGTGTGTGAGCTGTGTTATGTGTATCTGAGCTGTGTTAGTTTGCCACCCATTTTGAAAATACTATTTTTGTTTTTATTCTAAAATGGTTTAGTTAGATTTAGCAAGATCAACCAAGAGGATTGAACTCGGCAACCGATTTTTATATATATTGTGTGTGTCAAGTATTGCGTTGGCTTGTGTTTTGCGGGGGGTGCTCTGTATGTTGAGGCTGTCTGCTGGCGTCTGGCTGAGCAGTTAAGCCGTCCACTGGGGAACAGTTAAATATCTCTGTTTTATGATCGGGTGGGAGGGAGTATCGACTTGTTTTCTATGTGTTTTGATCCTCTTTATCCTTGGATTGGTACGGCCTGATGTGATTGTGGCCCAAAGAGGCAAGTGAGTAGACACGCTCTGACAACGCTGCCCCTGGGGACGCAACGGCCAGCGGAATCACGTCCCTCGAGCGTCTCGGTCCGGCGAGAGCGACGCAAATGACTTCACCTTTGACCCCGGGTTGAGTGAGCCGCTGTCTCGGCACACGTGTTGGTTTTTTTTCTTCTTCTTTTGTGTGTGTGCGTGTGCGCGTGTGTGTGCGCGTGCGCGCGACGACTATCAATAAGGTCATGCCAACAGGTAGGCAAGATAACTACTAGTCACCAGAAGTACATTTCCTTCCTAACAAGCCTCCAAGAGCAGAACCAGTGCTCAGGGTAAAAGTACAATATGTTGGCTCCCCTTAGATTTGTACACAAAAAGCATCACACCATGGGACAACAAATGGGCTTATGAGCGTGACACAAGATTCCGCCCGGGGTACACTGCACGTCGAGGAGAGGTGATCAGTCTGCATTTACATGTGGGACCACATTTACATGTGAGGCGTTTTTTTTCGCATTCGCTTTCATCCAAGGCCACCGCACAGCTGAGGCTGAGGACAGTCAAAGCATGGGCGTGTAGAATCTAAATTGGAGTCACTCACAATACATTCCACACGCTACACCGGAGAAAATGACAACAGAATGCACAGCTGTAGCAATCAGAGCACACAAAGGTGGGAGAGAGCACAAAGGTGTGTGTGTGTGTGTGTGTGTGTGTGTGTGTGTGTGTGTGTGTGTGTGTGTGTGTGTGTGTGTGTGTGTGTGTGTGTGTGTGTGTGTGTGTGTGTGTGTGTGTGTGTGTGTGTGTGTGTGTGTGTGTGTGTGTGTGTGTGTGTGTGTGTGTGTGTGTGTGTGTGAACACCTAACTATACAGTCCACTAGACAACCTTTTGTTGAGCCAAGGCACAATTTTTTTACGTTAAAGCAATTCTGCGGCACACCACCAACCAAAAGTCTTACAAAATAACACATTTACAATGACAATTTAGTCTCTAATTTTATATATATAATATATATATTTTATATTCTATATATAATATATATAATATATATATTATATTTATATGTGTATATTTATATACACATATTTGTTGGTTATTATTTCTCAAGTACGTTCTCAAGCTACTTCCTGTTTTCAGAGTTTTATACGGTGGCGTTGGAGTACGTGGAACAGGTGCGACGCGATGTTTAGAACGTCCCGTGTTTCCGAAGTCTGTGAATAACTCTAAATCAAACCTTTTGGCACCTGGTTTCCCGCTCTTTGAGGCTTGTTTGGGAATGAAATGTACTTGACGACTTCTGGGGACGAGTTGTTCCCTCGCCTAACCTCTGTTGAACGACCTTATTGTCAGTCGCTTTGGACAAAACTAAATGATTGTAATATAATGTAATGTAATGTATTGATTCAAAGAGCTTCCAATGGCACTTTTTCCCCCCTTATTCGGTCCACTTGGCTGAAGAACCATTTGCATGAATCTAAATGTACATGAGGATGAAATAAACACACAAAAACAACGTGACAACTAAGACGATAAGTCGAACACATGGAAAGGCAGACCAGGCCTTTTACAAATTAATTCGTATTAACATCTCTCTCTCTCTCTCTGCGGTGGTGTCGCAATTGTGTGCCAAGATGGCGTTCTCCTTTCTCTGTGTTTGCCACCAAAAACAATGAAGACCTGCTCCGCCACGATATCCGCCACCAAAAACAATGAATACCTGCTCCGCACACAAATAACAATGAAGAACATCTCATCATCTGCGTTCATTACTTCCAGTAATGGGTTTCACAATGTATTTTTATATGGTGTCTCCCCCAGGGGGGGGGGGGAAAGATTTACCCCCAAAGAGCAACGTCAGACCTGCTTTCCATTTCCTCACTGGATTTAGAATCCGCTGTGTGTTGACTTTAATTCCGCCAAACGCCATTTTACACACATCTCAACGGAACGGAATGCTTCCCCCCCCCCGTGCAGTAATGCACTACGTTCATCACCGTGTTCATCCTAGTATTAGGAGCAGTGGGCGGCTCTTCTTCTATACACGCGCACGGGGAGCAGCGTAGGGGGTATGGTGCCTTGCTCAAGGTCACCTTGAGCAGTGTCCAGGTGTTTCGGGGACTTCAACTGGCGACCTTCCGGTTCCCAAGCCATACGAATAAAATGTATGTGTGTATATATATATATATATATATATATATATATATATATATATATAATATATACTGTTTATATCTATACTGTTTATATATTTACTGTTGAGATGTATCAGTTGAAGCGACACTGTATATGTTTTGAGAGATGAACTTGAAAAAACCCCATCCTGCCATAAGTCTCAGAGATAGAGGGTAAGGAAAGAGGAAGAGGAAGAGCTGAATGAACTTGGATTAAAAGAGAGCAGTTACTGTGAAATAGGCTGAGGGGCTTGGCTGCAAAGATGAAGAAGATAGATGGAAATAATGTCAAAGGCAAAACGAAGTGACTATAGGGACAAATATATAACTATAATATACCGATGTGTATAGAATATTAACAAAGGACAAAATGTGCCGTAATGGCGCATTGTGAAGATCTGTCAGCCGTCTGAGCCACTGAGTGCACTGTGGTCTTCACACTGCTGTCTGTCTGCCAGAAGAGGAGGACAACACACATGAACCAGCGTTGCACTAGTTAGTGTTTAGCATTTGTGAACATTGTCCATTTATTTTCTTCTTCTCCATATGAGCATATTTGTCCGCCAAGATGCATGGTTCCCGCGGAGCCATTATTATTAAAAAGTCCTAAATGCGTAAAAAAGTGTTTATTCAAGGCCTTAAAAGGCATTAAAAACTCTGGCATAACAATTGCATGGGTCTTTAAATGTTTTTTTTTTTTTTTTTTTACTTTTCCGACTGTGGGGAGGGGAAAGTCATAAACCTCAAGCCAATGAATGTCAGACTTCTATGTATTTTATGTGAAATGGATATTTATTGGGCTCCCGCGCCACAAGCCCTGTAGCACCGCAGCCATGACTCAGAATGCCAAAACGCCGCCGGCTCTCCCACATGAACGATACTTGTTGTCGTCGGAGAAGCCGGCACGGCTGAGATCAACGGACAGAATTAGAATGTATAGCGGTACAAATACACGTGTATTATTGTAATAAACTTAAAAATCTTAACTTAACTTAACAATAAAACGATTCCGGGCGGATTTACCGTCGTTTACCTGTGCGCCTTGAAATCTGTATTCAATTGTGTTCAAAAGGTATTTAAAAAGTCTCGTAAACCCGGTAGATACCCTGTCTCACAGTTGATTAGGCCTTTGTTCAGTCAAAGGAGTGTGTGATTTGATCGTTTCCCATTTATCTCCACACACACACACACCGGTGTGTTCCCACAGCTATCTCATTGAACTTACTACACAGCTTTATCCGTTTTTTAAATGGACCCTATCTATTAAGGCCCTCGGTAATGACAATCGTGTGAATCGGTTTCCTTGTTTAAATTTCCTTCCAACTACCTATTTGTTATAATTGGACTTTGTTACCCTGCCCATCTCTGCCAGTCTTTCGCTCCGTCTCTCTCTAACGTGGCGTTCATTAAATGATCAAGTTCTGGAGGTCTGTTGGCTGTCTATTGTCCTCTTGGCTGTGCCTGGAAGGAGAGGCACCTCTTCTGTGTGCCGCTTATCAACGTTTCTGGTTCTTTCCCCCCTTGGGTTTCGGGGAGTTTATCCCCTGCCCTTCAAACGCCAAGGAAATTGGTTTAAACAAAAATAATAATAATAATAATAGCTTAAGGGGCTATATACAAATACATTTAACTTTGACTTCATTTGAGCTCTTCCCAGACAGGGGGGGGGGGGGGTGGATGATGGTTCATGGCTCATAAGTGTGTTTTAGAATGTTATTTTTCCGTTAGCGACATTTACGTGGAAAGTGTACAAGCAGACAGACAATAAATACATGAGCGATGATTGTCTGGCAACTGGAAGGTTTCTGGTTCGATTCCCCCTGGCTCCTTCCACCTCAAGTATCTTGGTGTCCCCGTGCGAGACACCTGACCCTAGCTGCTCCCGATGTGCCGGCTGTCCGTGTGTCGTTGTGTGTATGAATGACTGGGTGTATGGATCGCTGAATATGAGGCACTGAGTGTAAAGCCACAGGTTGTGAAGAGCGCCATATAAATGCGGTCTATTAACCATGAATGCCTGAGACCATCACTCTAGGCGCCCGTCTGCCGGACGGTGGCTGCCCGTTGCCCCTAGTGATATTATACGTTTTCAAAGCATTGACAAACAAGGGGATCAATCCATACTTTACGTTGCTGAATGATGACGTCTCGCCGCTAATGAACATCATCAATCTCACTCACACACACAGGATCGGTCGATCGGACTTAAAACACTCATACGCGGGGACAATATGCTATGTTCTCGTGCATGACACGGTATGAAGTTAAAATTCTTTGAAACGCGGTTGAAATACGACACGCGCTTTCATGGACGACATGAACACCGCTTCAAAACCGAGGTTTGGAAAGCCGAGGTTGTGTCAGCGCTACAGAAGGCCACCCATGGAGTTAGATTTTGAATCTGTTTGTATTCCAAATGCTCCAGAGGCTCCAGACACAGGCACTCCCAGGGTTGAGTGCCTGTGTCTGTATAATCTCTGAGACTATTGCAGAGAGAGAGAGAGAGCGCGAGAGAGCGCGAGAGAGCGAGAGAGAGAGAGAGAGAGAGAGAGAGAGAGAGAGAGAGAGAGAGAGAGAGAGAGAGAGAGAGAGAGAGAGAGGAGAGAGAGAGAGAGAGAGAGAGAGAGAGAGAGAGAGAGAGAGAGAGAGAGAGAGAGAGAGAGAGAGAGAGAGAGAGAGAGAGAGAGAGAGAGAGAGAGAGAGAGAGAGAGAGAGAGAGAGAGGAGAGAGAGGAGAGAGAGAGAGAGAGAGAGAGAGAGAGAGAGAGAGAGAGACAGAGCGAGCGAGCAGATGCCATATTTGTTCTCGGTGGCAAAAACCGCTGGCGGGCTAATCTTGCATAAGAGATCTATTATCGGCCCCATGGCCCCTGAACACTCTTCAGTCACCTGTCATCTTCCATTCTTTCTTTTCCAATTAAAAAGTCGTTGAATATGGAATTCAAGGTTGCAAGCCTCCAGTTCGGGGTGTTCATTAATATGAAGTGAAAAAATTGTGGTCGTTATTTGAAGACCTTTTGTTCGTCTGCATATTACGCAACACGGAGACCTCCACCCGAGCGTCGACCCAATTGGCGCACGAAAACAGGAAGAAGAAGAAGAAGAAGAAGAAGAAGATGAAGTATAATCAGCTCTGCGTTATTTTTAGATGTGTGCGCCTTGATTGGATCGACCGTGGGTGGAAAATTAATCACCGCAACTGAAGTTCAATTACAGCGATAGTGTTGCTGAGACTTTACCTTCATTCGCACAGAGAATACACCGAGATAAACAGGATGTTCCTGACAGGGGCCGGCTGTGATAACCGTGATGAGGTACACATCGCTACGACCGCCAGAAGACGTAGCGTGCAGTTGCCCGCCGTCCACGCATTTTTGCTTTTCACATTAAAGGTTCATCTTGTTAAGGTTCGGGTGGTGATACTTGTGAAGGTTTAGGTGTTTTATGGCATTGCGGTGTATTATCCCAGTGTCTGTGTCTGGGGATAATGGATAAGGTTATAGATTTGCACGGCAAAGAAAATCTTGCCACTAATAGTAGTAGAGTCACATCTTATCAAATGTAATATTTCCATCTCCCTTTGTATGTCTGGAAAGTATTAGCGCTGTCTTTAAAGCTAATTAGCGGTATTTACGGATAATCTGCAATGAGTGAACTCGGCTCAAGGTGTGTACAAATCCATATACAAATTGTGGCATGGCATTAAAAATATCGAGTAAATGCATCACTGTCAAAAGACGAGGAGACGGTGTTTTGCGACTCTGAATGGTTTCCCAAAGCAGACGTCTCTGTCTGGTGGATATCCGATATTTCGCGCACGACTGCTCCCTCATTTGACAGTATCCTGAGTCGCATCGGACCGTTCTCAAGAGCACCCGATAAGAGCCTTCACTGTTCAAAGGTTTGATGCTCCTCCGACCGCAGTCCCGCACGACACAGAGCAGTCCACGAGGACTGGAGGAGGATTTGCAAATGTGCAGTGACAGGAGTGTGTGTGTGTGTGTGTGTGTGTGTGTGTGTGTGTGTGAGAATGTGTGTGTGTGTCACGTGCAGTCCAGAGGGCCGTGCGCGTGTGTGCCTGGCTCTCTCTCTCTCTCTCTCTCTCTCTCTCTCTCTCTCTCTCTCTCTCTCTCTCTCTCTCTCTCTCTCTCTCTCTCTCTCTCTCTCTCTCTCTCTCTCTCTCTCTCTCTCTCTCTCTCTCTCTCTGGACAGCACATGACACCGACGTTTGTGTCGTCTCTCCTCAGAGACACAATGGAGGGCTGTCACAGAAGGGGCTGTTGTCGGGGAGACATCGTGACGCAGTGGTCTAATAGTGCGGTTGGCGCAAAGAGACGTTCAGCCTGTGTGTGAGACTGTGTGCATGCTGGTAAACTATGGCTAATAAACTGGACACCAGCTCACGCAGCTCATCAATGCGTCGGAAGCTGCTTTGACTTTCCGACTGTATGCTTGTTGACTGATTGTATGCTTGGTATGTGCGCAGGTTTACCGAGCGGAGGTAGATTAGTGCGTAATGCGTGCTGTTCATGAACATTGGGTTCCTAGCTGATTGGCTGAGGGCCACTCTGCTACTACGCCAATCAAGGCCAATCAAGACCAATCAGGGCCCAGAATTGGCAATAATTTGCCTTGCCGAAAGTGAAATCATCAAAGTCAATGTGCAGGTGGTTTGGTTTAGCATAAAAAAATTATATTGAACCAAATATAATTTTATTTATATTTCTCTGCTATTGGAATCTTCAATTTCCAAGTTAAAAAAAGTTATTTTATTCTGATATTCTCATACCTCTGGTGTGGTCAAACGCAACACGCTACAGCTAAGCAAACGCGACACGCTACAGCTAAGCAAACGCAACACGCTACAGCTAAGCACACGCAACACGCTACAGCTAAGCAAACGCAACACGCTACAGCTAAGCAAACGCGACACGCTACAGCTAAGCAAACGCAACACGCTACAGCTAAGCAAACGCAACACGCTACAGCTAAGCAAACGCAACACGCTACAGCTAAGCAAACGCAACACGCTACAGCTAAGCAAACGCAACACGCTACAGCTAAGCAAACGCAACACGCTACAGCTAAGCAAACGCAACACGCTACAGCTAAGCAAACGCAACACGCTACAGCTAAGCAAACGCAACACGCTTCCAATCCGATTCACATTTCTCAACCTTCGGTCGAGATGTCGACCGAAGGTTGAGAAATGTGCGCTACACCTAGCCCACATCCACGCTGGCAATGGTTATCTGCTGGTGATGATCTCACACCAGGAGAACCATGCTGTTGACGGATGGCAACCTGCCGGGCTCTCCGGGCAGCCCAGGCCCGAGCACAGAGCAGCAGAAGCCCGGTGGGGAAGATGGATCCCCGTGTCAGGGAACAGCTTTAGAACGCCCACACATTAAAACCCAACCCAACATGATGCTTTTTATTTATTTATTTATTTATTTATTTATTTATTTATGTATTTATTTATTTATTTATTTATTTATGTATTTTCGAGAAAGTGTCGCCTTTGTCGAAGTCTTTATGTTCATGTTTGAGATTGACACCCGAGAGACGATATTGATTTTGAAAAGACGAGGCACACGTTTTTTAAATTTTTTATTTTTAAAATGTATAATTTTTAGATTTTTTGGCGTTCTGTCCATGCTTTCTACCGTGTGCCTTTTTTATGGGTTTGCGTTTATTGATTGAGGAACCTTGTGGTGGAGAAGAGAGATAGTCTCTGGGCACCACTCAGACTGAGACCTAGTTTCAACAGCCTTCTTGATTTACCCTGACGGGTCATTTTCATCAATATTTAATCGCTTGCCTTCTTCCATCATCACCAGGATCACATTTATGTTAGGTTGATTTATATTATTGTATATTATTATATCAGGGCTGACCCCCGCCGTCGGTGCATGAGTGTGCGTATGAATGGATGCGCTTTTTATTTCAAATGCAGTTTCAAATTGACTATACACAGTTGTAAGAAAAAGTATGTAAACCCTTTGGAATTACCTGGATTTCTGCATAAATTGGTCATAAAATGTGTTCTGATCTTCATCTAAGTCACAACAATAGACAAACACAGTCTGCTTAAAAAAAGGGTAGGGTTACAAAAGTATCTCTAAAAGCCTTGATGTCATCAGTCCACGGTAAGACAAATTGTCTATAAATGGAGAAAGTTCAGCACTGTTGCTGCTCTCCCTAGGAGTGGCCGTCCTGTAAAGATGGCTGCAAGAGCACAGCGCAGAATGCTCAATGAGGTGAAGAAGAATCCTATCAGCTAAAGAGTATCAGCTAAAGACTTACAAAAATCTACAATCTACAATACGAATCTACAATACGTACAACACTGAACAAGCATGGAGTTCATGGGAGGACACCACGGAGGAAGCCACTGCTGTCCAAAAAAACCATTGCTTCACGTTTGAAGTTTGCAAAAGAGCACCTGGATGTTCCACAGCACTACTGGCAAAATATTCTGTGGACAGATGAAACCAAAGTTGAGTTGTTTGGAAGGAACACACAACACTATGGGTGGAGAAAAAAAGGCACAGCACACCAACATCAAAACCTCATCCCAACTGTGAAGTATGGTGGAGGGGGCATCGTGGTTTGGGGCTGCTTTGCTGCCTCAGGACCTGGACAGATTGCTATCATCGACGGAAAAATGAATTCCCAAGTTTACCAAGACATTTTGCAGGAGAACTTAAGACCAAGAAAATACGCCTTCTGGAGTGGCCCTGTCAGAGTCCTGACCTCAACCCGATTGAGATGCTATGGCATGACCTCAAGAGAGCGATTCACACCAGACATCCCAATTGCTCCCATTGCCCCATTGTCCCATTGCATTCCCATTGCTGAACTGAAACCGTTTTGTAAAGAGGAATGGTCCAAAATTCCTCCTGACCGTTTGGTCTGATCTGCAACTACAGGAAACGTTTGGTTGAGGTTATTGCTGCCAACGGAGGGTCAACCAGTTATTAAATCCAAGGGTTCAAATACTTTTCCCACCCTGCACTGTGAATATTTACATGGTGTGTTCAATAAAAACATGAAAACATATAATTGTTTGCGTGGTATTAGTGTAAGCAGACTGTGTTTGTCTATTGTTGTGACTTAGATGAAGGTCAGAACACATTTTCTGATGTTCACGGGGTTCACATACTTTTTCTTGCAACTGTAAGACACATCATTTAAATGTAATGTCAGAAGAGTAGCAGAGATGATGAACTACACTACCATTACTTATCCTACTACTCGTACTAATACTTCTAATACTCGTTGGAAGAAATTCACAATCGCACGCTGTACAAATGATAACGTTCCATCAGACCCTCCTTGATGGATCTCTCTGCACTTTGCTCGCCCTCCCTAGGTGATGCTGGCCGCCTCCTATTGGTCGTTGCTGGCACCGGCGATCGACATGGCCGAGGATTCTGGGAAATACGGCGCCTTCGCCTTCGTGCCGGTGGCTGTGGGCTTCACTCTGGGAGCGGCCTTCGTGTACTTGGCTGACCTCGTCATGCCCATGCTGGTAAGGACACACACACACACACACACACACACACACACACACACACACACACACACACACACACACACCACACACACACACACACACACACACACACACACACACACACACACACACACACACACACACACACACACACCGCGTCGTGGCCGGAGTTACAATCAATTAGTTGTACATTGATTAGATACAACAGACAACAAGCTGATTTTTTTTTTTCAAAGATTTCCCTGATCAGGTTCCATTTGTCAAACAGTAAAGGTGGTAAAACAAGTGAATTAAAAATTTGTGTAAACTTGAGCCAGTATTGTTGAAATTCCCGTTAACTGTCGGGTTTGATGACAGGTGGACGATGTGAGGCGGGACATATTGATACAGATTGAAAGAACATTCTACTAAGACGTGGAGGTTTTAATGGAGATTGTAAAAGACAAGAGGAGGAGGGATCGCTCTAAAAGATTGTGTTCATTTGCAATTTGAGTTTAATTTAAAAACACCACCTGTCCACCCAGCTGTCGAGGGCTTACAAATATATAAAAAGAAAAATTTAAAAGCCATTCATTGAATTAGTTAAATCCACAAAATCTGCCAAAATCAAAGTCGTCGTTTTCCATGTGATTTGTGGATTCTTTGAGCCGGCGGCAACCGCAACCGCACCAATCAGAACCTAGAGGATTGCTTGAGATGACACACACACACACACCACACACACACACACACACACACACACACCACACACACACACACACACACACCACACACACACACACACACACACCACACACACACACACACACACACGTGTGGCGGTGGCTTGATTGCAGAGCGTGGCGCTGTGCAGAACAGCTGCTGTCCGTAGCGTCCGGGACGGCGTCACTCGCAGGGAGCGACTGCATATGAAGGGGAGTTTGACGCATGAGCCTTCTGCATATGCGTCGAATGTGGCAGGAACGTGTGTCGCCACAGGCGCTGCACGCACACACACGTGCACACACACACACACACACACACACGCAATGTTCCATCTGCATGTACAGTCACATGCATGATTCATGGAGGCCGGTGTGTTATGCCCTCTCTCTCGTTCTCTTGTTCTCTTGTTCTCTCTCTCTCTCTCTCTCTCGTTCTCTCTCTCGTTCTCTCGTTCTCTCTTGTTCTCTCTCGCTCGCTCTCGCTCTCGCACTCTCGCTCTTGCATTCTCGCTCTTGCACTCGCTCTCTCGCTCTCGCTCTCTTTCTCTCGTTCTCTCTCTTTCTCTTGTTCTCTCTCTCTCTCTCTCTCTCGTTCTCTCTCTCGTTCTCTCGTTCTCTCTCTTTCTCTTGTTCTCTCTCTCTCTCTCTCTCTCTCTCTCTCTCTCTCTCTCGCTCTCTCTCTCTCTCTCTCTCTCTCTCTCTCTCTCTCTCTCTCTCTCTCTCTCTCTCTCTCTCTCTCTCTCTCTCTCTCTCTCTCTCTCTCTCTCTCTCTGGCACGCTTATGTTTTTCATCCTATTATTTTGCTCGAGATAAAAAAAGATTGCCTTGTTTGTGTCCCCCTTCCTTTTGAATGGGCCAGTGATATTTGCCTTGATAATAACATTCGATAAGATTGCTATCGAAACGTTTTACAGCCGTGTTCTGTGGAGAGGTTGTCTTTTTGTGCTTTTGTTCCCTGTGTGCGATTTGTCAGAAAGGCAATCACACGGTCTGTATTTAAGTTTTTGGGTTTTCATGTCGCTGACTTTTGAGTTTGCAGCGGTGATCTCAAAGGGCTTTTGTTGCATAATGCATAACTAATTTGCATGAATCATAATTTGGGTAAACTAGCCCCCGAGTCATTGTAATTTCACTCCAATGATGTTGTTGATGTTGCTGTCCCGTGCAGTATCTGCAAATTTGTTTTTCGACTTTTTTCGTCGCCATAATTGGACAAACAATTAGCTGTTCATTACTGTTTATGCTAAAGTCCACCCAGTGGTCCACGCTGGGCTACAGACAAGGGTATGGGTCTGTTGTTTCCAAATGGCCACGACACTTGATTGAAAATTGGATTGTACTTTACTCTCTTCCTATATACTCTACTCATCTGACCTATGGCTGCTGGGCCACAGGATATGGACACAGAAGTGCTGACCCCAGTTACCATTTAGTTTCTGTATTGCTACCCTAGATTGCTTCCCTTCTCTGTGCATCTCTCTCTCGATCTCTCTCTCGCTCTCTCTCTTGCTCTCGCTCTCTCTATCTCGCTCTCTCTCTAGCGCTCTCGCTCTCTTTATCTCGCTCTCTCTCTCTCTCTCTCTCGTGCTCTCACTCTCTCTATCTCGCTCTCTCTCTCACGCTCTCGCTCTCTCTATCTCGCTCTCTCTCTAGTGCTCTCGCTCTCTTTATCTCGCTCTCTCTCTCTCGTGCTCTCGCTCTCTCTCTCGTGCTCTCTCTCTCTGTCTCTGTCTCTGTCTCTGTCTCTCTGTCTCTCTGTCTCTCTCTCTGTGTCTCTGTGTCTCTCTCATCCAGTTTCCCTAGTGATGACAGAGACAGCATGGGGTGCTGATGATAGGTAGCATGCAATCAGGGTTGAGCGCTGGGGGTCCTCCCACCACCCACCACACACACACACATGAACACACACACACACACACACACACACACACACACACACACACACACACACACACACACACACACACACACACCACACACACACACACACACACACACACACATCCCTGGGGGGTCATTTTGTTTGATCAGCTGCTGGGGCCACTTTAACTGGCTCCTCAACAAACACACACTTTGAATAGCGAAGGGTTGGAGTGGGAGGAGGATAGAAGAAGAAAAGGCTGATGGTGCTCTGAGCCTGGATGCTCTGTCCCGTAGCGCGGTGGTGGTGGTGGTGGTGGTGGTGTGTAGTAGTAGTATGGGTACGGGTCCAAGTGGTCCCTGTTAATGGCTCTCTGGTGGGGAAACACCAGGGGGACCGAGGCTCAGAGAGAAGGATGGAGTGGAGGATGCTGGCTGGTTTAGAGGATGTCTTTATGGAGTTCATTGGGAACCTCGAAGAGGTTCGAGACCCGGACCCGGAGTTTTGTCTCGGTTTCTTTCTTTGGATTGAACTGTGGACAATTAGTTATTCACCGTTAATCATTTAGTCAATTCAAGATTCATGGAGTGTATATCATTGAAGTACTCCCGCAGTATGAATTTCAGCAACAATACTACTAGTACTATTTTACACCCACTGCACTACACTATACTATACTATACAATACTATACTATAACCTACACTATACACTATATACTATACTATATACTATGAACAACACTGTGCACTATATACTATACTGTATACTATAAACTACACTGTACTATAACAATACTATACACAATAAATAAAAGAACAATAAAGTGTCTGATTGATAATAATGGATCGATTCCCATGATTTATTTACTTTTATATTTAGTATTGTGATATGTCTATCTATATGATCTATTTAAAGTTGGGTGGGTTTCCATCATGAGAAAAGCCATCTCATCCCGGTCGAAAAGGTACCAGCTTCAAACCCCAATGCCCCATATTGATATGAGACTAGATCTATTATTATTATTATTATTATTATTATCTCTGTCTTTATATTCACATTATTGCTGATTTATTATTATATCTAAAATCGCAATCGGAGCAATATCAATATCATCACCAAGTATTGGTCAAACATTTTGTGACGATTGATTTTCACCCAGCCCTAGAATACTGTATATTAGGCACCATATTCCTCGTGTAGAGTCGTAGGATGGTGGGAGTGTGTCTCCTTAGCAACAACCGGGGCCAACAATGGCCGGTGGGTCTTGGTGACATCCTCATTGTTTGCAGAGCAGCAATGAGAGAGCGGATGGCTGTATCCTAAGCTAGGGGGGGGGGCGATGACTGGTGGTTACCCAGGGAGACCAGCATGGGGCCCTTAGCGCTTGGTTTGCATTGTGTTGTTGTGCAGAGCGGGCAAACGCACAGGGTAGCTTGGGAATTCTGGGCTCTGTAGTGTTTCTATTTGTCCTGCCGTTTATGAGCCAGCATGTATACGTTCTTCAAGAATGATCATATCATTTGGAGAGAGAGAGGGAGAGGGAGAGGGAGAGGGAGAGGGGGAGAGGGAGAGAGGGGTCTTGATGTTCGGGTTTGTGGTTTAATGTAGTGTCGAGTCGTACATGGGGCTCTTCACATGGACTACTGCCTCGGGGGTGTCGTTCTACGTTCTCTCGTGGCTAAGGGATTATGCCATTATGTCTTCATCATGCTTCATCAGCAACATTTTCCCCTCGGGACCCTTCTTATGAAAATGTATTTTGTCCATGGAGCTCCTATGTGTACCATATTTTTAATCAAGATGAATGGACGTGTAGGCGCTTACTTCATCCCACAGTGGGGGGGGGGGGCAAGAAGGCGGTACAGTAGCACACTTCAGCACAAACAATAATGATGATGATAATAATATTATTACAATATGGGTACACACAAAGTTAAAGTTGGGGGTCGGCAAAAATATTCTGAGCTAGAAATGGTTGTCACGGGGCAGAACAAAACAACTGGTTGGGAACGACCGGCTAGCACTTTGTAGCGTAGCGTACCGTACCAAAGCATCTTGTAGCTTAGCGTAGCATGGTGCCCGGCTGCTGATAAGCGATGACCTCGTGATGCCACACACGATGCACTCGGCTGGGCCCTGAAACTGTGCCGTCTGGGAGGCGGGAGACGGGGCGGGAATGAATGTAGAAGCAAGGACCATGGCGCTCTCTCTCTCTCTCTCGCTCTCTCTCTCTCTCTCTCTCTCTCTCTCTCTCTCTCTCTCTCTCTCTCTCTCTCTCTCTCTCTCTCTCTCTCTCTCTCTCTCTCTCTCTCTCTCTCTCTCTCTCTCTCTCTCTCTCTCTCTCTCTCTCTCTCTCTCTCTCTCTCTCTCTCTCTCTCTCTCTCTCTCTCTCTCTCCTATGTGCTGTGCTTTGCTTTTGAAATGTTTTCTGGAAACATATATTTATCTTTCCACATGGATATCCGCCACTTCTGAAGGTTGAGGATGCTCCAGCGAATAGTCTCGACTATTCGGACAGATTTTCTGAAGCGGACAGATTTTCTGAAGGCCCTGATCTTTGTCCATGTACGCCCTTTCTCTACGCGTAGCGCTTATACCTTCCAGGAATGCAGGTCAAGTTAAATTCACCTTTCACACACGCGTAAATATGCGACTTTGAAATGCATTTCCTGCCTCCTGTGCACTCTTCACGGCTCGGGGAAATCTCTTTAATCTCAGAGGTTCTTAGAGGCCAGAACAGACATTTAATTGGCACTCAGGTGTGTGTGTGTGCCTACTCTGCATTCACTGAAGCTTTCATACACTCCCACTTTCTCTACATCTGTTTCTTTCTCTCCAGGTCTGCCTGCCTGCCTGCCTGCCTGTCTGTCTGTCTGTCTGTCTGTCAGTTTTTTTGTGTTTCTGTCCATCTGCCTGTCTGCCGGTCTGCCTTATCTTCTCAACCGTCTGTCCGCCTGTATGCCCTCAGCTAGTCTGTCTGTCTGCCTGTCTCTGTCTGTCTGTCCTGCACAGGGTGTTAATTAGCACAGCCAGCAGGCATCTACATTAGTAATACACTCCTCCTCGCCCTAAGCCTGCACATCTATCTCATTATCACCAACCCCCAGTCTCTTCTCCTCCACCTGTCTGTATCACCTCACTAACCCCCAGTCTCTTCTCCTCCACCTGTCTGTATCACCTCACTAACCCCCAGTCTCTTCTCCTCCACCTGTCTGTATCACCTCACTAACCCCCAGTCTCTTCTCCTCTACCTGTCTGTATCACCTCACTAACCCCCAGTCTCTTCTCCTCTACCTGTCTGTATCACCTCACTAACCCCCAGTCTCTTCTCCTCCACCGCTCTGTATCACCTCACTAACCCCCAGTCTCTTCTCCTCCACCTGTCTGTATCACATCACTAGCCCCATTCTGTGTGTGTGTGTGTGTGTGTGTGTGTGTGTGTGTGTGTGTGTGTGTGTGTGTGTGTGTGTGTGTGTGTGTGTGTGTGTGTGTGTGTGTGTGTGTGTGTGTGTGTGTGTGTGTGTGTGTGTGTGTGTGTGTGTGTGTGCGACTTTCGTTTGTCTGTGCCTTCCATTGGTGTGTACATGTGTAACTTTAATCGGTGTGTTTAATTGTAACTTACGTCTGTGTGTGTATGAGTGATACGTCCAACACACTGTGTGTGTGTGTGTGTGTGTATCTCTATACAACTATCTTTTGATTCCCTCCTCATGAACAGTTCACCTTTAACCCCGGGGACAGTGGTCTATCTCGGGGGGGGGGGGGGAGAATGGGGGTCATAGGGATGACCGTTATTAAGAAGTGACAACTTCTCAGTAACGTTCTGCTCCACTGCGTCCGCGGAGCAGGCCAGGACACCATGGCAGGGTCAAGGTGATGCTCTGTGCTTCTTATTGCACTATCGTCACGACGACCAAAGGTGTGCTGCCTGGCAACAGAAGAAATAAAAACGAAACAAACTAACTTTATTTCTCGGTCATCAAAGTCGTCCCCGTTTTGTCTGTTGGCAAGATAACTTAAATGGTGTGGAATTGGAACTTATTACTTATGGGCCAAGGAACAGTTGATTTGATTTTTAGCGCAGATCCAGAACCGAATCCAGTGTGGTGGTGGTATGCGCTCTACTGAGGGCCCTCTAGTATAATCTTGAGTTCAGCGGTATGAAATGTATCTCAAATCAAATGATAACATTTCTTTGTGATTCATATGCCTACTCTGCGTTCTCTCCAGTGCTTTTTTGTTTTTTTGAAGTCGTTTGAACGCCACTCTAACTTATTGTAATTGGATGCTTTGATTGTTGGCTTTCGATAAAAAAATGTCCACTAAATATACACATATATTATATAACATCTGATATACCTCTTAAATCAACCCCCGTTTAATCTCGTCCGGGTTGAAGGAGCCGAAAATATATTTACACGTCACGTGTAAATATATAATACACATTTACATTTACATTTAGGGCATTTGGCAGACGCTTTTATCCAAAGCGACTTACAAGGTGTACATTAGTTGAAGCAGACAATAGCATAACACTGGGGTACGCAAACATATAAATACAGCAGTTCACAAGTATTCATATTGACAAGATGAATAACACAATTTCGTACTGCTAGGTCACCTGCTTAAGTAGCTGTGATAAGAGCGTGTTAACAACATTAAGGACATACACTTGCTAACATATACAACATGCTAAGAGCTATTAATGTCAGGACTTAAGCGAGTTTAGGGGTTTCACAAAGGAGAGTCCAGGTGGACTCTGAACAGGTGGGTCTTGAGTCTCTTGCGGAAGCTGGCGAGGGACTCTGCCGTCCTGACATGAGACGGGAGTTCATTCCACCACTGTGGGGCCAGAGCCGTGAAGAGCTGGGTTTTGGACGAGCGATGTTTGGTTGACCTTAGTGAAGGTCGAACAAGTCGCCTGGCAGAAGTTGAGCGGAGCGCTCTGGCTGGGATGTAGGGTTTGACCAACGCCTGGAGGTAGGCCGGGGCAGTTCCATTGACTGCCCTAAAGGTCAGCACCAGAATCTTGAATTTGATGCGAGCAGTTACCGGAAGCCAGTGGAGTTCGCGGAAGAGAGGGGTCACGTGGGAGAATTTCGGTAGGTTGAATACACGTCATTAGCTTCATTAAAAGTCAACTTCATCTGCATACGTCTGGCGACCGTGACGGATGCATTTTTATAACGACGGTCGCTATGAAATCCTTCAATCTGTCTGATTCATTAGTTTCTATTCGGTGTGTTCACTTATTTTCACAGCCTGTACGTTTTAGTTTTTTCTTCTGGTGCGTTCCAGAATTCACGTCTCACAATGACTCGAGGCTGAAGAAGCAGTACGGTTTTAATGTAATGTACCTTTTTCCCTTCTCAGCGCTTTGCCTTACTAGATCTAGAGTCTTAACGCTCTACTGACTCTAATGTAAGAAAGACTGCACGCTCGGCACACACACACACACATCATACACGCCTGAATTAAATATGATATTCTATTCATGTTTAATTATTTCTAGATGTGCACACTAGGCACATCTTTGTTCTGTTTGGTGGAGGGTTTTCATTCTCTTCTAAACTTTATTGTGGTCACTTTGGTCATTTTTTCACCTTCATCTTCATCCCCTGAATCCTCCCGATTCATTGAACACGGATATGAAATGATAACAAGTAACGTATCGCAATGGTGGGCAGAGGGTGGACGTGGGGAGGTTGGGGTGTGTTTTCTTCCGGTCGGTCTAACTTCATTTTGAACGTTTGTCGTTTTCGCCTCAAACTATTATTTTTCATATATAAAAATATATATATATGTTTCCACTCCTCGTCCGACTCGCGTGAAGACTCGGGAGGCAGAGGTGTGTGTGTGTGTGTGTGTGTGTGTGTGTGTGTGTGTGTGTGTGTGTGTGTGTGGTGTGTGTGCGGTGCGGGGGCGGGCGCTCCTCTTCATCTCTCACTCAAACCCCTAAAAAAAAGGACACGCTGGAGGAATCCCATTCAGCATGGAGGGCGGATTAGGGCGGCTGTCACTCAGGCCTACAGAGAGAGGGACAGTAAGGAGGGGAGCTGTCATTCCTCATTCACCGCCGTGTCACTTTCCACATGTCCCGTCCAGACTCCTCTTCTAAAAAGCAGTGCTTGAATTCAACCTGTAGGAACCTGTAGTGCTGTAGGTTTACCAATTCTTGCACCAATTGCGTCATCTATCCTAGAAAACCGGAAGTCGGCCATCTCGGTTGGTAGGTTGGGGCGACACCGTCGCACACATTAAAGCCTTTTGTTTACCGTATTTTCCGGACTATAAGTCGCTTTTTGTTTGTTGTTGCTGTTGTTGTTGTGTCTGGCTGGTCCTTCAACTTATACTCCGAAGCGACTTATATATATGTTTTTACTGACTACGTTCAACTACGGCCAAGAGATCAAATCATCTCATGTGACGCTATTCAACCAATCAAATCGCTGCAGTCAGTGAGCGATCAGATTACATGCACGCACGCACGCACGCACGCACGCACGCACGCACGCACGCACGCACGCACGCACGCACGCACGCACGCACGCACGCACGCACGCACGCACGCACGCACGCACGCACGCACGCACGCACGCACGCACGCACGCACGCACGCACGCACGCACGCACGCACGCACGCACACAAACAAATGGAGAGAGAGAAACAGTCAGTTATTTCTCATGGAGTGCTCTAAAAACAGAAAGGTAGACATTGAAAACTCCTCCATGTATTTTGCGTCATCCGATTTTTCTTTTTTTGAGAGCTCCCATTGATCGGTTTAGCTTTAATATCGGCCAATAATGATCAGCGGCCGATCGATCGGAGCATCCCTTCTATCAACGGTTCAGTTATGGCTCCAGTTACGCAGGTGCAGTAACGTCTTCTGGCTGGTGAATGCGACTTACACACCAAAGCAACTTATATATATATATATATATTATTTTTTTGCTTATTCTTTGGACTTATACTTATGGACTTATGGGTGCGACTTTTAGTTTGGAAAATACAGCATATCTGTTTTTTGGTCGAACCAAATCTGTAGTATAATAATCACTCCTGAGGTTTCTACCCACTGTCTTTATTAAACAGATCGCAACTTGAACTTGAACTCCTGCTCATTACAAAACAACGCAGGATTCAGGAAGGCTTGCCGTAAAACGTGCATGCCGTAAACTAAAACTGTAGTAAAGACTCTAAAGTTCCTCAGAGGGACAGCGTTCTATATACACATATAGGACACCATCTGAAGAAGAGTAATCCTGTGGAAAAAATACGATATTCAATGAAGCGGACATAGCCGGGACAGCCATTGCTTCCCAACCAAGATGGGGGGCGGGCGATGACGTCATGACTTTTTTGTCATGTGATCGCAACCCAAGAATACTGTATGTGTGCGTTTTTATATTCGTGTGTATGTATATATTTATCATATTTCTTTGTGTTGGAGGGTAGTGTAGGACGTCTAGCCAAAGGAAAATAGGACGACTGCAGAAGCTTGTTAAAGCATGTGTTTGTTGTCTTCGTTGTCTTTTAAATGAATTCGCTGAAAAGGAATAATTAGCCAGTTTTCACCCAGCTATGTACACCAGTACATTGTGGGTCGTACTGTATATGCAAATACACAATGATCAATTCCCCTCCATTTTACCCGCATTCTGTTTTGCTGGTAAAAGGGGACCGTGGTTTGAACTGTTCATCTCTGTTCACACCATTTTCCGGTGACCCTGGCGTGTCAGTTTTGGTGAGTTGTCTCTATACAATTCACGTATATATTGCTAACTACAGTATGTCGATTTTGAGGTTTCAGGGGATCTTTCTTCTTATTTTATTTGAAGCCAAGGCATGGCGAGTGCCATACCTTGCCGTACCAAAACGACGCCCCTTGCCTTGCTACTGACAACCCATTTTTATGAAAAGACCAGTTTTTCCAGCTTAAAAATACTAATTGTGATTTAATAATAATAATAATAATAAATTTCATTTGTATTGCACTTTACATTTTAAACAAATCTCAAAGTGCTACAGTACATAATAAAAAATAAAAAATAAAAAGATAAAGAAAACCATTTGCAGGAATCACAGGTTAAAAAACAAGTTTAAAAAACACGTTTTAAAAAAGGAGAGGCAGGGTTATTAAAACCGGCTTAAAAAGCTAACCAAATGCTTTGTTAAAATGGTAGGTTTTTAGTGCTCTCTTAAAAGTGTTCAGGGGTTGAGGAGCTCTGAGATGGTCTGGGAGTGAGTTCCACAGTCGGGGGGCAGCTGCACAGAAGGCTCGATCTCCCATAGTGCGGAGGTTGGTGCGCCGTTCCTTGAGCCTGTTGGTATTTCCCGAGCGGAGGCTGCGGGTGGCGGTTTGTGGTTCGATCAATTCCTTGAGGTAGGGGGGTGCATTTCCGTGGATACACTGGTGTGTTAACAGGGTGATTTTGAATTCTGTCCGGGAGGAGATGGGAAGCCAGTGCAGTGATTTGAGAATGGGGGTGATGTGCTCGTATTTGCGCACTCTCGTCAGGATCCTAGCAGCGCTGTTCTGTACGTATTGGAGCTTTTGAAGGCTCTTGCTAGGGATCCCGACGAGAAGTGCGTTACAGTAGTCCAACCTGGAGGAGACAAAGGCGTGGACCAACTTTTCGGCGTCAGGAAGAGTGAGGGTGGGGCGGAGTTTAGCTATATTTCTAAGGTGGAAGAAGGATGTTTTGCAGAGGTGTTTGATGTGGGTCTCATAGTTGAGGCAGGGGTCCATTTTGACGCCCAGGTTGGTGACAACTGATGAGAGGGGAAGGTCCTGGTTGGAGAAGGTGATGCTTGTTATGGGGGATGATTTAACTTGGTGTGGGGTGCCGATGAGAATGGCCTCGGTTTTGGAGCTGTTGAGTTGTAGAAAGTTTTGTTTCATCCACGCCTTTATCTCCTCCAGGCAGATGGTGATTGTGGATGAAGGTGATGGTGACGGAGATGACAGTGGGACTGCAGAGCGGGGGGGACAGGGGGGGTCCATTTTTATGTAGAGCTGTGTGTCATCAGCATAGCAATGGAATGATAGTCCATGCCTGCTGATGACACGGCCGAGGGGGAGCATATACAGGGTGAATAGGGTGGGGCCAAGCACGGATCCTTGGGGTACACCACAAGTGACGGGTTGGGTGGGGGAATGAGCACCTCCCATGGAGACACACTCAGTCCTTCCGGTCAGGTAGGACCGGAACCAGTCCAGGGAGGTGTCACAGAGTCCGATGGTGGAGTGGAGACGATTGAGGAGGATGGTGTGATCAACAGTGTCAAAAGCTGCAGTGAGGTCCAGGAGGATGAGGAGGGAGGGGGAGCCATTGTCAGAAGCAGTGAGGATGTCGTTGGTGACCCTGACCAGTGCTGTTTCAGTACTGTGAGCGGAGCGGAAACCAGACTGGAATTTTTCGGAGATGTTGTTGTTGTTGAGGTGGTGTTGCAGTTGGGTGGCGACTATTTTTTCCAACACTTTGGAGAGGAATGGTAGGTTAGAGATGGGCCTGTAATTTGCGAGAACGTCCGGGTCTAAGGTGGGTTTTTTGAGGAGGGGAGTGATAATGGCCGTTTTTAGAGCTGATGGAACGTGACCGGACTGTAGAGAATGGTTTATTGCTTTGGTGATCAGGGGGCTTATGGCTTGGATGTGTAATTTGACCAGGGCTGTGGGAAAGGGGTCCAGGGTGCATGTGGAAGGCTTCATCCGGCGGATGGTATCCTCAACCTCTTGCTGCGTGGTGGGAGAAAAGCAGCAGAGAGGCTGGGAGGCCCCAGACTGTGGGTTGGCAGTTGGAGCAGATGGAGTGGGGGGGCCGGAGAGGGAGGAACGGATAGTGTATTTGTGTTTTGTTATGTGTCTTATCTAACTGTGGCCTACAACAACGTGTGGGTGGTGTGTGATATGCATGCTCATGCCTGCAGGAAGCTTTGGGCCGGTGTGATTGCGGTCCATATCGCCAACAGTAAGTCGACCATCTTTATTCATTCTCTTGAGCTCATGCACCATGTTGAATATCACATGGAAGGAAACTCAAGCCTGTATGTGTGTGTGTGTGTGTGTCTGTAGCTGTTTAATTTGTGTGTGTGTGTGTGTGTTTATGCTAATTGGTGTGTGTGTGTGTGTGTGTGTGTGTGTGTGTGTGTGTGTGTGTGTGTGTGTGTGTGTGTGTGTGTGTGTGTGTGTGTGTGTGTGTGTGTGTGTGTGTGTGTGTGTGTGTGTGTGTGTGTGTGTGTGTGTGTGTGTGTGTCCTGTAGCTTAGGCCCCTGTGCTGCGGCATACCTGTGTATGAATAATCATTCTTGCCTTTAAATGTCATCTGCTAAACCTAGTAGCCCCAGAAAGATGGTTCCACAGGTGGGTGGTGTGGGTGAAAGATTGAGGGGGAGGAACAGGGGAATTAAACTAAATTAAACTATTAATAAAATATTTGTATAACTAAGGCATGGGCATGTATAGGCATAAATAGGCATGTATTTTTTCTGTGGCCAAATATTGAATACAACATGTGTCTTACAAATTGAACCACCACCCCCCCCCCCCCCCCCCCCCATGGTGGATTTTACCATTTTACCCTTGATGGAACCTACTGCAGTTGTTATTTGTCTCTTGACCCCTAGGGGGCGCAAACAAGCGTTTTGATTGCACGTCGTTCGATTCTTTTCGAGTAAAATGATTGGCGCCCAGGCTACATTGCAAGAATATTTCAAATGACTTTACACAATAGCCTGCTATAACAAGGCATCTAGGTATTTTTAATTAATCTTCAAACTCTTAAAAAAAGCCAAGAAAGTAAAAGGGACTTTTAAATTATTTGATGCAGTATCTTGATCTTTGCGACTCTTTCTCAATGGGCTATGGAATGAATACATTGTTAGCCTAAGTTGTATGATTACACTTCTAGAATATCCCATTTAAATATCTGTTGCTTGTCAAGGAACGAGATTGCGCCCAATATCAATCAATAAGCTATTTGTATAACCATCACAATCACAGCGGTGTGTTTTAGTAGCCGGCGAGATGAAGAATATAGCCAGAGATTGGGCGGTTATTAGAAATTTAATCGACAATCAAAACAACGCAAATAATCGTGATTATTTCAATCAACGTTGAAGGCTTAACCGACCATTTCGGAAAATGTTCCTCCTTCATCTGTTACTTGTAAAAACCAATGCATACCGAATCTAATTTCATAACATCACCAAAGGAATCCTCAGTCTGAGTCTGTTGGCTCAACTGTGGGACATAACGAAACGGGCGTGGCATAAAAACGTAACAAATTGACAAGGGCAACACCATGTGTTTTCCAATCAGGCTAATGTGCTAATCAACGTCAGCGGGTCGTTGCTAGTAAATAGAATACTGTGTGTTGTATTCACAGATGCCATTCGTCGGGTCTTGGGCGTTATTTTGTACCTTGTCTTTGCTTGAACCATGTCTGTAGGAGGAAGGCTTCGACGCCACGGTATGGTAATGGAAATTGTGCAACGCTATGCTAATTTAGTCTAATGAAAACGTGACGTCTGTAGCGTTGTCCAATCAACTGCCGTGTTACGATCTAACACACTTAATAGACCACCAATCAACTCCCTTGTAATCAACAACGTTGTTATGTTAAAGGACTGAATAGACCACCAATCAACTGCCGTTTTTTTTGATAACTGTTGTGTGTGTGTGTGTGTGTGTGTGTGTGTGTGTGTGTGTGTGTGTGTGTGTGTGTGTGTGTGTGTGTGTGTGTGTGTGTGTGTGTGTGTGTGTGTGTGTGTGTGTGTGTGTGTGTGTGTGTGTGTGTGTGTGTGTGTGTGTGTGTGTGTGTGTGTGTGCGCGTGCAACATATGCGACCATTCTCCCCCACTGTGAGCCATTCCATAATAGCATCACTCGTCGCCATGTGAACCCCCAGCGCCATGGCAACGGCCGACGTGACCGGCAGTTTTCTCTTCTCCTCTTTCATTCCGTTCAATCTTACCTGTGATTATTATGTCGTACTTGGGTTTGTGTTCTGTTCTGTGCCTTGACTATGATATCTGCATTCCCACTGTGTGTGTGTGTGTGTGTGTGTGTGTGTGTGTGTGTGTGTGTGTGTGTGTGTGTGTGTGTGTGTGTGTGTGTGTGTGTGTGTGTGTGTGTGTGTGTGTGTGTGTGTGTGTGTGTGTGTGTGTGTGTGTGTGTGTGTGTGTGTGTGTGTGTGTGTGTGGTGTTTGCATGCATGTTTCTCTGGGAAATGCTTGTGAGTGTGCTGTGTTTTCTGTAGTTGTGTGCCAGACAGTAAGTGACCTACCCACTGTGTGTGTGTGTGTGTGTGTGCGATTATGTCCCCTGCTTGTGGTTTATTTATCTGCATCGGGCCATAACAGTTTATGGTCCTCTGTTTATGGTCTCAGATGGGGGGGGAGTGCACATCGTGTGTCAATGAATGCAGCAGTCGATGGGTGATATGGAGGAGGAGATGAGTAGTACACATTGAGCCATTTCCCTCTGCCAGTGGATCTTAGGTGTATTGTATTTGTGATCACATGATAAACACAGGAGAATAAATAAGATTCCAGGTTTGCCAAGCAAACAATGGAATGCTTCCTCCCCCGAATTCCCTACAATTTAACACTATATGCCATACTGTGTACTATACTTATACTATAGAACACTAACACTATAACACTATAACACTAAATAAAATAAAAAATAATTAAAAAAAATTATATATATATATATATATATATAAATAAATAATTATAGTAAAACCTAAACTCAATAGTATAGATAACGACAAACGTTATATAAAAGAATGATTTAAAAAAAAAAAAAAAAAAGAAGAATAATAACCCTGGTCCTCTCCAACTCAACTCCTAGTGTGTGACATTAAAACTGCCCGGGTTCAGGTGTTCGATTCCCACTGCAGAAGAAGCGTCTCCACCTACGTGTGTGTGTGTTACGAGACGCTTTGGATCCGCCAAATGCCATATATTCAGATAATTATTTTTCATTAAATCACCGTGCAAAGCTATGAAAGACATTCATCATGCCGCCGGTGGGCAAAACGGACAGGTTTTAGGACGGTACGATATCACCTCAACTCACGGCAATATAGTATAGATAAGCAGATGTTTTATTCAAATATATATATATATATATATATGAGAGAGAGAGAGAGAGAGAGAGAGAGAGAGAGAGAGAGAGAGAGAGAGAGAGAGAGAGAGAGAGAGAGAGAGAGAGAGAGAGAGAGAGAGAGAGAGAGAGAGAGAGAGAGAGAGAGAGAGAGAGAGAGAGAGAGAGAGAGAGAGAGAGAGATTTCACAAGCCGACCGCTGCCTCACCATCCATCTGGACTCGCCACAATAAAAGTATCCTTTTATTGTGTAGCTCTCTCTCTCTCTCTCTCTTAAGTATTGTATGATAAGAAGGAATGGGAACTTGTCTTTTTGAATTAGTGGTTGTTAAAGAAACAGTTCTATATAAACATACACTGCCAGCTATTACTTTCTCTCTCTCAGATTTAAAGGACATTTTTTCTTAAATTACGTAACACTGCTCTTATAATATTTGTTCAGTTGTGTGTGTGTGTGTGTATATGTGTGTGTTTGTGTATGTGAGGATTGTCTGTTGTGTGTATTAAGTATGTACACAAGTACGTGTATACTTATGTACATAAGTTAATAGTAGTTAAAGTGTGTGTGTGTGTGTGTGTGTGTGTGTCAGGGCATTTGAGATACGTTAAGCGTAGGCCTGTGTGTGTGTGTGTGTGTGAGAGAGCAATTATATGATCAAACAAACCCTATGAAAGACTGCACTGTACCTTTAGCTAACGTATATGTTATGATGTACAGCGCAGTGTTCATTGTCACACTGGTTTTTTTCAGCAAGGTCATTGATCTAATGAAATAGTTGTTAGCTACGGACGAAATGCAACTGCCTTTATCTCCTCATGTGGGTGCGATATAATTAGTGTTGTTAGTGTTCCAAAAAAATGGAAAGAGCTGTGATATAAAAGAGATAATAAAAAGAGTATTCATTTTTGTTTGAATAGATATATTTATATATATATAAATAAATAAATAAATGTATATAAATATATATATATAAAAACATTTATTTATTTATAAATATTTATATGTATATATCTATATATATATATATATATATATATATATATATATATATATATATATATATATCTATATATACAGTGAAGGAAATAATTTTTGGATCCCTTGTCGATCTTGTAAGTTTGCCCACTTACAAAGAAATGAACAGTCTTTAATTTTAATGGTAGGTTTATTTTAACAGTGAGAAACAAAATATAAAGAAAATCCAGAAATTTACATCACATTAAAGTTATAAATTGATTTGCATTTAATTGAGTGAAATAAGTATTTGATCCCCTTGCAACCAACAAGAATTCTGGCCCTGACAGACCAGTTAGATAATAATAATGATAAGTCCTCTTGCTTTAAGAAAGTACTCCTAATATCAACTCATTACCTGTATAAAAGACACCTCTCCAAACTTGTTACCTGTATAAAAGACACCTGTCCACAGAATCAATCAATCAGATTCCAACCTCGCCACCATGGGCAAGACCAAAGAGCTGTCTAAGGACATCAGGGACAAGATTGTAGACCTGCACAAGGCTGGAATGGGCTACAAGACCATCAGCAAGCAGCTTGGTGAGAAGGAGACAACTGTTGGTGCAATTATTCGAAATTGGAAGAAACACAAAATGACCATCAATCGCCCTCGGTCTGGGGCTCCACGCAAGATCTCGCCTCGTGGGGTATCGAGGATCATGAGAACGGTGAGGGATCAGCCAAGAACTACACGGGAGGAACTTGTTAATGATCTCAAGGCAGCTGGGACCACAGTCACCAAGAAAACTATTGGTAACACACTACGCCGTAATGGATTAAAATCCTGCAGCGCCCGCAAGGTCCCCCTGCTCAAGAAGGCACATGTACAGGCCCGTCTGAAGTTCCAATGAACATCTGAATGATTCAGAGGAGGCTTGGGAGAAGGTGATGTGGTCAGATGAGACCAAAATTGAGATCTTTGGCATCAACTCTACACGCCGTGTTTGGAGGAAGAGAAATGCTGACTATAACCCCAAGAACACCATCCCCACTGTCAAGCATGGAGGTGGAAACATTATGCTTTGGGGATGTTTCTCTGCTAAGGGGACAGGACGACTTCACCGCATCGAGGGGAGGATGGACGGGGCCATGTACCGTAAAATCTTGGCCGATAACCTCCTTCCCTCAGCCAGGACACTGAAAATGGGTCCTGGATGGGTCTTCCAGCACGACAATGACCCAAAACATATGGCCAAGGTAACAAAGGAGTGGCTAAAGAAGAAGCACATTAAGGTGATGGAGTGGCCTAGCCAATCTCCGGACCTTAATCCCATAGAAAATCTGTGGAGGGAGCTGAAGCTTCGAGTTGCCAAGCATCAGCCTCGAAACCTTAAGGATTTGGAGAGGATCTGCAAAGAGGAGTGGACCAAAATCCCTCTTGAGATGTGTGCAAACCTGGTGACCAACTACAAGAAATGTCTGACCTCTGTGCTGGCCAACAAGGGTTTCTCCACCAAGTACTAAGTCATGTTTTGCAAGGGGATCAAATACTTATTTCACTCAATTAAATGCAAATCAATTTATAACTATTATATGATGTCAATTTCTGGATTTTTTTGGATATTCTGTCTTTCACTGTTAAAATAAACCTACCATTAAAATGATAGACTATGATTATGTTAATTTCTTTGTAAGTGGGCAAACTTAGAAAATCGGCCAGGGATCAAATAATTATTTCCTCCACTGTATATAGATACCTATATATAGATATATAGATATATCTATATATATAGATATATAGATATATCTATATAGATAGATATATAGATATATCTATATATAGATATATATATAGATATATAGATATATCTATATATAGATATATATATATATTTGCGCCTCAAATGACTGACACAATTCAATCTTACATAAGGGAGATTGGCCTGGCTTGTCAATTCTCTGCTCCAATCTCGTTGGCAGATCTATTGGCAGGGGAATGGAAATCAATGACGTGATACTAACACACTCCCAGTGAGGTGCCAGTAGTCTTTCCTTCCTTCATTTCATCTTCAGGCTGTGCTACACAACCCATCGAAACTAAAATACCCCACGTTGTCGTCCGTTACGATCGGCTTACCGTGTTACAATTGCCACAATTAGGACTGTATGTATTACTACAGACATTGTGTCTTACTTCATTCCTCTTAGTTACATAGTGACATCACTCAGTGTTTCTTCGTGATGCCTGGAACAGGAACAGCCGATGGAAGTTTGGAGGCCAGTGTCAATGTCGGTCACCGCCCATAATCAAGAAACTTCATTTTCCTGCACACGAGTAGCGGCAAACTGGCGATGACCGAACACACACGACAGGGGGAGTGCACGCACACACACACACACATGAGCGCGCACACACCGGTGTTGACTGATGGCACACACACACACTGTGTGTGTGTGTGTGTGTGTGTGTGTGTGTGTGTGTGTGTGTGTGTGTGTGTGTGTGTGTGTGTGTGTGTGTGTGTGTGTGTGTGTGTGTGTGTGTGTGTGTGTGTGTGTGTGTGTGTGTGTGTGAGAGAGAGAGAGAGAGCTACACAATAAAAGGATACTTTTATTGTGGCGAGTCCAGATGGATGGTGAGGCAGCGGTCGGCTTGTGAAATCTCTCTCTCTCTCTCTCTCTCTCTCTCTCTCTCTCTCTCTCTCTCTCTCTCTCTCTCTCTCTCTCTCTCTCTCTCTCTCTCTCTCATATATATATATATATATATTTGAATAAAACATCTGCTTATCTATACTATATTGCCGTGAGGTGATATCGTACCGTCCTAACATCCATCGGTTACTTTATTGTTCTTTACTGTGCATAGCCTTCTTATAGTAGAGCATATAATAGGGAGTATATTGTGTTGTTAAATCTATTATATTATATGTATATAGCATAGTATATAGTAGGTAGTACATAGTGTTGTTTATAGTATTGTATAGCATAGTATTGCGTTGTCTAGTATAACATAGTATAGTATTGTTGTTTTCAATTTCTGACTGCGGGAGTGAATGGGGAGTGAGCATTCCATTGTCGTTTTTTGCCATGTGCAACATTCTATGTTGTGGGAACATTGTACAAAATAAAAGATCAGCTTGAATGTTGAATGTTGAATGTTGAGTTTGTCGGTGAAGCACGACCCCGTTGCGGTGACCCGTTCCCTGATTGCTGTTACAACGACAACGAGTGACTAATGTGTGAGATCGTCCGCATCAGCGCCGCCGAAGACATTATCGTGATCGCCATCATCTCTTCCATTCTGTGTTCAGCCGGATCCACACCCCACATCACACGTTCGTGTGTGTGTGCGTGTGTGTGTGTGTGCGTGTGTCCGTGTGTCTGTGTGTGTGTGATCTTCTCGATTTGCTGGCTGATAAGTCAGGGCCCCTCTCTGTCTCTCAGTTTGAAGTCTTTTTTACTTTATTGATTTATTGATATGCGTGTAATTAAGTGGATATCCTGTCCGTCACGGTCAGCAGACAGCCTCGCGTACAAAATTGATAGGCATACATAAAAAAACAGGCTACACAGACACACACACGCACACAGACGCACACTCACTCACTCACTCCCCATTAGTGGCTCTTTCCTTCATCAGTCAAGACGGAGCACGAAGCATGTGGGCCAATTTCGTGCTTGCAACTATCCCTTTCTCCCTGCCCTCATGCATGTCAGCCCGACGGGAGCCTTTGACATTTAGAAAACCAATCAACACATAGTGGATGAAATCGTGAGGAGAAAGAAAAAAAGAAACCGAGATGGAGAGTCCGGACGGTTGGAATTGATATCCCGGACCGGTCCGGTCAATATCGCCTCATTTTCGCATTTCTAAAGTCGAAGTGGAATTGGAATACGATATTTCCAATGTTTGGCGTCCTATATTTTCGTATGCCGCCTGGATGCTGTGAGGACCTGAAAACTGGAATCTGATCTCAAATAGATGATGATATCGGCACTATTGCTGAAGTACTTTGGCTCCCGAGAACCACTGGAGAGACTGTCAGAAATGCTAATGGAACAACTTTGAGTAGGACAAAGTGTCTTTAGAGTGGGTGTACCTGACTTTGCTATTTTATTTCACTTTGTTTCTTTGCGGCGAAGTGCCAGACTATTCTCGCAGGGAATGGCTAAACTATTCGGCCCGAAAGACAACGTCTTTGTGTCGTTCGTCGACACGGAAACAATCACATCTCAGATCGATCTTGTACTTCTCTAAAACATTGACTTTGCGTTGCATATATTGCATACATTGCACATTTGTGTTGCAATAACTGGCAACACATCGGACATTCTCTGTAGACTCACAAAAATGGCCGTGCAAATCACACCTCTTTGATGACATAATTTACAAGATGCAAGATATTTAATTGGCCAATTGCAACAGGTACATTGGAATGCTTACCCCCCATTCCCTCCCGCAGTATACATAATTAATATATTCAAATTTGTCAGTGTACAGCACAAGTACAGTACAGTGAAAGGATTTCTCTGCATTTAACCCATCGTAGTATTAGGAGCAGCGGGCATCTATTATATACAGCGCCCGGGGAGCGTAGGGGGTCCCTTGCTCAAGGGCACTTAGGCAGTAAGCTGGTGTTTCGGGGACTTGAACCGGTGACCTTGCGGCTCCCAAGCCAAGTCCTTACCCACTGAGCTACTGCCCCCCCACAACATCTCCAAAACAATACCATAAAAAAATAGACAATGAAAATATCAAAAAAAGAGCATGTTGAGCGTCTCCCATGGGACGTGTGGTCGCCACTTCGTCTGAGTCATTTGGAAAATCTGTCGCATCACAGCGACGGCACTTCCTGCCTGCCTGTGGCCGGGTTCAGCTTCTGACGTCACGTCCTGCGGAAGAAACCGTTTCCATGGATTCACTTTTAGACTTGAGCGAGGAGGAAGGAGTGAGTCTAGACCAGGGCTACGTGGGGGTACCACAAGACCTGGCCTGGCTCTCCCACGTCGGGCTGTTGGGTTCATCGCTTACTAAGCCTCTCTTAGCAAGCTGCTCTTGGACGTTTCTGGATTCACAGAGTAAGCCGCTGGTGGTCTGGCTCTGGAATCTCTTTCTCTCTCCCTCTCTCTCTCTCTCTCTCTGTCTGGGTTTTCCCTGACACCAATTCTCTGGAGAGGCATGTGTGGTAGATGGTGTCTAGGCACAGAATGTTTTGGATTCTGGAGTTTGGTGTTCTGGGTTATTTGGTTATTTGTCATGCTTTGTTGCTCCGGGAGGTTGAGGTTGTCGAATGAAAGCCGTGCAGACAAGACTACCATGCATACAAACTCAAACATGTCAACATTCATATTGCCATGCATTGAACCTGCAGAGAATTGTAAATGCTTTCAATTGTAAATGCCTTTTTCATCCTCCTGTCACTTTTTAGTAGTGTACTAGCGTAGAACTAAGTAGATTGTTAGGTAGATATTGTTCTATTGTTTACCAACTTATTGTATTTTTACCTTATTGTACTTTTACCTGAGCACTGGCTCAGTTCTTAGAGACTTGTTAAGAATGAAATGCACTTTTGACTTCTGGTGACAAGTTGTTCTCTTACCTTCCTTTGTGGAAACACACTATTGAAAGTCACTTTGGATAAAAGCGTCTGCTAAATGACTGTAATGTAATGTATTGTAATGTTATGCAAGTACAAAAAAAACCCCATCAAAATATGTATTAACTGTTGGGTTCAATTGATAATAATATGCAGGAGCTTTACAGTTCTAGGTCTATATTGAGTGCTACTTTGATTATTACGAGCAATCATCTACAAGTGGGAGGATAGGATAATGGAGACAGGCCCTGATATTTTTCTATAACCGCGTTCTTCCCTTGATTCATCTCCAAATGTCAACAGCGGCATCTCTAAAGACCCAGCAGTGGCCAACCAGCCACTTTTGACTACAGCTATTCATTAATATGCGTGTGAGTATGGTGGGCCACCTCCATAATGACACCAGCTAATTGGCCAGAGAGTGGTGATGGTTGGTGATTTACATGCAAACGGCTTCCATTAAAATCAAACAAACACAAACAACACGACAGAGGCACACAAAAACCCTTTGCCAAGTGCCTGGAGAATCAATTTGTCTCCATTCTGACAAGTGACTGCTTCGTTCCCGTGGGGGCGTGTGGCCGACCTGATAGCTTTTTACCTCAAGTTTTTGGCCTGTGATTGTAGCTTAGTTTGTTTGACAATACCACAGGCGGTAACCTCTATTTTTATAGTCGTGGTAGGTTTACATGTTTTTCGATTCATGGAGCATTGTGAAAAGCTGCTTGTGTCCAGAGATACACATGGGAGATCGGTACGCCCAGGTTTGCCAAATTGGAAATGCGAACGGTTCTAATCACGTCCACTTTGAAAAGCACTTGGAGCAGAAAACATGAGTCAAAAATGTTACAATTGCTGGTTTTCAAACTCTGGATTGGTGCAATTTACGCTTCTCGGCCGCTGTTCTCGCCCAAACTGTCTGAGTAGGAGGGGACTGACTGAAATTAGGGGTTTTCTACACCTTTAATCATTGAAACCAGACTGGGAAAATTGAAATTCTGCCATTAATGAGCTAGTAGTAGGAAAGGCCAAGCCTCTTGGGGTTCCAGTTTCTTAGTGGGACCACTTGACCACTACAATATCCTGCTCCCAGCTATTGGCTGCTGAAGGGGGATTCTCAGTGAAGCATATGTTTACCCTAATAAAAACATTCAATCATGATCAACATTCAATAACTGAAATATCTTTAACAGGAGAAAAGCTCATTTCATTGTCATTAGTTTCAATCAGAGTTCACAGCCTGGTGATTTGACAGGCGGCCGGTGCACATTGAACACTGGATTAATTTCATAGTTCATATAGTTAATATTGGTGTGAAGAATAATTAAACGCAAGGTTAATGCGAAGAGTGTGCGCCCTTAACTCAACTTAACTGCTCCTTAACAGCCCTTAACTGCAATTCAACATAATTTCAAGCAACCACGACTTGGTGAATGTATTTTCTACATGAATGCTTTGAACAAAATGTTTACATACGGCGGAATGACTGACTAGGAAGGAACCCATACACTACAAAGCAATGCACATTTAGACGCTAACCATGTAGGCGATACACCTCATTGCGAACCGGGTTCGATTCCGACCCGCGGTCCTATGCTACATGGCGTTCCCTCTCCTTCGAATCCGCTGTCCTGTCTCTAAACGGTTTTGGCCATGAAGGCACGCAAAACAACCTTTGCATGTGTACATCTCAGAGGAAGTCTCCCAACAGAGATGGTCATTTAAAATGATGCTGTCATGGTCCTTCTTAGTGGTTAGACCAGCGGTGATTATGGAGTTGGAACCCAAACTGGTGCTTGTGTTTTGACTTTGGAGAGACTTGTTGTGGGTCCTACTGGTGGTTCATTTGGTACTGGGACTGGCAATTTTCTTAACCCCATTGTTTATCTTGCCGTTGCTCATGGGAACTCCTGCTGGAAAACCACAAGATGGTTTCCAGGGAATATCCAGAGGCACACGCATCATCACTGTGCCTAAGTTGGCAACGGGAAGATTTTGTACACGTACATGATCCGTTTAGTCTGAGACATTCCAGCGTGATCTGATCTGGTTCAACTAGCTTACCCTTTATTTTGCTTCATTGATGCAGGAGCTTCAAACCAAGCTCATTTCCATTGTCAGTCCAACGATAGTGATCAACCTTGATAATTGCTCCACTCTTGCCAAATGGATTCACACACACACACACACACACACACACACACACACACACACACACACACACACACACCACACACACACACACACACACACACACACACACACACACACACACACACACACACACACACACACACACACAGTGTGTGAGTGAATGAATGAAACGTATGGGTTGTATGCGTTCTGTGAAGCTTGTCCCGTCAGTGCACAGTCAAAGGCCCATTTAACAGCAAGAAAAGCAGCCAAAATGAAACCTGCTGAAACACTGCTCAGAAATCCTTCCCCTCGGTGGGACCATTGCGCAATGAACTCAGCGAGGTAGGATCTTGAAAGGTGCTCTCTCATCACAAACACTTCATTCCACATCCCAGGAGTACTATTGCCGGTACAAGAGGTTGGTGGGAGGGGGGGGGGGAGAGAGAGAGAGAGAGAGAGAGCGCAGGAGAGGGGGGGGGGAGAGAGAGAGAGGGGTGGAGAGAGGGGGGGAGAGCAGGAGAGAGGGGGGGAGAGGAGAGAGAGAGAGAGAGAGAGAGAGTGAGACGGTAAAAGAGAGAGAATGTGAGTGAGACGGTAAAAGAGAGACGGTAAAAGAGGGAGAATGTGAGTGAGACGGTAAAAGAGAGAGAATGTGAGTGAGACGGTAAAAGAGAGAGAATGTGAGTGAGACCGTAAGACAGATACGGTAAAAGAGAGCAAAACAGAGAGGGGGAGGGAGAGATTGTGTGCCTCTGATATCAAGGACCACTCGCTCTCAGTTGGGGCCAGGAATCAAATGGAGTATCTCCTCCAGGAAACCAACCGGGTGGAGGGTACTCTGTGTATAGAGTCTGCAGACACGGACACGGAGAGGCAGCCACTGAATCTTTGATCGGGTTGTGCATTTACATGACACATCTGGGAGCCCTTATGGGTGTCCAATGATCCATTACCCCTAGCTTCTTCCTCCGGTCAAGCCTGGCAGAGATAGGGGGGAAAAAATGGACTAGGTTACACGTTTTACTGTTTGTTTGTATATATTGTATTTATTTTTTCGGTTTGTTTGTTGTTCACAGTGGTGCTACTGAGTGATTTGACCTCTATTGCGTCATGCTACTTCGTTGTGACACTTTAGTGTTTTATCCTGATGTAGATGTAGGCTATCTAGAGGACCCATGGATGTTAGTCCAACGTGAGTGCTGGAGTTTAAAGCAACTTTAAGCAATTCCCTCAGGGGAATGATCCTTATAGATCAGCCAGAGTGGTCATATACGGGTCAGAGCAAACCTGGGTCAAACCTCAATTGTACAAACACCCTCATGGGGGTAGGGTGAGGTGTGGTAACTTTGTGGTGACTCCAGCAAGGCTTGTTCTTTCCAACACAATCCCTACATCCGGGGCTCCAGAGGATGCCTGCATGCATAGCTAGGAATAGCAATTGGTTGACGGTATAGTGAAGTCGGGTGGTGTAGAGGTGGCCCCCACTTCCACGCTAACAGATTCTCGATATGATTCCACCCCCCTCCCCCTCCCATTACCGCAAGCTACCCGTATGCATCCCCGTTGACACATTAATACCCTTTGATTATTATAATAATTGCTTTAAAGTGCGAGACACGATTGTATTAATGAGGCAGTGGAGATCTGGTTGGAGTGCTACTTATGCCAAGCTTTGCGAGGAGAGTGTTCCGTCGCGTCGGGATCAATTGCGATTGTGACTGAGCCTTGAGCAATTGTCGAGCTCTTCTGTGTGTTGAAGCGTTGTGATGAATGTGAACGAGTCAATGCCCGTATTCATTGTGTGGTTACACTCCGACATGACATGTTTGTCCGTTTGTCCTCAGTGTCCGATGTGTCTGATGAAAGAAACACATTATCGGCTGTCTTATCATAATCTCCGGTCATTGAAGAGGTTATGATTTCACCCACTGTTTGTCTGTTTGTTTGTCTGTCAGCAGGATAACTCAAAAATGTATGAACGGAATTGGACAAAACTTGGTGGTCCGATTACTAAAGGGCAAAGGAACAGTTGATTCGGTTTTGGCGCAGATACGGACCAGAATCTGGATCCAGGGGACATTTTGGTGTGGCAGAGGTTTGCACTCTACCGAGGGCCCTTTAGTTTTACACAGTTTATTTGTTTTTCACGTCTTTTCCATATTTTTTTTCTTCCTTAAAAACGGAAAGCGACGGAAACCCCTCCAGGGCCCCGGCGGGCTCTGTTGGGTGCTACCAATTACAGTTTGCAATTAGTCTGTCATTTTTCGGGCATGGTCTTCGCAGCGGCGGAGCGAGTTATGACGTTATTTCCGTGTACTTTCTCGGTGCTAGGATGTTAGTGGGCAATTAGTTCTGACTGAGTTTTCAATAAATTGGAAGAGATCTTTTTATGTGTTGTGATGTTTTAGGGGCATTATGATGCATGGTGATGCTGGGCCGTGCAATTATGACACACATCTGCTGCCATATCATTTTGCGTGTGCTTGATAATGTTTCTTCTTATTTACACTGTTTAAGTGGAAGAAAGCTATTTGTATTTCCACATTTTGGCTTGGATGTTTTCCCGGAAAGTAGTGGGACTTAATGCCTGTATTCAAGGTAATTTATTATTATAATTTTTTTTAAAGCAATTCAATTGACATTTAAGTAGTACAAAAAGAGTATTTCGAAAAGTACAACAATGAAAACTACTTACAATGAGTTGTCACAAATGTTCTTTAAGCAGACCGTACCCGGTAGATACCCTGATAACACACTGTCATCAGGGCCATCCATTATTGATGGCCTTTTAAATAATACAGAGACTTAATAATAGAGAGATGCTAAAGCGAACCGACTCAGACTGTCACCATTAGTCAGCGTAATCGTCGAACAAGTCGTCTTTTCAGTTGACGATGAGTCATCGTGATTTCATTTCGGGCCAGAATCTTTCAGCCCTTGTATGTCTGCCTCATATATCAAAACAGCCTCACTTTATCTGAATTTAATTGCAGTGGTTGTGTGAGATGACGTTTTGTGCATGGCAATTCATTTCTCGAGCTCAAACTGTCGAGCTAAAAGTTAAAAAGCAAAGCTTTTAGGCGATCAAAGCTGTGCCCTCTTTAGGGATATTTGAAACGGGTGCAAAGCAATTGATTTAATTTCTCCCTCAGTAATTTGTTGATTGAAAAACTATGCTAGATCAATGAGCCTTCAAAATGTGCAAATATGTGTTGAAATCTGATGAATAATTGATTCTTCTTAAAATAACATTAGTTGCGCTCCTAAAACTGATCTGATTCTCTCTCTCTCTCTCTCTCTCTCTCTCTCTCTCTCTCTCTCTCTCTCTCTCTCTCTCTCTCTCTCTCTCTCTCTCTCTCTCTCTCTCTCTCTCTCTCTCTCTCTCTCTCTCCTCTCTCTCTCTCTCTCTCTCTCTCTCTCTCTCTCTCTCTCTCTCTCTCTCTCTCTCTCTCTCTCTCTCTCTCTCTCTCTCTCTCTCTCTCTCTCTCTCTCTCTCTCTCTCTCTCTCTCTCTCTCTCTCTCTCTCTCTCTCTCTGCAGGGGGTCGGGGCAGACCCAAAGGTGTCCCTGGCTCTGCAGCCCGACTGCAAGGCGGCGAAGGAGAAGTGTGAGGAGCCCTCCTCCTTCCAGTACTCGGACCCTGAGGAGATGACCATTCGTATAGGTAGAGGAGGACCCCAGCCAGGCAAGCAAGCCCTCCCTTCATGTACCAAAGCCCAGTGTAAACAGCTCTGGGTCGTCCACCTCCATTACAACCGGCCTTCTGGACGACCATACATGGTGAAGAGAGGTTGTAGCCGTAGGGGGGGGGGGGGAATACAGTCCCCACCTAGGTAACTTGTAAAAAGTTACACAAAAGAATAATAATGATTGTAAAAATGTTTATATATATATATATATACATTTGAAAATACAACGGCAAAACAACAAGCCACATGCCTAACTGGTCTCATTAAGTAGATGAGAAAAGTCATGAATTAATGATGCAGGTAGTTAGAGAGGGACTTAGACAATGGCTACAACCGCACCATCCCACACATGGCTTCTTTGATGGTCTATCGTTAGCTTGCTCTTTACTTCTTCTTCACGCCGAAGCTAATCTGTTGGGTTCCTTGATCACCCCCCCCCCTCCCCCCCCTCTCGCCTTCTGTCCTTACAGCCACCTGCCTCTCCTTCCTACTAATGACGTTTGTTGCTGTTATACCTGTTTTATACTTTTTTTTCCTGAGCTTTTGTCTGTGACTTTCGGTGACTTTTCTTTGGGTGACTTATGCATCAGTCCAGAAGTCAACATCCAACAAGTTTCAAACACACACACAAACACGCACACACGCACGCACACGCACACACACACACACACACTTAGCCTCTTTTCTATCACACTTACCCGAGAATGGCTGGCGTTCTAGTTTTCCCACCAAAAGTCCAGATGGTACAAGCACCAATACATAATGCAATACGCATAAATAAAACCTATTCAGTATTCTAGCAGACAGTCGCTCGCGCAGGTTGGCCGCGGGCTGTCTCGGGATCGAACGTCGAACGCAGAAACAAAAATGAAAGTTACTGTGTGTGTGTGTGTGTGTGTGTGTGTGTGTGTGTGTGTGTGTGTGTGTGTGTGTGTGTGTGTGTGTGTGTGTGTGTGTGTGTGTGTGTGTGTGTGTGTGTGTGTGTGTGTGTGTGTGTGTGTGTGTGTGTGTGTGAGATACCACATCCATTTTCTCGCATTTCATACGAGCCGCATGCTGTAGCCTCTGGGAGACACTTCCCTGCGCCGTGTTTGCTCTTCGCTCAATAAAAACGGAAACGCACAAAGCATGTTTCATTTATCGACCGTGTCTGCGCGCGGGGGGGGGGGGGGGGGGTGGGTGTCGTTTTAACGGCCACGTCGAGCGTGCGTGCGTGCGTGCGAGTGTCCATATTTTAGCCCGTACCAGTAAACCCCCCTCCCGTGCGTTCATGAGTTCAACGTCCTCAACGTCACACATGGTGTTGTTGTTTTAAAAAAAAAAAGCGTTTGAGCACATGGAAATGTCATTTTCGGCGGGGCTGAATTTGGCGATGGTGTGGTGTGTGGGCAGCTTGTCTGGCCCGCAGCTGCTGTACAGCCAGCCCCGTTCCAAGTGGAAGATAATACCTTTGGCATTTCTATATTATTATTCTTCCCGGTGTAATCGTCCCCGGCCCTCTGCCCACCTCCGAGCCTTCATCCAAGAGGGATGTTTCATTCTGTTCGTCCTTTAGTCATTTGAAAAGGGAACACGCCGCTTTTCAACCGGCTTTTAAACTATACTACACTCACTACACTATAAAAGAAACCCTATATACGATATACTATACTTTATACTATAACCAACACTTTACTTTAGCAATACTATTACTACTACTACACAATAACAAATAACAATAAAGTGTAGACTGATTGATATACAGTATGCATATGGCGGATGATGCTTTAAAGGGACCGTAGTGCAGTGAGAGGTAGTGAGAGGTAGTGAGAGGTGGTGAGAGGTGGTGAGCGGTAGTGAGCGGTAGTGAGAGGTGGTGAGAGGTAGTGAGCGGTAGTGAGAGGTGGTGAGCGGTGGTGAGCGGTGGTGAGCGGTAGTGAGAGGTGGTGAGCGGTGGTGAGAGGTGGTGAGAGGTGGTGAGAGGTAGTGAGCGGTGGTGAGCGGTGGTGAGCGGTAGTGAGAGGTAGTGAGAGGTGGTGAGCGGTGGTGAGCGGTAGTGAGAGGTAGTGAGAGGTGGTGAGCGGTGGTGAGCGGTAGTGAGAGGTAGTGAGCGGTGGTGAGCGGTGGTGAGCGGTGGTGAGAGGTAGTGAGCGGTGGTGAGCAGTAGTGAGAGGTGGTGAGCGGTGGTGAGCAGTGGTGAGAGGTAGTGAGCGGTAGTGAGCGGTAGCAGCAGCAGCATCATAACATAACACATACACTACAGTACAGTGCAGAACCACGCACTAGCTTTGGTGTATCTGACACCGGCATCTCGTCTGACACAATCCTACGTCAGATTTAGCATCCGCCCTGAGCTGTGTCCATCAGAGATACAGAGAGCATCACACTTCACACTCGACCACAAATGTGGTCAATTTGTCCTTTATTTTTTTGCGGACACTTCACTGTCAAAAGCGACAACCAGTGAAATGATTAGTCATTAAGAAGCCGGTTAGGGGTTTCAGACGTCTTGATCTCTACAGGTGGACTAGGGACATTGGGGTTTGAACCAAATCCCCCCCCCCCCCCCCCCAAACTAAAGTAAACTATGATTGGTTTATTTGATACCAATTACCATTATTTTCCCTGTTCGTATCAAAAATTGTACCCCAATGGCGTCATTTGAGTCAGGGTAGGATTTGCTTTCGTCGGGTTATAAGCAGCGGGGGGAGATCTGGTCCCGGGCAAACGTGCAGGAAAGGCAACCGTGTTCATTTGCATTCACTGCCCGCATTGGAATGATCCTGAATGAAAAATGAAAATCTGCAAAGTTCCCCTTTAAGCCCGTTCACCTTTAAGCCCGTTTACCTTTAAATCACCCCCCCCCCCCACACACCCTGGGGATGGAACGGCCCGAACATGTTAAACAGAAGGACGTGGAGGGCCTAATTAACCACCCTGCTCCTCTTCCCTCAAAGCGCATGTTATTTATATATATATATATATGTGATAGATATAGAACCGTCTCAATTGATACAACGTTACAGGGGGGCTGACTGCTGTGAGATTGCATTGTGTCTCCGCAGCAGTCCGGAGGGGGGCCGTTACGTGTGTGTGTGTATGTGTTTGTGTATGTGTGTGTGTGTGTCTGTGTGTGTCTGTGTGTCTGTTTGTTCTGCCAAGGGCAGAAACACAAAGTTTAAGCTAATTGGTCTTGCCGACAACGTGATGAATTGAATTTGCTAAAAAGTGAGTAATAAGCTCAAAAGTGTGAAATTACCTATTTTTGTGTGTGTGTGTGTGTGTGTGTGTGTGTGTGTGTGTGTGTGTGTGTGTGTGTGTGTGTGTGTGTGTGTGTGTGTGTGTGTGTGTGTGTGTGTGTGTGTGTGTGTGTGTGTGTGTGTGTGTGTGTGTGTGTGTGTGTGTGGAAGTGTGTGTGTGTGTGTGGAAAGTGTGTGTGGAAACGTGTAGGCTGACGGCTGAATGTGTGTGTTTATTATTTGCGTGTACCATTGTTTTTTCACCGTTGTTTTCAGTAGTGTTTGTGTATGTGTATGTAGGCTTGTGGGTGGGTGGGTGTGTGTGCGTAGACCTGTTTGTGTTTATGCACGTGTGAGTGCGTCTTTCGCCTGCCTCCGACGTCCATCATTCTGTCAGCGTAGTTCTCCTCACGCCGGGGCGTCCAGATTCGTGTGTAGACCTCCTGCTGTATTTTTAGATCATATCTCACCCCCAGCGATGACATATTGCCAGAATCACCGTGGAGAGCCAACACACACGCACACAAACCCCGCATAACGGACCCCGACGGTAAACCTGATTGAGTGTTGCAGGCTGGTTGATAGACCCGACCCTTATATTAACCTATTGTGTGTAAAAGCACAGGAGAGAGAGAGAGAGAGAGAGAGAGAGAGAGAGAGAGAGAGAGAGAGAGAGAGAGAGAGAGAGGAGAGAGAGAGAGAGAGAGAGAGAGAGAGAGAGAGAGAGAGAGAGAGAGAGAGAGAGAGAGAGAGAGAGAGAGAGAGAGAGA
This sequence comes from Muraenolepis orangiensis, assembly GCA_027704905.1. Classification (NCBI taxonomy): domain Eukaryota; kingdom Metazoa; phylum Chordata; class Actinopteri; order Gadiformes; family Muraenolepididae; genus Muraenolepis; species Muraenolepis orangiensis. Next base: position 7,822,929 of record CM051014.1, on the reverse strand, counting down.
GAGAGAGAGAGAGAGAGAGAGAGAGAGAGTCAGTGGTGGTGAGCTGGAGAAGGTGTCAACCTTCCAATCCTTCTTTGCCTGCCCATCCAGGCTACCGTATCACAGAATTAAACCAGAACCAATATTTTATAATATAATCAGTCATAAAAGTAGTTTTTCCTTTGTATTCGTTTTTATTATTATTATTATAATTATTATTATAGAGTAAGGCATGACAATACATTGTTAGTTCTGTGTTGTTGTAACAACTAACAAACTATCTCCTAGTATAATCTAGTCACAAAACAATACTAGTCAATTCTACAACAATTCTAGTGTCTAGTCACAATACAATGCTAGTTTCTAGTATCTAGTCCCAAAAACTAGTTTCTAGTGTCTAGTACCAAAACAATACTAGTTTCTAGTGTCTAGTACCAAAACAATACTAGTTTCTAGTGTCTAGTACCAAAACAATACTAGTTTCTAGTGTGTAGTCACAAAACAATTCTAGTTTCTACTATCTAGTCACAAAACAATAGTAACTAGTATTGTTTTGTGAGAAGATACTGGAAACAAGGATTGTTTTGGGACTGGGTACTTAGCATGTAGTCCCAAAACAATACTAGTTTCTACTATCTACTCACAAAACAATACTAGTTTCTACTATCTACTCACAAAACAATACTAGTTTCTACTATCTACTCACAAAACAATACTAGTTTCTACTATCTAGTCACAAAACAATACTAGTTTCTAGTGTCTAGTACCAAAACAATACTAGTTTCTAGTGTCTAGTACCAAAACAATACTAGCTTCTAGTGTCTACTCTCAAAACCGTCGTCGGCTGTCTGCATCTCGTTCAGGTCTACTTAAGCCTAACGCTAACGCCAGTTTTTGGTTAAGATGTTGTTGCGAATTTCGGGCGCTTTCTGTTTTTTGTTAATGCTTTTCATGTTGAGCATACATGTGGACACACACACATACACCACCACCACCACCACCGCTATACACAAACACTAAATGCTGTTATTTTTTCCCGTTTTACTTGTTGGTCTTACTCTTAAGGGATGTGTTCTGTTCGGCTTTCTCCCCGCTTTTCTTCCCCTCCTTGAGTAGTGATTTGTTTGAGGGGCTCTTTTCCTCTGCTCCTCTTCCCTACTTCAGTTTTCTGAAATGTGACGGCTGTGTGCTTTGGTGTTTCTCTCTGGGCTCTTGGGTTCTTTGACTTAAAACAAATACTGGCAATACTGCAAATCCCGGGTGGCGGTGTGTTTCCTCCAAGCTGCTATCCTAGCCATCACAGAAGACCCTTCAAACGATCCATTTTGAATACAAAAAAAGAGAGCGGGTGTGGTATATGAACAGTAGGGTCTTGCCCATTGTGTGTGTGTGTATTTGCATGTGTTTCTCTAACATTGTTCTGATCATTTTTGGGACAACACATAGGGCGTGCGAGCTTCATCTTAACACATGAATTGGTATTTCCCTCCCTGGCGCTTGCTGCTCGCGTGTGAAACTGAAACATATTTTACAGCAGACACATTCACACACACACACAGACACACATACATATATGCATGCACACACACACACACACAAACACACATATACACACACACATTCATACATGCATACACACACACACACACACACACACACACACATATACATACACACACACACACCTATACATACACACACACACCTATACATACATACATACATGCATACATACATATACACACACACACATACACATACATACATACATGCATGCATACACATACATACACACACACACACACACACACACACACACACACACACACACACACACACACACACACACACACACACACACACACACACACACACACACACACGGTAACATGGGGTACACCTTATGTTTTATTCATAATGAGAATAACATGACAATGAATGTACAGCACATGGGGGAGAACATGCTAATGTACGCTTGTACGCCGTATGAATATGAAGTCGCATGTTACGGGTCTCGGAAATCACCTGGGATCACAACAGCCATGCAGTCAGCTCCTCCTCCTCCTCCTCCTCCTCCTCCTCCTCTCCTCCTCCTCCTCCTCCTCCTCCTCCTCCTCCTCCTCCTCCTCCTGGCTTGGAAAACCGGAGGGTCGCTGGTTCCAAGTCCCAAGACCGGAGTGAGAACTGGGACTACAACTGCTCCCCGGGGGGCAGCTGTATGCTCCCACTGCTCCCCGGGGGGCAGCTGTATGGTCCCACTGCTCCTCATACTAGGATGGGTTAAATGCAGAGTGCTGTGTGTGCTTTGCTGTGTACGTGTCTGTGACCAAATAAAGAGGATTCAAAATCCTCCCGATTTAGATTAAGATTCAGACGACGGTGTCGTCACACATTATTATTATTATTATTATTATTATTGTACAACAGTGGCGAAGCGTGTCTATCACAACTGGACCTTCTGTAGACCAGGGGTTCCCCAACTTTTCAGCCTGCGACCCCCAAAATAACAGACTGGAGACTGGCGACCCCCCCCCCACTTCTAGTCAGACTGACGTCACAGAGGCAGTCACTTTATGCCTTATCTCATTTAGGCAGATAAGATTGTCGCAGCCAATTTCCAAGTGGACCATAGTTGGTAAAGCAGTGTCCATGTAGTGAAGTAACAGCCCATCATCTTCGACTTCGCCATTTTGACTTAAAATCCTACGTAGAAACAACGTAGCACTACGCTAGATCCCCTCTCGCTCCAGCCAGTAGACCTTCTAGCTCCCTATTGAGCTGTGGAGAAATCTGAAAGAATATGCCCTTTGGCTACAAATCACTATATGATTGGTTGATCAAATTGTCAATCCAAACGTACGCTCTCATTCAGTCTAAGGGCCAAAGTCATCGGGAATACTTTGGTTGAAGGATATTCTTCCCAGCAGCCTAGAAAAAAAAAATATCTGATTGGTTGCATTGTTTTTCCAACACAAAACCACTCAAATGCGTCGTGCATGGACCGAGAAAGACAAACAAATCAACGTCACACTGTAATATAACAGATAACAACACAGATACCATTCTCATTTATTCATTTAATTTAAATTTGATTCAATTTGATTCAATTGTATTACATTTTATTAATACAATTCATTAGATCTTTTTTTGTTTCATCTGAGAGTTCCAGGGTCTTCTCTGAATACCTTGAAGGCCCTGACGCTTCACCACTGTTGTATAGTAATAATTGTATTGTATGTACTATGTACCAGTGTCGGTCCTTTCGGAGACACGTGCGGCAAAGGCACATGTGGAGAGCAGCTACGAGTTAAGTCAGACGGAACCTTTTCCCTTTAGGACCTGGAGTCAGACGTCCTCTTTTGCTGAAAACACTTCCCCGCCCCAGAAGTTGTAATCCGATTGGACGTGCTGTGAAAGGTCAGCCGTGAACAGGGTTGAAGTTCAAATAGCGGCGGCGGTGGCGGCGGTGGTGGTGGAAAAAATATAAATGAAAAAATGTCCCTGCCCCTGCCCCCCCTTGGAAATGTGTGTCTTCTTCACACGACGACGGCGATCTAGATTTAAGAAGACGCTGCGCTTTTATTTCAACAATTTTTAACCGGTCGGTCACACATCGCTTGTGCCTTTCTTGTTTTTGGAATGCCGGGGGTTCACTCAGTCCCTTTTGGATTATAGCAATCGACCAGATGGCGTATATATCATACATAATTCATAACTCATTCTATAGTGGGTCTATAGTGAAGTCTACGTAAACCATAGATTTGTAACGACATCCAAACCAGGACCATGTGTTTTTTCATGCATAGTTTGCAGCTGAGGACTCCTGGGGGCTCTGGACACACAGGACAGACACAGTGGGACTAAATCCTATATTGACGTGAAGCACCTGGTCAAAACATGTCAGATTGCGTCCTATTAAAAAAACAAAACATTGTCATTCAGCTTCGATTTACTGTAGACCTGACGAGGACTTCACTCTCGCTCGCTCGCTCCTTGTCTCTCTCTCTCTCTCCTGGTCTCTCTTTCTCTCTCCTGGTCTCTCTCCTGGTCTCTCTCCTGGTCTCTCTCTCTCTCTCGCTCTCGCTCTCGCTCTCTCTCTCACATCAAGTCATCGCTGGATAGCTTTTGGCTGGGCTCCAGTGAGCTCATCACTGTGACAGGTGGAGATGGATGGAGGGAAAGCCAGGAAGGGGAAAATATAAAATAACATGGAGGGCAGATGGGTATCATAGTCATCGCTACCATCCTTCATGAATAGTCGAATGTATTATGCTGTTCATTTATTATACGTGTTACCAGATTCTGATTAATGAATGTGTATTTGTTGTCTTGTTCTGTCTTTTCTCCTCCCAATCTCTCTCTCTCTCTCTCTCTCTCTCTCTCTCTCTCTCTCTCTCTCTCTCTCTCTCTCTCTCTCTCTCTCTCTCTCTCTCTTCCTCTCCCCCTCAAACTCTCTCTCCCTCCCTCCCTGTCTCTCTCTCCCCCCTATAGGTGAGAGAGTGGAAGAGCTCTCTCTCTCTCTCTCTCTCTCTCTCTCTCTCTCTCTCTCTCTCTCTCTCTCTCTCTCTCTCTCTCTCTCTCTCTCTCTCTCTCTCTCTCTCTCTCTCTCTCTCTCTCTCTCTCTCTCTCTCTCTCTTCCCCTCAAACTCTCTCCCTCCCTCCCTGTCTCTCTCTCCCCCCTATAGGCGAGAGAGTGGAAGAGCTCTTTCTCTCTCTGCCTCTCTCTGCTCTCTCTCTCTCTCTCTCTCTCTCTCTCTCTCTCTCTCTCTCTCTCTCTCTCTCTCTCTCTCTCTCTCTCTCTCTCTCTCTCTCTCTCTCTCTCTCTCTCTCTCTCTCTACCTTGCGAAGGTGCTTTCTCTGTGATCTTTTGTAGTCTGTTATCAAGGCGTCCCATGTTGCTGAGCTGTGCTCCTTCATCTATTGTTGGGGTGTCAGCAGGAGACCGCTGCTGATGGCCATGGTGTGTGTGTGTGTGTGTGTGTGTGTGTGTGTGTGTGTGTGTGTGTGTGTGTGTGTGTGTGTGTGTGTGTGTGTGTGTGTGTGTGTGTGTGTGTGTGTGTGTGTGTGTGTGTGTGTGTGTGTGTGTGAGAATGAATGCATCGGTGTACCCAGCGCGTCATGGAGAGAGAGTGTACTCGTGGGTGCGTGTGTGTGAGAGGATGGAGCTGTGGGTTCAGTGTGGTCTGGCTGGATTGCATTAGCACATCTCGTCCCCTGGATCCACATCAGGCATCGGTATCAACCAGTTGCCTGGCAACTATTGTCACCAATCAGGTTGTGAGTTAGGGTGCACCCCCCCCCCCCTCCATAATCTATGTCACAGCAAAGCCCCATTTTCTGTCCCTTTCACCGATTTGTCCGTTAATGTCTCCTTTTATCAAGTCAATTCAAGTCCATTTTGTTTGTGTAGCCCTGAATCACCGTAACACTCTCCAAGGGCTGGGCAACTTCCTCACCCCAATCTCTCTCTGTTGCCCCTGGATCTCGATCTCTCTCTCTCTCTCTCTCTCTCTCTCTCTCTCTCTCTCTCTCTCTCTCTCTCTCTCTCTCTCTCTCTCTCTCTCTCTCTCTCTCTGGGTATCTCTGTCTGTCTTTCTTCTCTCTATGTGTGTTGAAATCTTCCAGTGCCATAGCTATAGGCACTACATAATGAAAGCTGCATGAAATAACTTTTATAATTACATTTTTTATTTTTTTGCGATATACGTTTTTGAATTTCCGTCGTCATTGACATGAGACCACATGGGACCGCATGTGTGAATTTATTATATTTGACTTTGAGTTCACTGGTGAGAACAGCGGCGGGAAATCTTGTGGTCTCAAGGGAGGTGGCGTGTTTTACAGATGTACCTTCATGGATAAGGGATATTGATGTCTCAATAACACCTACACGTACGTGTACCTGCATGGATGAGTAACATTGAGTTAAAGCCGAGACGACTTAATGTCAGGGCGGTTCAAATACAATCTTTCGACCCCTAAGAACACTTTCTTTAGCTTTTAGGCGATTTTTTTTTTGCCGTTGCATTGGCGTAAGAATTTATCATTTCTGAGTTTATGACATATATTTAATTGATGTGACCACAGCAGTTTGAGCGCCCCGCTGCTCTGAACGTCGAAATGGATATTAAACTCAAACTCACGGCACGCTCACGGCGTAATTCATACAAAAATAGCCTGTAATGTAATATGTAATAAGCCCAGAGGGGGTTGGAGACCGCTGCTCTCCATTCCCTCAGCCAACAGCCAACACAGACACACACTAAGGTTTTAATGAGAGGAGGCATGTTTCATGCACCATCGTGCATCTGCACTCAATTCCCACATATGCAAAACTCTCCCCTATCAGGAACGCTTTGAGTTATCCTCGCCACTCATACGTAAGTGGGGGCCAAAACCGTCCGGTGGAAGGACGGCCGTGTGTAGCGTAGCAAGTCATGCCGCTCCACTCCCCATCTCCTCCGTTTCCAACGGGCGCCAGCAGGTGGCGCTGTGCAGTGGTACAGACCTCACTTAACCTAGCGATGAAGCTAGAGCCCTGTGGGTTTTAGCTCCCCCCGTTAGAAGAACGTCGCCTTGTATGCCGTCTCTCATTTTATTAGAACATTTTTGCCAGACAGCATCCCCAGGGTGCTGTCTGGCTAAGAGAAGCTGATGTAAATCAATCAAACACATCTACAATGAGGGGCAGTTAGGACCCTTTTGGCCTTCCATGCGTGCTCTCTCTCTCTCTTTGTTTGCTTGGTAGTTTATTTTTCTGTCTGTCTGTCTGTCTGTCTGTCTCTGTCTGTCTGTCTCTTTCTTTCTTTCTTTCTTTCTGTCTCGCTTTGTGTCTCTGTCTCTTTTTTTCTCTCTCCCTCTATCCCCCTTTTTCTCTCTCTCCCTCCCTCCTGCTCTCTCTCTCTCTCTCTCTCTCTCTCTCTCTCTCTCTCTCTCTCTCTCTCTCTCTCTCTCTCTTCCTTCTTTTTTCTCTCTCTCTTCCTTCTTTTTTTCTCTCTCCCTCTATCCCCTTTTTCTCTCTCTCTCTCTCTCTCTCTCTCTCTCTCTCTCTCTCTCTCTCTCTCTCTCTCTCTCTCTCTCTCTCTCTCTCTCTCTCTTCCTTCTTTTTTCTCTCTCTCTCTCTCTCTCTCTCTCTCTCTCTCTCTCTCTCTCTCTCTCTCTCTCTCTCTCTCTCTCTCTCTCTCTCTCTCTCTCTCTCTCTCTCTCTCTCTCTCTCTCACACACGCACACACACACTTGGATCAAATCAATGTGTTTACCTTGGATGGCGAGATGGAGGGACCCGGGCTGGACAAAGGGAGTGCAGGGCTGTGGGACAATGTGGTGAACTATGGCCCTTCAACGCCAGCAGGGCCCTCACTTTGTACAGCTGTGGTCCCCCCCCTCCCTTGGCCCCGCATCCACAAGGGCCACAATAACCGCTTTTAATTCCGGCGTGTGAACCGCCCGTAACCGCTGATCTATCGGCCGCTCATGACGGCCTTCTCCACATTGACTCTCGCAGGGTTTTTGTGTGTGTGTCTTGTTGAAATGATGGGTTAGGGGAAAAGAAAGTGTTGTTTCCTGGAAGCCCAGCTGGCGTGGATGTGGTCGGTCTGTCTGTCGGTCTGTCTGTCTGTCTGTCGGTCTGTCTGTCTGTCTCTCTCTCTCGTTTTTGTTCTTCGTCGGCAGTCTGGGGCCGTCGGTAGGTCTTTCTTTCTGTCTCTCTGTAATTACTCTGGATCGATCGGTAATGCAATGTGGATTACAAGTCAGTTCCCTCTCTCTTCCCTCTCTCTCCCCTCTTTATCTCCCTCCCTCTCTCTCTCTCTCCTCTCTCTCACTCTCTCCCCTGGTTATCTATCCCTCATTCTCTCTCTCCCCTTCCTCTCTCGCTCCCCTCTCTCTCTCTCCCCTTCCTCTCTCTCTCTCTCTCTCTCTCTCTCTCTGTAATTGTCCATCTTTATCTGCTCCTTGCTTCTTTTGTTCACCTCTCCATCTCTGTTGCCTCTTCTCTCCTCCACCACTTGCGCCCCATGACTTTCAAAGACTTTCAAACCTCCACAACACAACAGTGCAACAATCAATTCAATTTCCGTTCTCATCGCGTTCTAATCAAGCGCTAGTGCACGTACGGTGCAGGTATGTCAATGCAATACCATTTGCATAATTAGCATCCCATTATCTATCACATATCAGATTTCAGTTGATCAAACTGCCGCGTATCAAACCCCCCCTCACCCCCCCACCCGAGGCGTTGGTTCCGAGGTCACTTTGACCATCCTTAGGGCTGGGCGTCTGTTGTCCCGTCTGCTGATCATGGTCATGGTTGCGTTTTGACACAGCGCTTTTATCCAAAGCGCCACCGACGGCGGGTTCAGCCATGCAAGGAGATCGCAGCCAGCACGTCAGGAACAGTTAGGGGTTAGGGGGTGAGGGTGTCTTGCTCAAGGACACCTCGACCAGTTTTTGCTAAAGGAGGAGGAGCCGCCGGGGGGATCGAACCAGCGACCTTCCGGTTATGAGGCGACCGCCTCGTACGTGGCGGGGGTCCTGCCTAATGAATGGAAATTAGTGAGAAAGTGAAACACACCACAGGGGGGGGGGGGGGGCTGCACTGGTTTGAAGATGGTGTTTGAAGGTGTTTGTAGGTGCTTGCCGCCCTCGACCTGGCACAGCCGGTGTCGGTGTGTAGAGATATGGAGAGTGCCGGTGATAAGGGGGGGGAAGATAATGAGTAGAATCTATTGAACACAATAATCACCTAATCGCTCTCTCTCTCCCCTGACTTGAATACATTATAATGTCTCATTAAAGCGTGAGTACGTGTTTAAGTGTGCGTCCATGCACATATTGATGTGTATGTACTGTGCCAGTGTATCATCTGCGTGCGTGCGTGCGTGCGTGCGTGCGTGTGTGTTAAAAGGTAGTGTAGGTGCACAGCGGTGATCAGTGTTTTGTGAAGTGTGTGTGTGTGTAAGACCAGTTAGTTATTGTTGAGCTAGGAGAAAGGCGTGGCTGAGATGCTTGGTGAGGCTGAGGTGCATGGTGAAGGCGAGGCTGAGACGCATGGTGAAGGCGAGGCTGAGACGCATGGTGAAGGCGAGGCTGAGACTCATGGTGAAGGTGAGGCTGAGACTCATGGTGAAGGTGAGGCTGAGACTAATGGTGAAGGCGAGGCTGAGACTCATGGTGAAAGCGAGGCTGAGACTCATGGTGAAGGTGAGGCTGAGACTCATGGTGAAGGCGAGGCTGAGACTCATGGTGAAAGTGAGGCTGAGACGCATGGTGAAGGTGAGGCTGAGACTCATGGTGAAGGTGAGGCTGAGGTGCATGGTGAAAGTGAGGCTGAGACGCATGGTGAAGGCAAGGCTGAGACTCATGTGAGTGAGGCTGAGACTCATGGTGGAGGTGAGGCTGAGACGCATGGTGAAGGTGAGGCTGAGACTCATGGTGGAGGTGAGGCTGAGACGCATGGTGAAGGTGAGGCTGAGACTCATGGTGAAAGTGAGGCTGAGACTCATGGTGGAGGTGAGGCTGAGACGCATGGTGAAGGTGAGGCTGAGACGCATGGTGAAGGTGAGGCTGAGACTCATGGTGAAGGTGAGGCTGAGACTCATGGTGGAGGTGAGGCTGAGACTCATGGTGAAGGTGAGGCTGAGGTGCATGGTGAAAGTGAGGCTGAGACTCATGGTGGAGGTGAGGCTGAGACTCATGGTGGAGGTGAGGCTGAGGTGCATGGTGAAAGTGAGGCTGAGACTCATGGTGGAGGTGAGGCTGAGACTCATGGTGGAGGTGAGGCTGAGGTGCATGGTGAAAGTGAGGCTAAGACTCATGGTGAAGGTGAGGCTGAGACTCATGGTGGAGGTGAGGCTGAGACTCATGGTGGAGGTGAGGCTGAGACTCATGGTGAAGGTGAGGCTGAGACGCATGGTGAAGGTGAGGCTGAGACTCATGGTGGAGGTGAGGCTGAGACTCATGGTGGAGGTGAGGCTGAGACGCATGGTGAAGGTGAGGCTGAGACTCATGGTGGAGGTGAGGCTGAGACTCATGGTGGAGGTGAGGCTGAGACTCATGGTGGAGGTGAGGCTGAGACTCATGGTGAAGGTGAGGCTGAGTGTGTGTGTGTTCAGGGGAGAGAAAACAAATGCTGACTTCAGGATTAGGACTAAGTCCAGGAGCTAAAGTGAAATAAAAAAAGCAGACACACACTCGAGGCGTGCGTGCGTGCGTGCGTGCGCGTGCGTGTGTGTGTGTGTGTGTGTGTGTGTGTGTGTGTGTGCCCCTGTGTGCTTCCAGGGTCATTGGCAGACTGTCATTGTATTGCTATCATCTTGACACAGAGCTCCCACCCAGTTGTCAGCGCAGGCGCCGGCACTAGGAAGCGGCTGTGCAGAGGACGTTGACAAATGAGTGTTAATGATATAGCTATCTGACACACACACACACACACACACACACACGTGCCTGTGTGCAGACTCTCTGACTGCCATCGATTTCCATGCTAATTGCAGCCCCCATCAATCACCATACGTCTCGTGACGCTTGCCTTTTCTATGTACGTGTGAGATGTGAATGAGGGCTTTTTTCACGCCATGTTCACCGCGGTTCATCGGCTCCAACCTGTGACTGAATGGGGACTCTGGGGACCTTCATGCACTTCTCCATGTCCCCTACGCTGTGTGCTGTTAGTATTGTGTTTGCGCTGCATGCAGCCAGCGATGCTCTTTCTCAGAATGGGAATCACAATGCCTTTTATACGTCATCGTACAATAACAGCAAAAAATAGTTTAGCAATCCTCGAGGCACTCGAGTTGCAAACAGTGAAAAGAAAAAGACAAACAAAAGAAAACTAAACAAGACTAAAACAAAATCTATACTTTTTACCCAGTGAATTGCATGCATCACATCCTTAGGGAGCAGGGAGCAAATCACCAACACAAGTTGAATGAAGAATCCAAAAAAAAAAGATAATGGAATTTAGATTCCATGTGGATGTGTTCCATTTCGGGTGTGTGTGTGTGTGTGTGTGTGTGTGTGTGTGTGTGTGTGTGAGAGAGAGAGAGAGAGAGAGAAAAGAATCCATGGCAAGGTCAGTGTCGCTCTCCTCTTCTGTGCAGCTTTTGTTATGCCACCTGTGTTCCTCCGCTGTGTCTCCAATAGTCTGAGACACCTGCCTTCCACACGGCGTTGAATGAATTTAGTTTTATTGGTCGACACTGGCCTCACTGCCCCTCCTGGCTCTGCTCTTCCTCCCCCCAACCCCCCCCCCCCTATCTCTTTGGTGCTTTCTTCACCGCCTTATTTCAACGGTTCACTGACCTTACCTGAAATGAAGAAATAAAGTCTCTGTAAATAACTTTTCCTTCTTTCCTCCCCTCCCCCTGTGGAGCTGGTGTGAGCTTGAAACGTGGAAACGGTGCACAGGTTAATCCACGCTGTGCGTGGATTCTGAACACTAATTCATGGACTACTCTGCCGCTACCGATCGTAGGCGGGTTTTAGTTTGCGACGGTGAAGTGAAGACGGAATGTGTCCGTGTGAATTGGACACACATTGCAACTCACGCCACGGTAGCACAGCGTTAACGCGACGCTAGCACTAGCGCAATGCTAACACTATGCTCGTGCTCGGCGGTTTTCGGTGTGTTAGGTGGGTAACTCTCGCTTGTGACGGCTGACGTCCACCTCCCTACTGTTCTGGTACCGTCCTGTCAAGGTTTATATAACGTTGAAATATTACAGAAATATAATATTGGGGGAGGATATTTGAATGGACAATGCAACTGCTGTTGCTACTGGACGATGATTCATTTTGCCCCCCCCCCTTCTCTTGATGAGAATGCAGAGAGAAAACAGGAGAAAAATAATCCATATTTGTTTCTCTCCTCTCACCTTAGACACGGTCAGCTGGCCTATTGTTGTTCAAGATTCAATGTTTAGATTGCAAGCACAATGGAATGCTTACTCCCCATTCCCTCCCTCCCGCAGTACGGATTCCCTACAATGTAACACTATATGCTATACCATGTACTATACTACTACTATACTACACGCCACTACACTATAACAATACTGTACACACTCAAATAAACAGTAAAAAGAAGAACAATAAAGTGACTAATGGATGATACGTACATACATGTGTTGAATTGCGCAAAAAGCATTTAAAAATAAATAAATAAATAAATAAATAAATAAATAAAAGCATTTTAAAGTGCCAGTAGTGCAGCAGCATCATGAAGACAGTGCAGTACAGTGTTGTTAAGTATTCCACTGGGGATTGTGATGGACTAAGAGCCAGGCAGGCACATCACATGGCTTCCTCTGGGTGGTGGTGGTGGTGGTGAAGTGACGCAGCATTGTAGAACTATTTGTAGAAATATTTAGTGTGTACGTATCTAAATTCTAAATCTGGAGGATTGAATCCTCTATATTGGTCACATAAATGTACGTGTAGACGCACACACACACCACACACACACACACAGTGAAATGTGGTGCCTTTGTGCTCAAGTATAACAGCGCCGACCCTGAACCATATTTTTAACTAATGAAGGCCGTTAATACGAAACATGGCCAGAGAGAGACCCTGGAGACATGTCATTGTTCCATTCCTTCTACCCGTCACCATGGAAGCTGCAAATACCCGCCTGTCATGTACCATGAGCCATACTATTTTCTATACTCGTTTTGCTATACAAAGGGAAGCATTGTTTGGCTTTTAGCCTTGCCTGTATCATCAGTTAGGGTGAGGATGTCTTGCTCAAGGGCACCCGGACCGATTTTGCTAGAAGGAGGAGCAGCCGGGGGGGTCGAAACCAGCAACCTTCCGGTTGTGAGGCGACCGCTCTATACCTCCTGAGCTATTCTGCCGCCACAAGTGTGTACATGATTACAATTGAAATAAGGGTGGACTCAAAGACGGTCCATTGTGATCCAGCTCATTTGAAACATTTATTCCGACACACACATGTCTACTGTCAGTGTCGGCCCTCTTAACTGGTGATTAACGGGACGGGAGGAAAGGAGGGGGGACGCTTGGAGCCCTAGAGAGTCTTCTGATGCACACTAATGATCATAAGCTCTCCAGATGAATGTGATAATAACCCCCGATGGATTCTACATCAGTCAATTATGCAAGGTTCTGTGTGTGTGTGTGTGTCAAGTCAAGTCAAGTCAAGTTTATTGTCACTTCACAGTTTACAGTTTAGTATAAAGCAGTGATGTGAAAATCTTGTGTGCAATACCCGACGACAGACAGCAGTTATAAAATAAGATAAAATAAAAATAGATAAAAATAGAATAAAAATAGAATAAAGAATATAAAATAAAAATAAAAAATGCAATTTATAAAATGCAAAAATCAGCACAGAAAAGAGCAATATGTATATATAAATCAATGTAATAAAATATACATTGTTATATGTTATACGCCCTTGTTCAGCAGCCTGATGGCCTGACTGTGGAAGCTATCTCTAAGCCTATTTGTACGACACTTGATACTGCGGTATCGCCTGCCTGACGGTAATGTGGTGTGTGTGTGTGTGTGTGTGTGTGTGTGTGTGTGTGTGTGTGTGTGTGTGTGTGTGTGTGTGTGTGTGTGTGTGTGTGTGTGTGTGTGTGTGTGTGTGTGTGTGTGTGTGTGTGTGTGTGTGTGTGTGTGTGTGTGTGTGTGTGCGTGTGCCCGCCCGCCCCGCCCTTGCATGTTTTTAATAATGAGAGCTGGATTGAGACGAGAGAGACGAATGTAGTCTGGGATTAATTAGTCGTCTCACAAATCAGACTAAATTAAAATCCATTCTGAAATGGAATCGGTTTCTTTCCCAGTAAAATATCTAGGTAACGAAAACAGGAGGCAAAGCGCAACTCCGCTCCCCCCCAGTTTTTGTTTTTCCCCCACCCCATGACATAGACCTCCACCCAATTAAATAGACCTCTGCCCTATGAGTTAGACCTCCACCCTATGATATAGACCTCCACCCTTATGAGATAGACATCCACCCTATGAGATTGACCTCCACCCTATGAGATAGACCTCCACCCTTATGAGATAGACCTCCATCCCATGATATAGACCTCCACCCCATGATGCAGACCTCCACCCTTATGAGATAGACCTCCACCCCATGATATAGACCTCCATCCCATGAGATAGACCTCCACCCCATGACATAGACCTCCACCCCATGACATAGACCTCCACCTTATGAGATAGACCTCCACCCTTATGAGAGAGACCTCCACCCCATGACATAGACCTCCATCTCATGACAGACCTCCACCCAATTAGATAGACCTCCACCCCATGAGATAGGCCTCCACCCTTATGAGATAGACCTCCACCCTTATGAGATAGACCTCCACCCAATTAGATAGACCTCCACCCTTATGAGATAGACCTCAACCCTTATGAGATAGACATCCACCCTATGAGATTGACCTCCACCCTATGAGATAGACCTCCACCCTTATGAGATAGACCTCCACCCTATGAGATAGACCTCCACCCATGACATAGACCTCCACCCTTATGAGATAGACCTCCACCCTTATGAGATAGGCCTCCACCCTATGAGATAGACCACCCTATGAGATAGACCTCCACCCGATGACATAGACCTCCGCCCTTATGATATAGGCCTCCATCTCATGATGCAGACCGCCATTAAGGCCAGCAACACTGCAGAAACACTTAGTGGGCGTGGCCTAGGGAGGTCAACCACCTCACGTGTGACCAACATCACATTTGGTGGCGCGACGTGTATTGAGTTGAGAAGGTACCTGCCACACCCACTCATGTCAATCCGTTAAGAAGTGCATTTATGTGATATGCCACACCCACTGCCACACCCCCCTTTTTGGTTTATTGCCAATTAGCTTATACAGTGAGTGAGTTATTCCTCAGGCCGTGACCCAAATCAAACGCAACGCAACACATATGCAAATGGCCCACCCGCTTTGCCAGTCGGTGTGAAAAGTGAATCGGTTGTTCCAAAACGGTTACTTTTTGACATGTGCTGTTGTTGTTGTGCGCAGACAGACAAACGCACAAAAGTAAACACGTGCAGACGGCAGACGCCGGTGGAAACATAACCTCCTCGGCGGAAGGTAATTATACAGAATAAGACGGCTGAGACACAGACACAAGTGGTTCCATAATTGCGTTATCCGGCAACAACAATCAGTGAGAACGACGTAAATGAACACACAGACGGAATGAAAGGGGGGGGGGGGTGAGTCGCGATGAAGAGAGAGGGGGGAGAGAGGGAGGGAAGGGGAGATGGAGAGAGAGGATGAGACGGAGACAGACACATAATGCAATTATCGAGTATCCTTATCAATACCTAAACACCAAGAGAGAAGAGAGGTGAGAGAGCAGCAGCGAGGGATGAGAGAGAGAGAGAGAGAGAGAGAGAGAGAGAGAGAGAGAGAGAGAGAGAGAGAGAGAGAGAGAGAGAGAGAGAGAGAGAGAGAGAGAGAGAGAGAGAGAGAGAGAGAGAGAGAGAGAGAGAGAGAGAGAGAGAGAGAGAGAGAGAGAGAGAGAGAGAGAGAGAGAGAGAGAGAGAGAGAGAGAGAGAGAGAGAGAGAGGATGAACGATGAACGTGCCCAGTTTTGCCGGTGGCCCACGGGACCATGTAACTCATCTTTACCTCGCCCTATTATGCGCACACAGGAGCTCGAGATGCACGCAGCGCCGCGTGTGCCAAGCTAATGAGTCTACTAATTGACCCGGTATTCCTGCAGGGGGGGGGGGGGGGGGCTCACCTGCCCTGCGCATTTGTTGTCGGTGTCAACCTAGCGTAAAACACATCCCAAAGCCAACCCGAGCGGAAAAGTCGAGGCCGTTTAATTAGGTTGCGCTGAAGTGTTATTTAGCTATATATATATAGCTATATTTTCTCGTGGAGTTGGCAGGCGTAGGTATCCGTGTTTTAGTAATTGGAGTGGAAATTAAAGCACTCTGAGAGAGAATGCGTCTTGTGTGTATATATATATACGCCTGGCGGGCAACACAGCTGCCATCAATTGTGGCAGCTGCAGAGAAAGAGATACTCTGGAACTGGAACAAAAAATATCAATAAATGCATCAGATGCTTTCGGACAATGCTTTTCATTCCGAGATGTCTTATGATATACTTGTGTGAGTACGTGTATGGATTCTTTGCATGCGGCCGGCCAAATGCTCGTCATTGTGTGGTCAGAAGCGCAACCTTGATGGATAAGGTGGTGAGTGGACCTTGTGCGACATCCACCTCGCGCCGTCTTGGATGTAGATGATGATTGATCCGGTGACTGATGGAACCGACTGTTGTGGTGAACAAGGAATAAGGAATCGGTCGAAGAATTCGACCCGTGGCGGTGGCTAAAAATATCTGTGTGCGTTCTGTTCGATCGAACGAGATGGACCCTTTGAACATCCGTGTCCCAGCTGTCCTAGGCGGACAAACCCCCTATCGTATAACACATCACGTAACTTATAGCTCTGCTCCGTATGCCAGCGCACCAGTACAGTACAGGCAACGATTGTGAACATACCGCATACACCGTGCTGGTGTGGCCGAGACATGTGATGTGAATGTTATAGTTTTGACCCTGCTACGACTTAACACCACTTAACCTATTGGAGTCCAGGGGGGAGAACGGGGGGGGGGGGGGGGGGGTTAGCTGTAGGCGGTGCTGAAGACACATGTTTTAAATACTGGATTTGAAGGCTGATGGAGTCAGCCTCCCTGATCGGTCTGGTGAAGGGTGTTCCATAGCCGAGGGCCACGTAACCCAGTTGTGAACCATCTGGGGCCTCATGTGAAGCAGACCTGAGTGTAGGAGGATGGAGGAGCTCAGTGAAGTGTCGAATGCGAGAGAGAGTCACGCAGTGCCTTGTATGTGTGGAGTACAATTTTGTACCGGGTACTCTGTGTTTAATTTCCCCGGCGAGGCAACTGGATCAGCGAGGTCACGTTCACACGAGAATCCATCTGGCCAGGCTTCAGGTTATATTGCTTGTGTTCAGACCAATCGGCGTCCTATGCAGAACTACTGGCTGATAGATGATGGATAGATGGGTCCTGGCAGTGACCTGCCAAAAACTTTTTTCCAGAGTTTCAAAGGGCGACTTCCTAGTTTGTTCCGTCTAACCAACCAACTAACCAATCTGCAACGTCAAATTGTGTTGTTTTTTTAATTACTTTTTTCCCAGGATCTTTCCCTTTTTATGGCTTAAAGAAAAGTTCAAGCCTTTTTTTTCCCAACAGGATATTTGATAAACGGGCAAAACAACAACTTCTCATTCTTTAATCTGCAAGCCGACTCCCCAAAAAATGTCCTACTATGTCTCTCAAGCAGAAAAAGAGCACTCCCCCGTCGCCCCTGTCCCCCCTGTCCCCCCCTGACGGGACACCCCATCGACCGGGCCCATGCGTCGTACAAACACTCTTTTGACACGTCCAACGTCCTCCTCTCCGCAGATAAGATCGAGAACGGCGAGGTGCACCAGAGGAGGATCGGCAGCTTCCACGCGGCCGGCCCCGAGGCCCAGGAGACGGCCGACAGCAGACTGGAGCAGGAGGAGGCGGTGAAGAGGGGGAACAGTTGGAGACGCATCGTGCTTCTCATACTGGCCATCACCATCCACAACATCCCCGGTGAGCACGGCGGTGGCCGGCAGTCGCTTATAAGATGAGATCTACTTTGTTTTGTTATATACATATATATAACTTATATACACACACACACATATATGTGTATATATATATGTGTATATGTATATATATGTGTGTGTATATATATATATATATATGAGGGTGTCACAGCAAAAGCATAGGACCGTAATACAAATTCAAAAGTGCTAAAAGCATTGTTTTAAATAACAATAACAATATATATATATATATACAAAAATATACTGAGAATATACATACACACATCGACTACTTACGTTGATCGATCCAATAATTAATATACAGGAACTACCATGCATTCAATGTCGAATCATCGTAATGTCGTCCCTCAAAAGCAAAAACTAATAAATATAACCGGTGTATTCCGTTGGGCGCCTTGTTGTAGCAACCGTCGTCTTGACGTAATCACAGAAAAACACAATTTTCCATGCATAAATCAGGACCTCTCACGGTCGGCCGGCGGGTTACTGGGGAGCCTCTGACACGGCGTGGCCCCTCCGTTAATGAGAGAGAACCAACGCTCCCCGGGACGTTCTGACTGATTGGCCCCGTCATTCGGTCCGTTAGGCCCTAAACCGAAAATGCAAACAAGAAAAGCCTATTGATTGGTTTCTTCAGGAAGTGTGAATGAGAAGCCAATTAGGGGACGACGTGTGTGTGTGTATATCTCGTAGTGTGTGTGTGTGTATAGCTCGTAGTGTGTGTGTGTGTATAGCTCGTAGTGTGTGTGTGTGTGTTTTAGGACCAACAGCGTGGGTGGAATAGCGCATGTGTTGATTTTCAGCACCATTGGGGAATTAACCATTAAATCTAAAATCTAACTCTGGAGGATTGAATCCTCTTTATTGGTCCACACACACCACACACACCACACACACACACACACACACCACACACACACACACACCACACACACACGCGTTTCTCTGCACTTAACCCATCCTCGTATTAGGAGCAGTGGGCAGCTATTGTATATACAGCGCCTGGGGAGCAGTGCAGGGGGTCTGGTGCCTTGC
The DNA here is from genome assembly GCA_027704905.1 of Muraenolepis orangiensis. Lineage (NCBI taxonomy): Eukaryota > Metazoa > Chordata > Actinopteri > Gadiformes > Muraenolepididae > Muraenolepis > Muraenolepis orangiensis. The sequence goes on along the minus strand of CM051014.1, from coordinate 7,804,274 downwards.
TCAAGGGCACCTCGGCAGTGCTCGGGGACTTGAACCGGCAGCCTTCTGGTTCCCAAGCCAAGTCCTATCAGTTGCGCTGTAAAGCGGCATCCATTTGAGAGACTCGGATGTTACTACACGTTGTAGACTCTATGCTGCTACATTGTTTACACTTTTGCCTAGGTTCAGCCTCTTCTGGGATCTATAGCCATGTCCACATTACAGTCAGCTGAATGTCAACATATTGACGCTTTTTCACACTGTCCATTTCCATTTCCATTTGATTTGTTGTCGTCGGAAGTCAAACTTTTACGTAGCAAGCTAAAACCGTCCTCAGACAAAGTGTCTGTAAAGGTGAAACCTGCGTACTGGACCCTGTAGAAATACATTTGTTCAAATCGTCCTCTGAAACCTCCATCTCGCCACTCTCGAATGCGTGTCTCTCCTCGCGAGTCCAGACCCCGCGTGTCTCCAGTCCTCTCACCAACGCGTCCAGGAGATGTATTCATCTCTCCCCCCCCCCCCCCCCCCCCCCGACGTTTGACGGCGCTGCAGCCTGAACTTCTAGGGGGGGCCTAGAAGTTCAGGCTGCAGCGCCGTCAAACGTCTGGATCTGGGAGTACACACGAGTACAAGGTAGTTAGCATCCAACCAGAGGGCCCAAAGTAAAAACCCAAACATAATATATCGTGGAACTTATTGTTTTTTCCCCATTCCCCCCCCAACATGTGGCTGACATTTCCCGATGTATTTACCTCGGGGCGAGTTCACCATGACAACAGAAAGCTCAGTTTGCGGCAAAACAGGAAACTAATTCATGGTTGGCTCACATGTGTCGTTCACGATAGCAAACTAGAGGCTGTGCACCTGTGTACAATCAATTTTGAGACCCCAGAAAAGGAGCTATAAGAAGGATGTTAAGCAAGGTGTGTGTGTGTGTTTTCCCTGTTTGAATTGACAGATTTTTGGGGGGAAAAAGCATTTCATCTCCCAGAACCTTCTAGCTGTGTTCCAACACAGGCGTGAGCAACGGGCCATCGCGCTTCTGGGATTCAAATCCATTCTGCCGACTCCGCCGATCAATCGCCGTCACATCCGCCGTTAGCGATATTTATTCCCCCCGTTATACACCCACTTGTGTCTATTAAGACCCCCCCCCCCCCCGCCCCGCCCTATCCTACCCTGTTCCGTTAAGATGGATCATGCGAGCGGGTGGAAGGTGGGCTGTCACCGACGAGTCAATTAAAGAACAAGATCAATGAAGGAGGTCTGAAGCGGTGGCCGCCATACCGCCAGGAAGCTCCGACACGTGTCTGTAGCGAATAGCACGTAGCCCGTAACTTGAGGAGCTCCCCATGCTAGCTCCGTGACTCAGCGACTCAATGGCTCAGGCTAATGAGACGTCAGCACCCGGGGTCCCTAATGACCGACCAAAGCTTTCCGGGAAGATCTTCATGGACCAGGCACTTTCTTTTATTTTTTCCCCAAGCGGAAGGGAACACCGAGGCCATTGCGAGGAGCAGGGGAGCGGACCCAAGCACTACTGCTATTGGGGATCTTCAGTAAAAAAAACAACACATTTTGTTAGCACAAAGTGATAATTGAACCAAATGACTCGGTTCTTTGTTCCTCTGTGACAAAACTAGCGCCTCCCAATGGCGCTAGTAAGTTAGCTTGTTGTTTTGTTGCCGTAGTACCTATTCCATCCATACCTATTAGCAGTAGCAATTTGCCTGATTTATATTGTGTATTTTTACCTCCGCCATCATAATCTAATCTATCCATCCATCCATCCATCTTCTCCCGCTTATCCGTGGTCGGGTCGCGGAGGTAGCAGCTTCAGCAGGGGACTCCGAACTTCCCTCTCCTTGGCAACATGGCTCTGACTGGGGGATCCCGAGGCGTTCCCAGGCCAGTGTGGAGATGTAATCACCCCACCTGTACCTCGGTCTGCCCCGTGGTCTCTTCCCAGTTGGATGTGCCTGGAAAACCTCCCTCGGGAGGCGACCATGAAGCATCCTCACTAGATGAACCACCTCAACTGGCTCCTTTCTACGCGAAGGAGCAGCGGCTCTACTCCGAGTCTCTCACGAGTGACTGAGCTTCTCACCCTATCCCTCAGGGAGACACCAGCCACCCTCCTGAGGAAACTCATTTTGGCCGCTTGTATTCGCGATCTCGTCCTTTCGGTCATTACCCATGGCCATAGGTGAGGGTAGGAACGAAGACTGATCAGTAGATCGAGAGCTTTGCCTTCTGGCTCAGCTCTCTTTTGGTTACAACGTTGCACCAAAGTGCACCCAATACCGCTCCCGCTGCACCTAGTCATGGAGGGGAGGGGTTTCGGTATGGTGGGCTCAGGATTGAATCTCTGCTGTTTGCAGATGATGTGGCCCTGTTTGCGTCATCAGTATGTGACCTTCAGCACTCACTGGATCGGTTTGCAGTGGAATGTGAAGCGGCTGGGATGAGGATCAGCACCTCCAAATCTGAGGCCATGGTTCTTAGCAGGAAACCGGTGGATTGTCTACTCCACTAAGTAGGGAGGGAGTCCTTATCCCAAGTGAAGGAGTTCAAGTATCTCGGGGTCTTGTTCTCTAGTGAGGGGAGGATGGAGCGTGAGATTGACAGGAGAATAATATAATCTAATCTAATCTAATCATAGATGGGATAGGAGGTGTTTTCACCCGTTTGACTCTCAAAAAAGCTATGCTACGGAAAAGGACCAAACTTGGAGGTTACTTCACATTACTTATGGTTTTATGTATGTACGTATGATAACACGTTAGTCGTATGGGTAACCTCCTTGACGATAAATCCCACTCTGGTCTGTAAAGTCAGTAGTTGTGTAGTTGACGCACTTCCACTTGTCTTGTTTCGCTAGCCCTCGGCCTGTAGCGACGTCATAATACGACCGGTGTGTGGCGATTGGTTTACAGCGCTCTGTTAATTAATTGACTTAATTGTGTCGTCATATTGATCTCCCATCACGGGTCTTGCCTGTGGGCTGTGTGTGTGTGTGTGTGTGCGTACGTACGTGCGTGCGTGTGTGTGTGTCTGCGGGGCATGCACGCCTTGTTGAAAGTGACTGATGTCACCCATACATATAAATACCTACGCTTTGTAGGATTCATGAAATGAAGTTCAACTCCAAACACTAATGAACATCAATTGGATTGAAAGAAAGGATTGAAACCAAAGACCGTAAACCAAAATACCCCTCATGGAAGCAAATGACATTTCAGAAACGCACTCTCGCTCGTCGCTTATCAACGAGTAACTGAAAACCCAACGAGTTGAGCCTTTCTGTCTGAAAGGAAGGACAACGGCCTTGCCTTGCCTCAGTCGTGTCAGAGGTTTGCCTCTAATAAGGGAGAAGCCGATATGAGGTCAATATGAGGGCGTTCATCAGCAGCACTCACTCCGACACTCACGTCACACTATATCTATATTATATGTATGTTCCCTTTTTCTCTCTCACCCCCCCCCCCCCCACACACACACACACACCTTCAGACTGTTAGAATGGATTGCTGGATGTGTTGACGGCAGATGTACACTCCTTTCTATTGCGTTATTTCCTGAACCGAGGGGGCAGCGAGGGCCGGATGTACTGGAGACGCGTGTCTAGACTTTAAACTTCTTTTTAGTTGACTTTGGTTTGGTTGGATTCTCATCGTTTGGAATTGTTGTGAAAACTCTGGTTGATTGGGCATACAGCTAGCTGCTGTGTAGCTGTACAGTACAGTACACAGTAGTATACAAAAGTATAAATTACAAAGTTTTCTCAATTTACCCCCTGCAATAGTGAGCCTTTATATTGTGAATGGTGGAGAAAATGTACTATACAATTTGCCAACCAAACCAAGCTCGTTAAAATATAGCCTATTGCTACATTAAAGACAACTCTACATAGTTTATAGTAGTACATAATAAAACCACATTTACAAATGTACGCATATATTGTCATTTGGCTTTTTTCAGTGTTAATTTCATACTTTTCTGAGCTCCTTCGAGTACTAAAGCACGAAAAATGTGTCGTAGCCTAATTCTTACTACTATAGTAATTACAATCTGAGTATTTTATTACATACCGGTTTCTTGATGCTGGTGCAAAGGATAACAAAGGATGAACATTGAAAACTATCATGGGTATCTATAACTATAGACAAAGCTGTATCCCGGCCATTTGACCTTAGAATATTATAAATCGCCATTTTAAGCTAGTGCTGACTTTCCCCCCGTGACGGGGATGCATGACTTTAACACTGGGTAACTGTGTAGGAGTTTCACTGTGTAGGAGTTTTCTTCTTCTTCTTTTTTGGCCGGTTGTTAATGGTTGGATTGATGGCTTTCATTCCCGCTGTCATGCAATGTGATTGCTGTTAGAGTGAAGATTGAAGCACTTCTCTCGGTAGCTAATTGAGTGCTAGCGGCTGGCAGCTGGTGTGCTCCTACGCTAAAGTGAAGTCCTATGGAGACACAGCTCACAGCAGCAGGCCAGCGTTAAGAAAAAAAACGCTAGCTAGTTGGCAAGTTAGCTAGTGACTTGTTTTTGATTAGAGTTTTCCAAAATGGATCGAGATGTACTGGGAAGAAGCAGAAGGCACAGAGAAAGCATGAACATTTGGTGGGGATATATGAAGGTGTGTCAATTACATTTCCGCTTGGCAAATAAAGATACAAAAATGATGAGCCTTGCATTGTTCATGATGGGTTCACAGAGGAGCACATGAATGCTTTTGATCTTTTGAGGTAAAATTCGATGCGTATTCAATTATTCATTTGTTTGGACCACGTTAGTTTTGTGTGTGTGTGTGTGTGTGTGTTATCGTGCGTGTACAGCGAATATATTGAGAAACCGTCGACGCACGTGCTCTTAAAAGCCTTTGTAGACTGAAAATATCCACCAAGCAACGGTAATAAAATGAAGAAAAAAAAACAACCAACAGCTAACAGACTCAAAGATACACACACAAATACACGCACGCACGCACACGCACACGCACACACCCGCACACACACCCACGGGGGGAGAATAGTAGGCATTTCTCACAACATCTTCAAGAGGGGCATCAAAGCCTTCTGCCATCTTCCCGGAGTGGAAACCTAGCCTCGCCTGGAGCGCGACGAGGGCCCTTGAAATCACCGCGTCGTCCGCCGCCGGAACCCGACGAGCTAGCACCACTCAGCTATGGACTTTGTCTCCCCCACCCCCCCCCCCCCCCCCCCCCCCAGTTCCGCAGTACGCACTTCGTACTTAAAATCGTACAAACTAACAAAGAAGCTTTTTTTTTTTAAATGTATTTTTGAAGCCGAGCCGGTGTGATAGATAACTACGCTGTCCACATTTAGCCCAAAGGAAAGGCATCGGATGTTCGGTATGCGCTGCGGAAGATAAAGGACACTATTTAGTGTTTTATTTTATTTAGTATTTATTCATCGAGTATAAGACTCGGACTCGGTTCGCACCAGGTCGGAGCTGAGACAGTGAACATAAAGACAGGGCATTTATGAAGAGATGGGGATTGTACACCGTGAATGTTATCGACACAAATAAAATATCATCGTGTCAAGGCTGAGACTGATTACAACAGTCTAAACCATTTTGAGCAAACCTCGCTGAATGAACTAAGGGCCAGAAAACCATCAAGCACAAACTCTTTTTCCAGTTACAACCACAAATGATGGCTTACCTTGTGTTTTATCGCATACAACTACCATAAACGGATAATAAAGTGTCTGGGCACCATTTTCAAACCTGCCACAATCATTTTATAGTAGTACTAACTAAGGGTTTCACAGGAAATAGACCAATAGCCTTCAATCAAAGTCTTTATCGCCACCCGGTGGCCATATGTACTAGCGATGGTTTGGCTTGGTGTCAATTCTATTTATTCAATTGTATGTACCATTACATCAAGGAGAGTGAAAGAGGTTCGAAGAGGATGGAGTTAAGACACTTGGGACAAATGGGCCTAAGTAGGGTAGCTGGACTAAACAGGCTGTTGGATCTGCGTACCTGGAGGAAACAGATGAACCCCCCCCCCCCCCCCACTGAGACCCCCACCCACCCAAGGTCCAAGGTCATTGGTAATAATGATAAAGACCTTCTGGTTTGACTGCTAAATCAATAAGTTATTAACTTAAGGCAGGAATAATATAACTTATTCTCAGCTGGGGGCGGATGGATTTATGTCCGTATTTTTGACCCTGGCCAAAAGATGAATGGTGACATATCTATAGATGGGTGGGTGGTTTAGACACTGGGGTGTCCCACTCCCACTATGGCACTGGATTCGATTCCCGTGTGTGTGTGTGTGTGTGTGTGTGTGTGTGTGTGTGTGTGTGTGTGTGTGTGTGTGTGTGTGTGTGTGTGTGTGTGCTGTGTGTGTGTGTGTGTGTGTGTGTGTGTGTGTGTGTGGTGTGTGTGTGTGTGTGTGTGTGTGTGTGTGCGTGCGCGCGCGCACAACCTTACCTGCATGACTGACCGGCATCCAACAGGCCTAACGTCCTACCCGCTCGGGATATGTCCCTACTCCCTGTATGTCTTACTCACTGCAAGTCACTTTACAGGAGGTAAAGCAACCCCTCTAAATAAGTAAATAAATCCCAAAATAGGTGGTGTACTCAAACGACAGCGCCTCTGCCCCAACACACTTAGGTACCAGTTCCCACTATTCCCGGTTACATCCCGGCTCACTTTGTCAGGGGGGGGGGGGGGGGACACTGGAGCTCACTCATCTCATATTTAATTCACACGGCCGCGGACCTGGGTTCTGTTAGTGGGGGCTGAGGCGGGATGGATGGGTGGAGAGGGGGTAATACAGACCCCTGAGGATGAAACCACAGTTGGCCTTCTGCTTCTGGCAGCACGGCGGGTGGTGGCGCTGGATTTGAAGCGTTGTGTCGGTGGGACAGCGATGGATGGCTGGGCTCCACCCCCGAGCGAGGTGGTGTCTCCGGGGAAGGAGTGATGCATGTATTTACCTTTTTGTATTTTTTTTTAACCGGGGCATATGCTTTGGTAGCGCATTGGGAAACGTATATATATACACACACACACACACACACACACACACCACACACACACACACACACAGGTCGTTTGACCTTTTAAAGCATGCATGACAGGCAGAACAAATGAGACATAAATGGAATGCAAGGAAAGTGGAGAAGGAGAGGCAAGAGGGGGGGAGGAGGGGGTGAGGAGGAGGGGGGAGGAGAGGCAAGAGAGGGGGAGGAGGGGGTGAGGAGGAGGGGGGAGGAGAGGCAAGAGAGGGGGAGGAGGGGGTGAGAGGGAGAAGGAGAGGCAAGAGAGGGTGAGGAGGGGGTGAGAGGGAGAAGGAGAGGCAAGAGAGGGTGAGGAGGGGTGAGGAGGGGGTGAGAGGGGAGGGAGGAGGGGGAGGAAGAGGAGAAGATAGGAGGAGGAAGAGCAGAGGGGGTGAGAGGGAGGGGGGAGGAAGAGGAGAAGATAGGAGGAGGAAGAGCAGAGGGGGTGAGAGGGAGAGAGGGAGGAAGAGGAGAAGATGGGAGGAGGAAGAGCAGAGGGTGAGGAGGGGGGTGAGGAGGGAGAGGGAGAGGGAGGAAGAGGAGAAGATAGGAGGAGGAAGAGCAGAGAGGGTGAGGAGGGGGTGAGAGGGAGGGGGGAAGGAGAGGAGAAGATGGGAGAAGGAAGAGCAGAGAGGGTGAGGAGGGTGGGTGAGAGGGAGGGAGAGGGGGGAGGAAGAGGAGAAGATGGGAGGAGGAAGAGCAGAGAGGGTGAAGAGGGGGTGAGAGGGAGAAGGGAGGAAGAGGAGAAGATAGGAGGAGGAAGAGCAGAGAGGGTGAGGAGGGGGTGAGAGGGAGAAGGGAGGAAGAGGAGAAGATGGGAGGAGGAAGAGCAGAGAGGGTGAGGAGGGGGTGAGAGGGAGGGGGGATGGAGAGGAGAAGATAGGAGGAGGAAGAGCAGAGAGGGTGAGGAGGGGGTGAGAGGGAGGGGGGAAGGAGAGGGGAAGATGGGAGGATGAGGGAAGAGAGAGTGAGGATGGGGTAAGAAGGTGGGAGGTTGGAGAGAAGATAGGGTGGGAGGGGGGAGGAAGAGGAGATGGGAGGTGAGAGGGAGGGGGGAGGAAGAGGAGAACATGGGAGGAGGGAGGGAAGAGAAGGTGAGGAGGGGGTGAGAGGGAGGGGGGAGGAAGAAGAGATTATGGGAGGAGTGAGAGAAGAGAGAGTGAGGAGGGGGTGAGGGGGAGGAATAGGAGAAGAAGGGAGGAGGGAGGGAAGAGAGGATGAGGAGGGGGTGGGAGGGAGGATTGAATCCTCTTTATTGGTCACATACATGTACACACGGTGAAATTAGTTTCACTGCATTTATCGCATCCTAGTATTAGGAAGGAAGAGAGGATAAGGGAGGGGGGAGGAAAAGGAGAAGAAGGGAGCCAGGGAAGAGAGGGTGAAAGAGAGAGGGAGGGAGGGAGAGAGAATAGGGGAAGATGGGAGGAGGGAGGGAAGAGAGGATAAGGGAAGGGGGAGGAAGAGGAGAAGTTGGTAGGGAAGAGAGGGTGAGGAGGGGGTGAGAGGGTGAGGGAGGGGGAGGAAGAGGAGAAGATGGGAGGAGGGGAGGGAAGAGAGGATAAGGGAGGGGGGAGGAAGAGGAGAAGTCGGGAGTGAAGAGAGGGTGAGGAGGGGGTGAGTGGATAAGGGAGGGGGGAGGAAGAGAAGAAGTTAGGAGAGAAGAGAGGGTGAGGAGGAGGTGAGAGGATAAGGGAGGGGAGAAGATGGGAGCCAGGGATGGAAGAGAGAGAGAGGGAGGGAGAGGGGAAGAATAGGGGAAGATTGGAGGAGGGAGGGAAGAGAGGGTGAGGAGGGAGGGAAGAGAGGATAAGGGAGGGGGGAGGAAGAGGAGAAGTCGGGAGGGAAGAGAGGGTGAGGAGATGGTGAGGAGATGGTGAGAAGGAGCAGGGAGGAAGAGGAGAAGATGGGGAGAGGGTGAGAGGGAGGGAGAGGGGAAGATGGGAGGAAAACAGATATCACATACAGTAGATGTAAAGATGTCCAATGAATGTAGCTCATTATTCCAATGTGTCTACACGATGAATGATCTGCGTTGCTTATTTCCAAAACTGGCATTCTGTATGTTCAAAAGGGATGCTGTTTACATAATCAATGATTAACGGACTCCGTATTCACACACGCGATATAACCGTCAAGCGGTCATCACCCGGTTGAACTCCCTCGTTCCTCCTACACACACTGAATTAACGAGGCACATTCATGGCCAACGTATCGCCACACGCCACCACGCCCTCTGCTCGCTCTGATTCATCTGTAAAACCACGACATGCCTCAGAATTCCAACCACGTCTCGACCGTCCTCCCTCCTCCTCCCACCCCCAGTGTGCAGATATCTATAGCATCGAGAGAGAGAGAGAGAGAGAGAGAGAGAGAGAGAGAGAGAGAGAGAGAGAGAGAGAGAGAGAGAGAGAGAGAGAGAGAGAGAGAGAGAGAGAGAGAGAGAGAGAGAGAGAGAGAGAGAGAGAGAGAGAGAGAGAGAGAGAGAGAGAGAGAGAATGATAGTGACATGGAGAATGATAGAGAGACTGACTAGAGAGAGAGAGAGAATGACAGAGTGACATGGAGAAGGATAGAGACACTGACTTGTGATGGAGAGGGAGAGAGAGAGAGAGAGAATGATAAAGAGTGACATGGAGAATGATAGAGAGACTGACTAGAGAGAGAGAGAGAGAGAGAGAGAGAGAGAGAGAGAGGAGAGAGAGAGAGAGAGATCTCTCAGCAGTGTTTGACAAGTTGTATCTTGCCCCCCCTCCCCCCCCCCCCACGTCTGTTATTCTCCAATTTTCCTTTTGGTATCTGTTCATCTCTCTTCACTCCTCTTCAATCTCTCATCACTCATCTCCTGGGGAGGAACAGCTTTCACCTTACTGTGTGTGTGTGTGTGTGTGTGTGTGTGTGTGTGTGTGTGTGTGTGTGTGTGTGTGTGTGTGTGTGTGTGTGTGTGTGTGTGTGTGTGTGTGTGTGTGTGTGTGTGTGTGTGTGTGTGTGTGTGTGTGTGTGTGTGTGTGTGTGTGTGTGTGTGTGTGTGTGTGTGACAGAGGGCCTGGCTGTAGGCGTAGGATTTGGCGCCATAGGGAAGACCTCATCTGCCACTTTTGAGAGTGCCAGGTAAGAACTGCTGAAGGCTTTGTGCACACACACACACACACACACACACACACACATAAACATGAACATGCACACACATAAACATGCATGTACACCAGACACACACATATACATGCACACACATAAACATGCATGCACACCAGACACACACATATACATGCACACGTGCACACACACAAACATACACACATGCATACACATAAATGCACGCAAGCACACACGAACACTGGCAAACACCCAAACATGCGCAAAGGCACTGTGGTGTACTGCTGACATCTAGTGGTTATGTGAAAGCACTACACGTACTTCGATCGACAGGTAACACTGGGTCGTTATAGACCACAGCCACCAGAAGTATTACGTTTATTAAGTCCTTGCAAGTCTTTATTTTTGGGATGATTTAAAAGCTACCCTAAAATAATGAATAAAGCAAGGGACAAAATATGAATTAATGTAAATTGTTAAATATCCATCCAATATAATAATGTTTTGTTAGTACACCGAGTATACGTTCAGAATTCGGTGATGAAATATTGATGCAAACTGTTTGGTAATATTAACACGTGTTTAATTGTGTTTCTCAATTCCTTAAGAAACTTGGCCATCGGTATCGGCATCCAGAACTTTCCAGAAGGTCTAGCCGTGAGCCTGCCTCTAAGAGGGGCCGGGATGTCCACGTGGAGAGCCTTCTGGTGGGTAGAAACAAAGGATGTATTTGCCTCCCCCCCCCCCACCTTCCCCCCAAAATCCGATAGGTACCGGGTTCGATTCCCCCGACGTCCTCGATCAAGATGCCGAACCCTGTTCTACTCCTTAATGTCATGAATATTCGAGATTCAAGATATTTGCAAGAAGTACAACGGAATGCTTACTCCCCCCATTCATTTTAAAGTGCCAGTAGTGCAGTTAATGACAACGTTATGATAGTGGCAGCACTCCTAGCAGTTCAGTAGGTGCACTGCGTGTGTGTGTGTGTGTGTGCGTGCTTGCTTGCGTGCGTGCATGGGTGTGTGCAGTCTTCGTTCATCGTTCCCCCCCCCCCCCCCCAGGTACGGCCAGCTGAGTGGAATGGTGGAGCCGGTAGCGGGGTTGCTAGGGGCCCTTGCCGTGGTGCTGGCGGAGCCCCTGTTGCCGTACGCGCTGGCGTTCGCCGCCGGGGCCATGGTGTACGTGGTGGTGGACGACATCATACCGGAGGCTCAAGTCAGGTGAGTGGGGGAAGGGGGGAGGGAGGGGGAGGAGTAGGGTTAGGTGGTGGGGGAGGAGGATGAGGTGGAGGAGGGTAAGGAGGAGGAGGAGTAGGGGAAGGAGGTGGGGTGTAGGAGGGTAAGGAGAGGAGGAGGAGGGGAGGAGGAGGAGGAGGAGGAGGAGGAGGAGGAGGAGAGGAGGAGAAAGGAGGAATGCAGGGGGAAGAGGGTTAGGAGGTGGAGGAGGAGGAGAAGAAGGAGGAGGGGAGGGGGAAGAGGGTTAGGAGGAGGGTTATGAGGAGGAGGAGGAGGAAAGCCAGAGATGATGGCCCTCCCCTCACAAATATACACAGTTGGAGATATTCTGGTAACTCCGTCTCAACTTTCTCCATAAAAGTTAAATAAACAGTTCATCATCTACATATTTCTCTCGTGGTAACAAACGCCTCCTTTGAATAAATCAGGGGTGTGCAAATTGTGGGCCCTGGGCAATTGAGGGCCCAAAGCACAGCCGTGTCGAGACAGACGATGAATGATGCTTTGGAATATTCGATGATGATGATGATCATTTTTCTTTCATTTATGGTGTCTGGCATCATCATCAAGTGATTCCCAGCCCGGATGGGTTCACAAGACAAGCTTTTTCAAAATAATAAACTATCCAAGGTGATTGTATCAAATGATAGAAACAATCAAATGGAGAATTGTGTACTTCTGGCGTGGTGAACAAGGAGAATTCCGAAACGTAAAAAAGAAAGAGTCTTGGTGTCATCACACTCACACGGCGTTCTCCGTTCACGTGGAGTTTTCTAGTGTCTCCTCCCCCCAGCCGCCTGTGAAATCAAATGTGCAGAAACTTCAAACTCGAACAGCCGACTCTGCCCTCTATACCCATCATCATCATCATCATCATCATCATCTGCCCAAAATAGCTGCGGTTTTGAAGTCATATTTATATTCAGGCAAACAAAAATTATACATTTCATTTTGGGGATACTTACAATTCTAGTGGTTTGTTTCTTGTTTGTGTCGCACTGCTAATAGGATTTTGAAACTTGAAATTGGCTCCCCATATGTTTAGGCCTATTGCACCGATTGTTGATCCATTAAATAAGTCAGTCAGTCAGTCAGGGAGCGTGGGACCCTGTTTTGTAGGTGAAGGGTGGAGGTGTTTCTGGCGCGTTTGTCCAATCGTCGGGTGAAGGCGCCGTCTCCTTCCTCTCTTTAGGTTTCTCCTCCTCCTTTCTAACGTGTCCTTTCTCCGTCTCCCCAGCGGGAACGGGAAGCTAGCGTCGTGGACGTCCATACTGGGCTTCGTGGTCATGATGTCCCTGGACGTTGGTTTGGGCTGACGTGTTGCCGTGGCGACGCCAAATCGACGACCAACGAGTCCCTCGGCGAAATCCAAAAGTTGCAAGCAAGCAACATTTTCCAAAAAAAAAGGGACCAAATATTCTCAGTTTTTTTCGCACTGCAACTAAGGGCTCTAAGTGTACATTCATATTATTAATATTATTATATATCTTTTTTTTTTTTTTTTTTTGTGGGATGGATCAGAGTGGATTCCCGAATTAACAAAATACTTGAAGAGCGACGTCTCACTCTCCCTCTCTGTGTGACCAAGTGCTTTCCTCGTGTCTGTTTGTAAATGTTCGTGGGGGAAAAGTCCGGATGATTTAGTGGAGGCTGTTTTTAATTGTATTTTTTTTGTTTTGTTCTCATGAGTCGTCCATTTTGGGTCTTTGCTTGGCTGGATCATCCATGCACTGACGCGGATGCAACCGCTGTTTACAGTCACTGAAGACGAAGAGTATTTTAAAATCAAAAAAGATTGTAATTGCCATAGGATATAGTACTTTTATTCCTCAACAAATTAAAAACAAATATTCCTCAAATAAAAATTGCATTTGTTTTTCCTGTCACTAAATGCTGACAAAGAAATTACTTTATTATCAGATGCACTCTGCATTCAACCCATCCTAGTATCAGGAGCAGCGGGCAGCTATTGTATATATACAGCGCCCGGGATAGCAGGTTAGGGGTCTGGTGCCTTGCTCAAGGGCACCTCGGCAGTGTCCAGGTGTCGTAGACTTGCACCGGCGACCTTCCGGTTCCCAACACTGAGCTACTGCCGGCCCCAAAAGTGTTTCTGGTAACACTCTCTCTCTGTTTGGCACATGGCTAACCATAGCGAATACACATTTAACTTGTTACACGCGTGGTGTTTCCTCCCCATGGCTGGCGTCTTGTCTGTTGTTCTTACCCTCATATCATTTATTTTGAATATTCTACCTCTGCTTATTCAATGGAAGGCGCCTATAGAACTTCCAACTCATCTCTTCAGTCACTCCTTGGTCCTTTGTGCTATGGGCATGGGTTCATCGGTCGGCGGATACACACTCCCGTCGAGGTCGTCCATTGACAGGAATCGCGGGCCACCCAAAACCATGAATCCTATTGTTGGGTTGTTTTATCACTGTGTGTGTGTGTGTGTGGTATATATTGTTTAATGTCAGATGTTTGGCGTGTGCACAATAGCGGTGTTGTAGTGCCTCTTGAATCGGGACGTTGGGTCACAATGAGACCTTGTGACGCAACCAGCAGAACCACATGACTGAGGGAGGGATTTGTGTCTGCTCAATCCTATTTGTAGGAAAGATCATCCTGGCAATTCTCTCCTTTAAACCACACGGGTTTACTGGCTTAGTTACTTCATTAACCGCGACTGTGTGCAGCTTTTCTTTTTTTAACTTTCTCTGTAGTTATTTTAGGTATGGCTTATTGACATCAAGGATGCCTACAGGTTAGGCTGTGGACATACAGTATGTGGATCCTTTATATATAATATATAGCTATATCTATAGATATATCTAGAGATATATAGATATCTCTAGATATATCTCGAGATATATAGATATCTCTATCTCCTCTCTCTCTCTCTCTCTATACACACAATGTATCAAACACTGTATTTTCCCCATTGTAACACACTGACAGGTTCACCCTCTTTCAAATAGGGGTGATTTATTTTCCTTATGGGTGTACAACAGTGCCCCCTGCTGGTGACCTTTATATGACTACCTGTTATATGGCTACCAATGCAATGGAAACCAACTTTCTCTCTCTCACACACATGGAAGCAACAAGCAGAAAGCAGTGCATGGAATCGTCACATTTAATGTTAAATCCAGAACCAGCTGCACAGCGATTGGCATGTCTAAGATAAACGATTAAGAAGAAGCCTTCAGGTACAAAACAGAAAAGTGAAACAAAACTAAAAATGTAAAATAATAACAATAATAATAATAATAATCCAAACAAAGCTAAAACAAAACGTGGCTTTGAAAAAGCTGTACAGACGAAAAAAAGACGACAAAAGCAAGACAACTTAGGTATAAACCTGATGTGTTTCCTAAGGGTGGGGACCCAGTATACGAGCAGCAGTCTCCAGTGCGCTATTGGACCACCACGGGGGCGCTCCTGTGCTCCAGGAAGTGGATGATGCTTCGTGGCAGCTCCAGCTGGTCCACACAGTGGATCCGGCCCACCCTCTTCAGCTGGCCCCGGACGGCCAGTCGGCACTGGGAGGCCAGAGACTTGGGAGTTCCTACCGGGGGGGGGGGGGAGGGGAGAGGAGAGAGCGAGAGGAGAGAGAGAGGGGAAGGAGGAGAGAGAGGTAGGGGGGAGGAAAGAGAGAGAGAGAGAGATGGGGGGGGGGGGGGAGAGAGAGAGAGAGGAGGGGGGAGGAGAGGGGGAGAGAGAGAGGGAGAGAGAGCGAGCAGTTGACAGGTTACAGACAAGTCGATAATCATACACAGTCTCACAGGGGGAGAAACTCCCCACATCTTAAAAGGGAAAGTACATCCCCTCCATTTTGGAAGCATATGAGCATCGGAATGTTACTTTTTCTGTTGGTAGTATTGGTTTTTTTGGGCCATTGTTTAGTTATTAATCATGAATTAATTTGTCATGACGGGGAGACATTGTCGTGTTTTGTGTCTGGTATATTTATGTTAATTTACAGTAGTACAACTCTCTGGAATCCTCTCAATATGGCGGAGGAATCGGCAACAACAACAACAATAGCAAAAACTACAACTCCCATACCATTCAAGCCCGTACAAGCCCTACAGTTGACGAATGGGGGGGCTGACGACATATAATGTTATTGGCATTAAACGAGGTAGCAACACAAAGGTTAAGTGAGGTAAATGTTATTAGGTAATACAGTTAATAGTGGATATGTTTCATAGTAGATACATTTGTCTTGTTTATAAATAATAAACACCGACTCTGACCTCATCGACCACTGGACGAGATCATCGACTGCCTCTACATTTCCTTGGCCCTTCTTAAAGTGACTGTGAAGTGTTGTCCCTTCCACCCCTGAACCCTATGGTGTTGTTAATCTAGGAATCAACACTTTTCCTTCGACACATAGTTGTGATAACTCAATCACCATGACACAAGCCCATTGATTATATCACAAACTGTAATTGAAAGCCCAATACCGACATCTACATGTCTGTCTGAAGAGGTACTTAAGGTTACACCTCCCAAATCGCATTGAAACCGAGGTTCCTTTTGGGTGTGTTGGTGTTGGTGAACATTTCATTTAGACTAAAAAAGGTACAAAGTTATCAAACAATGGGGAAATTCAAAAAAACCAAGAAGTCTGCTCCAGCCTACTAAAAGTGCTTCTCCAGAGGAGTTTCTATTGGCCGTGCTGCCTGGCTTCAGCAAGTGTGTGACGTGGGTTTTGACCACATTTGACAGCCCTTGCACATTAAAAAAAAAAGGGTACGAGGCTTCAGGCTGTATTATTTTTTTCAAACTTGCAAACTTGCTTTTGCTTCTTTCCCGCGTAAGTAAGAGAGAGAGAGAGGCGGCCCCGCTCACCTCTCTCCTGCAGCAGCAGCTCCACCGCCTCATTCTGCTTGGTGGTCTTCTCGATGATCAGCGTGGGCAGGTACACGTTGGCGCCGAAGTCGATGAGCAGCCGCACGTACTCCACACCACAGCCGTGCCTCAGGCACATCTCCAGCACCGTCTTGGGCTGCTGGGCGCGGCCCGACGACGACAGCGGGGCCGGCGGCGGCGGCGGGGCGCCGCCCTCCCCGCAGTTATAGTCCGGGTCGGCGCCGAACGCCAGCAGCACCCGGAAGCACTCCAGGTGCCCGTACACGGCCGACAGGTAGAGCGGGCCGCCGGACACGCTGGCCCCGGAGCTCCAGAGCGGCACGCGGGAGCGCGAGTTCACGGCCGCGCCGTGCTGCAGCAGCTGCCGCAGGATCTGGGCGTCGCCCTCCCGCGCCGCCGTCAGCACCGGGGAGCAGTTGTTGGCGGCGCTGCCGTCGGGGTCGGCGCCGGCCCGCAGCAGCGCCAGCACGCACTCCAGGTACTTGCCGCACACGGCCGTGAAGAGCGGCGTCTGCGCCTTGACGTCCACGCGGTCCACCCTGGCGCCGCGGGCCAGCAGCACCTGCAGGCAGCGCAGGTGGCCCTTGGAGGCGGCCATGCGCAGCGGCGTGCCGGCGATGCCCCAGCCGCCGCGGCAGTCGATGACCCTCTTGTAGATCTCTTGGCTGAGCATCTCGTCGAGGAGCCGGGCATCGTCTTGGGCCACGGCCTGGCGAAGCTGCTGGATCTCACGGCTGCTCTCTTCCTCCACAGGCGTCCTGAATCGGAGCATAGGACCACCTGAGGGGGAAAACGGTAAAACCCATCACAAATCGCACCGAGGCATTAGCGGGAGAAGAAATAGGGGCTATGTGACATGGGGTTAACGGCAACTATGGAGTTGTGTACGGTGACGGAGTTAGCCTGTAAGTGAATAATAACTTCAATAATCACTACATTTGATTAAATTCAATAAGATACTGTGTGGATTCGCCACAGGGGCCACCTGGGTTGGTTGCCCAGGCACGCAAATCACTCACAACCTCACAGAGACATGGACATTACATCAAATTCCAACTGGGCAGTCCAATTACAAAGTTATAACACGGTGATGAAACAGTAAGAAGCTTTAACAGGGCTACCAGAACCTACAATACATTTACAATTAACAGATGATTTCAATTCTTCCCTAAAACACGGTGGAACATAGGCATAATTAGACAGCCACTAAACACACTCCTCAAATGAATATATATTATGTAATAGATGACTTGTCATATTGCAGTATAGCGTTTGCCTCGCCTCTGGTTGTGAACTCTGTGACACTTGCTCACGTGTTACAGGGAGTGTTTCGTTGATTGTGTTTCTGTCATCAAATCGACAATTTGTTACCTCAGCAGAAGGGTTAAAACAAAATATTTCGGCTGACCTCAAAGGACTTCAGTTTCCGGAGGAAGAAACTGCCTTTTTTTGTTTTTAATACAAAGTCTGTCCACACAGGTAGGAGATGCCCTTAAACCTGGTAACCTCTTTCTACTTCCTGAAATCAACCATCAAGCCATCAACTATGTGGTTTGACTAGTGTTCAAATTCAGGAAGTTGTCTGTGAACTGTGAACGGTTCACAGTGAACCTGCCAACCCTCAGACCAAACGGTCCCCTGGGGGGGGCTTCTTTTGGGGGTAAGGATGACTCAGTGGAACACGCTGGAGCCGGGAGACACCGGCTCATGGTGAAACTGCGTCGATCAAAACGCAACAGTCAGTTGTTGTGATGCGAACGGGAGCGATGTGGTTGAATGGTTCAAATAAAAAAACGATATATATAAAAAATACATAGCACAAACATAATAGCATTCATTATATGCCGTTTCCACGTGAAATGTACCATTTTATAACAAAGCGGGCAGTTATACGAGCAGTAATGTGCTCACAGGGGGCCCTGTACAGCTTAAGGCTACTTAGCGTTAAGACTAATGCCACCCAGAATGACATGCAAGACCAGCTTTCCAATAACCTACTAAATACCACACATAACTAACAACTAACAACTATTAATTACTTAGGGTCCGGGAAAATGATACGTAAAAAAAGGTTTATTGTACCATAAAACATGACTTTCGTTTTGTTAGGGGGTCCAGTGAATAGGTTATAATATGATTCATAATACATTAAAACAATACATATCCTCCTGATCTGCGGGACGTTAAACCATTTAAAGAATACATGTTATACAATTATTAGAAGACTTTAAATTGTAAATGTCAGGAGGAAAACAAACAAACAACGATTCGTAAAGATCCTACTTCCTTAGAAAGATCGATTGAATACATTTAAATACCAATGAAGGCCTTATTCATTAATATGTTGTAGATGGATCAATGCCTTTTAAAACAGCCTGCAAAGGGCCAAGGGTTTATCCATTCTCTAAATACATATTAGGGCATCGGTGTCTAAATATAAAACATATGATAAATATACATTTAGAGAGAGAGAGATGACTTTACAGTAGGCCCCATCTGACCGCTCACACACACACACTCACACACTCACACACTTACACACACACACACACACACTCACACACACACAACAACCACTAAACCGTTGACCGCTTGAAATAAGCGACACGACTAACTGACGACTATGTAACGTCGAGTGTATCTAAAGCGGTTCTTAAACACGTTATAACGTTCTAATAACCTATAAATGCGTGTTATTACCGTGGCCGTTGCGAGTGTTTACCTCTCAGGAGATCTCCCAGCAGCCCATAGCCCGGCAGCCGATGATCATACAGTATGACGTCACGTGACGGCGGTGGCGGTGGACGCGGTCAGTCTTCTTCTGCAGTGTTCATTATGATGGGAAGTTGGCTGCCACCTACAGGTGGATTTTGGAACAAAAAAAATGGATTGTTTATATTATTATGATTAGTATTATTATTATTATTATAATTATAATTATTATTTAGAAATCGAATTATTTATTATTATTATTTCATCTGGGTTTTTTTTCAGATTTGGTTTATTTGTCACATGTATAAGTTACAGTGTACAATATACAGTGACATATTATAGCCAGCTCCGAAAATGTGCTCAAAAAATGATTACAAGAGTTACAAAAATACAACAAAAAATATATATATATTTACATAATGGCATGAATCTATCAGTATACATATAAATACTGTGGGCCTCCCCTCAGACTAAGCTTTGACTTTACTTGCTTTTAATTATGTTCTTTGACACCATAGCCACTCAAAAATTGACCTAATATTGCTGTTATTAATAATAATAATAATAATAATAATAATAATAATAATAATGAATTTGATTTATATTGCAATCTCCGAGTGCTACACAACATAGCAAGCAAACACAAAATAAAACGACTAAGGATAGTGAACACTAATATTAACATGAAAAGGCTTTCCTATATATAAAGATTTCTTAAAAGAGTCCAGGGTCTGGGGTGCCCTTAAGTGATGAGGAAGGCCATTCCCCAGGCGTGTAAAAGGGCCCCGGTCCCCCCCCCCATGGTGCGGAGCTTAGCTTGAGGAGCAAGCTGTGGGCAGACCTGAGGGTGCGGGTGGCGGTTCGTGGAGTAATGAGTTCTTGTAGATAGGGGAGAGGAGGTGCAGAACCATTTATGCATTTGTGTGTAAGTAACCGGATTTTGTAGTCGATTCCTGAATGAGACCGGAAGCCAGTGCAATGACAACAGAGGCGGTGTTATATGCTCATGTTTACCAATTTTCATCAGGATCCTGGCAGCACTGTTTAGAATGTACCGTGTATCTTCTGGGTGCTCTTTTCCAGGGATCCCAGTAAAAAGTGCATTGCAGTAGTCTAGCCTGGAAGAGAGAAAGGCATGAACAAGCCCCTCTGCAGCTTCAACGGCCTTGCACTGGATCATAACTCTCTACCTATAGTTATATATCATCATCTCATCTCATATTTATAGTTGGCATATTTATAGTTTGCATACATTTTACATATGTATGATCGTCATGTACATTTTTACTGTAACCCTTTTACCATATATATATTAATTATATATATATTAATTAATATATTAATTAATTAATCATCAACTGCTGATATAACTTCACACCCTTGCTTACTACCTGCTGTGTATACATGTATATATATTTATATTTTGATACAACGGCATACCCCTGCTCACTACCTGTTTATACTGTATACTTACCTTGTATATATATATATATATATATATATATATATATATATATATATATATATATATATATACCTTTAATTCTGCACATATCTCATACCTACTCTATAAGTTATTTTATACCAGTTTTTAGTAGTTTTTTTTAGAAGACTTTACTGTAACATTTGCACTCTGGTTAGATGCCAAATTATTTTCGCTGTACTGTACTTGTGCTGAACTCTGACAATACATTATAATCTAATCTAATCTGACAGGTCAAGAGTATGGCGGAGTTTGGAAATGTTTTTGAGATGATAGAAGGAGGTTTTACAGATGTTGATTTATATTGTTTATTTAAAGTCAGGTGTGGGTCATACCTGATTCAATTAGAATCGAATCTAATCTAATACCCGACACCCAAATGTGTCACGAGGAGAGGGGGATGACCTGACCGTCGAAGGTGAGATGAGATATGAGGGGGGGGGATGATGAACCTGTTGGACATAACTTCAGACTACACCAAATTATGATATCGTCAGGTAGTAAAACTATATAGCAGGTTGTGCCTGTTGTGTCTTTTTTCAATAGCATACGATAGTCAAGCCGTTCGTTTCAATTTGATGCAATGCTTCCTACCAACACACGGGGGCAGCAACACTCCATTGAGTTGAGCGCTCCTGGTTCATCTTATCGGGTTGCGTTGCGGTGGAGGCATTGGACTGCAAAGATATAATTAAAGATCAAACCCACTCCCATCGGCAAACACATGCTACAGTTGATATGTCTCCTGACTCTTTAGCTGTTGGATGAACCAGTTAAGAGGGTGACCTCACACCCTATTAGACACACATTAGGCTTGGCTACACACACACACACACACACACACACACACACACACACACACATTAATGACCAGAAATTGTCTCTTGTATTATTTATTTAGAAAGGACCATCTGTGTCTTTATAAGTGAAGGTGTGGTGGTTGTTAACGTTAGTCAATATTTGGCTCTCCCTCTCTCTTACAGATGGGCGGTCATCATCATCATTAAATTGTACTGTATAACTAGGCCTACCCTGGTAAATATTTAGTAGGCGGTGTTGTGTTACCGCAAATGTTCTGTTGCTTCCCAGCAGAAATCATAGGGAACATATAGAAATACATTTGTCGTTGGATGAATGCGATATTGCGACTCTCTACATGACCTGAAACATACCAGGGCGGGACGCTGCATTTGTTGCATGCATCCCTGAATCCATATTTTCTGGTTGATATTCCCACTGTGATATATTGATATTGCATATGGTAGTCTCCTGTAATAGTCTGATGTAATTCAGACTATTGGATGTTTTATTTATTTTAAGTACAATGTGCTCGACCTACTTTTCTCTGCTTCTCTTCACTGTCCAGTTGAATTCATCCTGCTCTCTCTAGCTGTACTCTCTCTCTCTCTCTCTCTCTCTCTCTCTCTCTCTCTCTCTCTCTCTCTCTCTCTCTCTCTCTCTCTCTCTCTCTCTCTCTCTCTCTCTCTCTCTCTCTCTCTCTCTCTCTCTCAACTCTCCTCTTCTCCTTTTGCTTCCCCTTTCTGGTAACTTGCCCCGCCCCCCCTCCTCTCCTTCTCCTTCGGGCTCCTTCTTCTCTCTCGTCTCTTCTGCCCTCTCCTCCTCCTCCTGTCTCCTGTCTCCTCTCTTCCTTTCCTCTCCTCTCGTCTCTTCCTCCTCTCCTGTCACCTCACCACTCCGTTCTCCACTCCTCTCTCTCTCCTTTCCCTTCCCTTCCTCTGCTCTCTCCCCGTCTCCTCCTCTCCTCTCCAGGGGATCCAGCCGTCTTCTCTCTATCCATCCGGAACATTCCCTGGACCGTACCCAGTGCCCTGCAGCTGGTCTCCATTCTCTCTCTCTCTCTCTCTCTCTCTCTCTCTCTCTCTCTCTCTCTCTCTCTCTCTCTCTCTCTCTCTCTCTCTCTCTCTCTCTCTCTCTCTCTCTCTCTCTCTCTCTCTGCCCCCTATCAGCACTGGACCCCCCCCCCCCCCTATACCCCCATCCCCGGCCTCCTCCGCCTCACGCATTCAGGGGTGGAGTGAGGAGTGAGTCTTTTGGATGGATATTCGATGATCTCGTGGCTCCATCGCGCTACCAGACACCACCTCACTGACAAAAACCTCACTTTTGTGGGTTTGTCAAATAAATGCTTTATTTGTACTGTTTTGAAATGGTGAATGTAAGACACAGGAGAGTGGGAGGGACAGAACAAGGGTCGGGGGGGGGGGGGGGGGGTGTATGAAAGATGTTTCCAATTGGAGGGAGAGAGAGGGAGGGAGGGAGGGAGGGAGGGAGGGAGGGAGAGAGAGAGATAATTAACCCCCTCTCCCTTCCAAAACAAAAACACACTCCTGAAACATGTGTGAGAAAGGGAATAGGGGAGGGGCTTGACTGATCTTTGGCTGGTTGGTGTGTGCGTGTGTGCATGTATGTGTGTGTGTGCGTGCGTGTGTGTGTGTGTGTGTGTGTGTGTGTGTGTGTGTGTGCGTGTGTGTGTGTGTGCGTGCTCGTGCTTGTGGTTGTGGTTTAATGTGTTGTTTTTGTGTGTTACAGTGTGTAGATATGTGTCATATCAAACCACTGTAAACAAGACGCACACGCACACACACACACACACACACACACACACACACACACACACACACACACACACACACACACACACACACACACACACACACACACACACACACACACACACACACACACACACACAGTAGTGTGCCACACCTCCTAATTGGGATGGATGGATCTCGTTATGAGAAAGAGAGAGAACATAAAAGGAGGGAAGAGAAGAAAGAGGCAGATTACACACATACCAGACACACACACACACACACACACATCAGACACCAGACACCAGCAATATCAATACATTGCGTGTGTTATGTTATGTTAAAGGGTAACTCTGGGGAGGTTTCAACCTGGATCTGATTTCCCCATCGTTTTGGGGCTGACTAAGTGACTAATGAGGACAACAGCTTTTTGAAATGTGTCTGTATTGAGCAACACGTCTGCATTGAAACCCTTTGGGGCCGTAGCGCTCAGTCAGTATGAGGGCCAGGATCGGGAGATCTCAGGGCAACACTTCTCATTACATTACAGTCATTTAGCAGACGCTTTTATCCGAAGCGACTTACAATAGTGTGTTTCAACAAAGGAAGGTGAGAGAACAATTCGTCACCAGAAGTCGAAAAGTGCATTTCATTTCTAACAAGTCTCCAAGAACTGAACCGGTGCTCAGGTGAAAATACAATAAGCTCAGGTAAAAGTACAATAAGTTGGCAAGCAATATAGAACAATATCTAAAACAATATCGACCTAACAATCTACTTGGATAATCTACTTAGTAAGACACTAGTAAAAGTGATAAGAGGGTGCGCTAGGAGGAAGGATCCGGTCCAGTGTGTCCTGAAGAGATGGGTTTTTAGCCTGTGGCGGAAGATGGGGAGTGACTCTGGAGTCGTGACCTCCGTGGGGAGTTTGTTCCACCAAATTGAGGCCAGTACAGAGAAGAGCCGTGATCGCGTAGTTCGGCTACAAGGCCCCCTAAGGGACCCCCTGCAGGAATGTAGGGCTTGACTATTGCCTGGAGGTAGGATGGAGCAGTTCCTTTTACTGCCTTGTAGGCCTTGTAGGCCTTCTCCTCGAACAAGACTGGGTTAGACACAATACGAAACAGACCGGATCAAGCTAATTGGTCAAGAATAAAAGTTGTTTCCCATAAGACACTTCACTGTCAGTGGCGAAAAACAATCACTTTTGACGGGGCGCTATTGTCCCAAAGGGTTACAATGAAGATGTTTTTTTCGTGGCTGGCGGCTGAAATGTTCTCACTAAATACTGGACCAATTTCAAAAGTTGTTTAGTCCCTTAGACCTGAAATGAAAGGTGTAGCAGACAATGCTGCAACAAGCCATTAAATGGCTACTTCAGGCTCCTCCCTAGGACAGAAGAGTGATGAGGAATCTGGTTTTGTAGATGAATGATGAACAGAGCAGATGGTACATGCTAGCACTGGTGGTGGCTGGTTTAACCTGTGGGTCCTTGATTACCAAGGACCCACAGGTGTGCAGCCTCACCCAGCAGCCCCAGACTCTGATCAGTCTGACTGGGGCCAGGTGAGGCTGCTTGAACCAGACTCTAATCAGTCTGACTGGGGCCAGGTAAGGCTGCTTCAATCAGACTCTAATCGGTCTGACTAGGACCAGGTGAGGCTGCTTCAACCAGACTCTAATCAGTCTGACTGGGGGCCAGGTGAGGCTGCTTCAACCAGACTCTAATCGGTCTGACTAGGACCAGGTGAGGCTGCTTCAACCAGACTCTAATCAGTCTGACTGGGGGCTAGGTGAGGCTGCTTCAACCAGACTCTAATCAGTCTGACTGGGGGCCAGGTGAGGCTGCTTCAACCAGACTCTAATCAGTCTGACTAGGACCAGGTGAGGCTGCTTCAACCAGACTCTAATCAGTCTGACTGGGGGCCAGGTGAGGCTGCTTCAACCCGACTCTAATCAGTCTGACTGGGGGCCAGGTGAGGCTGCTTCAACCAGACTCTAATCAGTCTGACTGGGGCCAGGTGAGGCTGCTTCAACCCGACTCTAATCAGTCTGACTGGGGCCAGGTGAGGCTGCTTCAACCAGACTCTAATCAGTCTGACTGGGGCCAGGTGAGGCTGCTTCAACCAGACTCTAATCAGTCTGACTGGGGCCAGGCTGCTCAAACCAGCCAATAGGGTCCATGTTTCCAAAGTCTGTCGTCCTAGCATCTCTTTGGCTTTCTAACGCCACTCTCTACAGCTCACTCCCTCATCTATGACCTACAACTGGAAGGGCCCTTGGGAAAGGGCCCTTGTCTCTCTTATCACTATTGGCACCTCTCTAATAGGGCCCTCTAGGCGTGTTTTATGAAAGGCGTCTTTAAA
>CM051014.1:7756411-7768911 GCA_027704905.1 Muraenolepis orangiensis | reverse complement strand
GTTTTTGCTCCCTCTCAGCGGCATTGGGGAGCGCCGCGTTCGAACGAGGTCCGAAATTCACGTCCCACAGATGGAGAGGATGTGTATTGCGCTATTTCGGGTATCGCTAATAGTCATGTCGTCCTGGCGCTTTTATCGACGCTTCGGCTAACGGTCAATTGTAGATCACAGAGGTCGCAGGTCGTTAGGGGAACAGGTCAGATAGGGTCAGGGCCTCGTATGGTCGTATGCTTGCACTTTAAAAGTGAGATGATGTGTAGAATGTTGGAGTCTAAGAAAGTGCGGATGAAAACCGTGCTTGTGTGTGTGTGTGTGTGATAGAGAGAGAGAGAGAGAGAGAGAGAGAGATTCCAACAAATTGGAAGCAAAGAGAGTGCTAAGTGATGAAAAGCATCTCGTAACCATGCTCTCTCTCGCTCCCTGTTCCTGTCTCGCTGTTTCTCTCTAGCCATTTTCTCTATTTATTGGTATTTCTCCATCTCTCTCTTCCTCTCTTTCGTCCAAACTCTTTTCTCTTAAACCTTTTCCCTCTTTCAATCCCCCTCTCTCTCTCTCTCTCTCTCTCTCTCTCTCTCTCTCTCTCTCTCTCTCTCTCTCTCTCTCTCTCTCTCTCTCTCTCCTCTCTCTCTCTCTCTCTCTCTCTCTCTCTCTCTCTCTCTCTCTCTCTCTCAAATCTGTGCCACCACAAACAATTCTCAGGCTCATAGAGTAGCACTGGAATCAGTCCTGGAGGATCTGTAACCATGGTAACCGGGATAAACACAACCCTGACAAAACCACTAATTTATAGCAGAGAGTTTAAACTGCTGCAACGTGCTCGCGTGCACACACACACACGCCAAACGCGCGCCACACACACACACACACACACACACACCACACACACACACACACTCACACACACACACTGCACACTAAACGCGCATTATTCACACAAATGAACAAATAGGGTAATCTTAGTTGTATAGACACACACACAGTGGGAAGAAGAGAGATTGAAGCTATATGTGCACAGGAGTACAATAGAATAACACAGCTGACTAGTATTTGTCTCACCCCCCCCCCTCCCCTCCCCTCCCCTCTCTCTCTCTGTCTCTCTCTCAATCTATCTCTATCTCTCTCTCTCTCTCGCTCTCTCAGACCTAGGCTGTACCATTGTGTCATGTTGCACCTCTGTTGGTGGTACGAATGCACTGCCGTGCACATGTGTGTATGTGTGTTTGCGTGTGTGTGGGTGTTTGTGTGAGTGTGTGTGTGTGTGTGTGCGTGTGTGTGTTTGCATGGGCACATGTGCAAGCTAGAAAGCTATCTGTTCATTTTCATATTTCAGAATGTAAGTTTGTTTGACTTTATTACTGTTACTTGTGTATATACATATGTGTGTGTGTGTGTGTGTGTGTTTGTGTGTATATGTGTGTGTGTGTGTGTGTGTGTGTGTGTGTATACGTGTGTATGTGTGTGTATACTGTATATATACATCTGTGTGTGTGTGTATATATATATATATATAAATATATATACGTATATATACAGTATTTATATACATATATATATATATATATATCGACATGTGTGTGTGTGTTTGTGTATCTGTATACACGTGTTGCTCTGCATGTGCATGTGCATGTGCATGTGCATGTGGAATGTGTGTGTGAGTGAGTGAGTGTGCATGTTTTGCGGCCATGTGGTCTCGTTTAACCCTTTCTTTTGAGTGTGACACCATTTAACCTGCAGGCCGGAGTAGGACGCCAATTAACACGCCGCTTCCTGTTCACACAGCTGCGGGGGAGGGGGGGGTGGGGGAGGGGAGAGGGAGGGGAGGGTGGGGGGTGGGCGAGGGGGGAGGGGCAAAGGGTGCAAATACAAACACAATCATCACGATGCACAACCTGTGACCCATCGTGACTCACAAGATAACACCCTAGATTAGATTAGATTACAGTGCAGTACAGTGCAGTCACTGTGATGAGTCCAGAAAGTCCAGCAAAAGTATGATAGTGTATAATAATAATAATAATATGGATGACAGTGCTATGATAGTGGATAGCACTGGAGATTGGAGTATTGTATGTTATGTATGTCTGTTCTCAAAAAGTGATGCACGGAACTTGGTGGTTAGATTACGTATGGGAAAAGGGGAACAGTTGATTCGATTTTGGCGCAGATCCAGATCTGATTCCCGGATCCAGGGGACTTTTTGGTGGCTTTTATTAGTATGCGCTCTACTGAGGGCCTTCTAGTTTTCAGATAGAGTCTATCACCGTTTAAACATTCAACGTTTCCTCAACCTCACATCGGCTGGCCAGTATTCTGTGAACTAAAATAACTCTCAACAAGATGTTACGATAAAGAAGTGTATTCTTTATCGTTATAGCACCTTTATGATGATCCCTTAGGTATCCGTTTATGGACCTCAATCAAACGCTGGTGTTTGTGTGTGTTGGTGAGTTAAGTGCTTTGCGTCTGAACACTTCCTACTGCGCTCTGCCCCCCCCCCCCCCACACACACACACACACACAGACACACAGGAGGAGTGTCTTAAAGGGGGAATTTTTGCCAATTTTCAACCGGTGCTGTGTCATCTCAATGTGGGTAGTAGCTTCCTGTAGGCGCTGCGGGAGGAGGGGGGGAGGAGGGGGGGAGGGGGGGGGGGGGGGGGGAGGGGTGCAAATACAAACACAATAGGCCTATATCACGTCACAGTTGAAAGCCGGAAGTACCCGTTAAAAATCACGGAGGCAGTGTGTCCCAAGTTCCGGTTAATGCATTCACCTTGGCATTCACCATGGAGGACAGTTATCGCTGGACAACATCGCTGCATAACCTTCCAAAAGTGGTTCAACTTGTGAATGAACACTCTACAGTGAAGACGTTTAATCCAATCATACAATTCCCCGACATTGTGTGGCTCTATCTGGATGAGAGATGGAGTGTGTGTGGGGGTCAGGACCAGTGCTTTTAATCATACATTATTAGCCTATTCCGCCCCACTTTTCGAGACATATATGCTCTCCTTGTCAAAGTGCAAACTGCAGACATACGCGCTACCCCTGAGAACATGAGACCAGGGACCTTCATCCTCCTCATCAGCCTCACACAAGACTTGCGGAGGAGTTTGTCTTCAGGGAAATGGTGTAAACTGAGGTAGGGCTGTCTTTGTTTAGACGTTGAGCAGCCGGTACAGTACAATAACAGAGAGGAGAGGAGGCGGCCACAGTTTGTCACGTACCTGGGGTAACTACCGGAAGTAGGAGTGCACTGCTCGGCGATTTGTAACGTTCCGGAAGCAGGAAATGTGACATAGGCCTATCATCACGTGCACGACCTGTGCATCGTGTGCACGGCGACCGCTGTTCTCCTCCGCTGGTGTCAGCTTCCCTAGTGGAGGCACGGCTTTGTTTTGCGTCGAAACTCACAAGATAACACCCTAGATTAGATTAGATTAGATTAGATTAGATTAGATTCAAATGTATTGTCATTGTACAGCACAAGTACAGTACATTGGTATAAACAGGTATAAAATAACTTATAGAGTAGGTATGAGATATGTGCAGAATTATAAGAATATATATATATATATATATATATATATATATATATATATACATATACAAAGGTAAGTATACAAACAGGTACAAACAGGTGGTGAGCAGGGGTATGCATGTTGTATCAACAAGATAAATAAATGTTTATTTGCCATATACAACAAGCACCATGGAATGCTTACTCCCCATTCCCTCCCAGAGTAACACTTTCCTACAATGTAACACTATATACTATACTATGTACTATACTTACTATATATATATATATATATATATATATATATATATATATATATACTATTATATACTATACAACACTATCCTATAACAATACTGTACACAATAAAAATAACAATAAAGTCTCTGATGGATGTTATATACGTATTATGTGTTGAATTGTGCAAACAAATATTTAAAAGCATTTTAAAGTGCCAGTAGTGCAGCAGCATCATGAATACAGTGCAGTACTGTCACGACTGTGTGTGGTGAGGTTGGACCCAGAACGCAGGCGGAGACCAGGAAAGGAAGAACAGGGGTTTATTAATGGCACAAAACACAATAGAAGGCGATTCCCCAGGACCGACGAGGGAGCTGGGACCGGGAGATCGAGGTGCGTCAAGCCGACAGGTAGGAGACGTAGGGATCGTTGGGGACAGGCGATGGTCAGGTTACCGGGAGGTCGAGGTGCGTCAAGCCGACAGGTAGGAGACGCAGGGATCGTTGGGGACAGGCGATGGTCAGGTTACCGGGAGGTCGAGGTGCGTCAAGCCGACAGGTAGGAGACGTAGGGATCGTTGGGGACAGGCGATGGTCAGGTTACCGGGAGGTCGAGGTGCGTCAAGCCGACAGGTAGGAGACGTAGGGATCGTTGGGGACAGGCGATGGTCAGGTTACCGGGAGGTCGAGGTGCGTCGTACCGACAGGTAGATGACGGGCGGAACTCCGGGACCGACGAGGGTGGCTGGAACAGCAGACGGGCGGACTATCTCTCCGATAGTCCGTAGCGGGGTGATCAGGACCAGGGATGAATGTCACCTGGGGACTGGTAGCGTACCGGTTTACACGTAGTACGAACGAGCGACGTCTCTCACTGACGCCGCTGTATAAATAGCCCCCAGGTGAGATCAATGGTAATTAGCCACGGTAATGGTTGGCAGGTGCGTGTGTGTGCGCCTCTAGCGCACGCGGCCTGGCAACGCCCCCTGTCAACCACCGTAACCGTGACAGTACCCCCCCCTCAACGGGTGCCTCCTGGCGCCCCACTCGGCCTGTTGGGATGTTCCTGATGGAAGTCGCGGATGAGGGACAGATCCAGGACACTCCGCCGTGGAATCCAACTCCGCTCCTCCGGGCCGTACCCTTCCCAATCCACCAGGTACTGGAAACCCCGGCCACGGCGACGGATGTCCAGGATCTTTCTCACCGTGTAGGCGGGATGGTCGTCGATGATCCTGGGGGGGGGAGGGGGTGTGGTGGGAGGGCACAAGGGACTGGAAGACACAGGTTTCAACAGAGAGACATGAAAGGTGGGATGAACTTTCATGGCTGGCGGCAATCTTAGCCGTACAGAAACCGGGTTGATGACCTTGTCCACCGTGTAAGGTCCCACATAACGAGGCGCCAACTTCCGGGACTGTACCTGGAGTGGTAGGTCACGGGAGGAGAGCCAAACTTGTTGTCCAGGTCGATAGATGGGTGCCTGGACCCTCCGACGGTCCGCCAAACGCCGGTTCCGATCGGCCGTACGAAGGAGTGCCGACCGCGCGGTCCTCCAAATCCGGCGGCAGCGCTGGAGGTGGGCCCGTACCGACGGCACCGCAATCTCCTCCTCCTGGACGGGAAACAGGGGTGGTTGGTAGCCCAGTGATGCCTGGAACGGCGACATCCCTGTGGCGTCGCTGATCAGGGAGTTGTGGGCGTACTCCACCCAAGGGAGGTGGGAACTCCATGAGGATGGATGGTTCGCGGCGACGCAGCGGAGAGCCGCTTCCAGGTCCTGGTTGGCTCTCTCCGTTTGTCCATTGGACTGGGGGTGGTATCCGGAGGAGAGGCTGGCGGTGGCCCCCAGAGCCTGGCAAAACGCCCTCCACAACTGCGACGAGAACTGTGGCCCCCGGTCGGACACTATGTCCAGGGGTATCCCGTGCAGACGGAATACCTGCAGCACCAGGAGGTCCGCCGTCTCCTTGGCCGAGGGAAGCTTGGGCAAAGGCACAAAATGGACCGCCTTCGAAAACCGGTCGACGATGGTGAGGATGGTGGAGTTACCAGCCGAAGGCGGAAGACCGGTGACGAAGTCCACGGCGATGTGCGACCAAGGCCGACGAGGGATAGGCAGCGGCTGCAGCAACCCCGCAGGAGGTCGATGTGAGGCCTTGCTGCGTGCACAGACGGTGCAGGCCGTGACAAAGGCCTGGGTGTCCCGGGAGATGGAAGGCCACCAGAAGCTCCGTCTGAGGAAGGACAGGGTCCGTGCAAAGCCGGGATGGCAGGTCAGGCGGGAGGAATGAGCCCACTGCAGCACCCGAGACCTAACTGGATCGGGTACAAACAGCCGGTTAGCGGGGCCATTACCTGGATCTGGATGGGTACGTTGAGCCGACCGGACGAGACCCTCAATCTCCCAAGTGACTGCCCCAAGCACGCACACCGGAGGCAGGATGGTCTCTGGCTCGACGAGATCCCTCTCGGCGTCCCACTGGCGAGAGAGAGAGTCCGGTTTCACATTCCGACATCCAGGCCGGTAAGTGAGTGTGAAGTTGAACCTCCCCAGGAACAACGCCCACCGCGCCTGTCGAGAGTTGAGCCGTTTGGCGGTGCGGAGGTAGGCCAAGTTCTTGTGGTCTGTCCAGACCACGAACGGTTGTTCGGCCCCCTCCAGCCAATGCCTCCACTCCTCCAAGGCCAGAACCACTGCCAAGAGCTCCCGATTCCCCACGTCGTAGTTCCTCTCCGCGGGCGACAACTGTCTTGAAAAAAAAGCACAAGGGTGAGTTTTCCGATCCCCCGTGGCACGTTGAGAGAGGACGGCCCCCACACCGGAGTCCGATGCGTCCACCTCCACCACAAACTGGCACGCCGGATCCGGATGCCTCAGAACCGGAGCCGAGGTAAACAGCCGTTTTAGCTGCGCAAACGCCGCACCTGCCTCCGGAGTCCAGGAGAACGGAGAGAGCGTGGATGTGAGCCGAGTAAGTGGGGCCGCGACGCTACTGAAATCCCGGATGAACCTGCGGTAAAAATTAGAAAATCCGAGGAACCGCTGGAGTTGTTTCCGGGACGTAGGCGTCGGCCACTCCGCCACCGCCTTGACTTTAACGGGGTCCGATCGAACCTGGCCCGGTTCGATTATGAACCCCAAAAAGGCCACCGATTTCGCGTGGAACTCGCACTTCTCCGCCTTGACGAATAGCTTGTTCTCCAACAGTCGCTGAAGAACCAACCGGACGTGCTGAACGTGCTCCCTCTGACTACCTGAAAATATCAAAATATCGTCCAGGTAGACAAAGACGAACAGGTTCAGCATGTCTCGGAGGACGTCGTTCACCAGAGCCTGGAACACTGCCGGGGCGTTGGTGAGACCGAAGGGCATGACCCGGTACTCGAAGTGCCCCAAAGCAGTGTTGAACGCCGTCTTCCACTCGTCCCCCTCACGGATCCGGACGAGATGGTAGGCATTGCGGAGGTCCAATTTGGAGAACACCATCGCATTACGGAGAGGCTCGAAGGCTGGGTCGATGAGTGGCAGGGGGTACTTATTCTTTACGGTGATATCGTTTAGCCCCCGGAAGTCAATACACGGTCTTAACGAGTTGTCCTTCTTAGTCACAAAAACAAAAACCAGAACCCACAGGCGACGACGAGGGTCTGATCAGGCCCGCTGCCAGAGAGTCGTGGATGTAGGTCTCCATGGTCTGTCTCTCGGGCCGGGACAGGTTGTAGAGTCGCCTCACCGGCAAAGACGCGCCGGGAAGGAGATTGATGGCGCAGTCGTATGGTCTGTGAGGGGGTAAGGAGACGGCCCGTTCCTTAGAGAACACCTCCCCGAGGTCGTGGTAAACGCGGGGGACGGATGAGAGATCGGGAGGACTCAGGACCGGACGGGTGGGTGAGCTGCGTGGGGCTAGAGCGGACCGGAGGCAGTTCGAGTGGCAGAACATGCTCCAACTAACCACGGAACCCGCCGCCCAATCGATGTGTGGATTGTGGGTCGCCAACCACGGTCTACCCAATACCACCGGGGTGTGGGGGGAGGAGATGATGTGTAGGCTGATGGTCTCCCGGTGATTCCCTGACAGAATCAGGGTGAGAGGAACAGACCGTTGAGTGATCCGGGCCAACGGTTTTCCATCCAGTGAGTTCACCTCCAATGGTGGCTGTATCCGCTCGGTGGGAATACCGGCCCGTTCGACCAGAGCCGCATCGATAAAGCTGGCATCGGCTCCGGAGTCCACCAACACCTCCACCGGAAGCCTCTCCCTCGCCCAAAGGAGATGTCCGAGAAAATGGGAGCCTGTAAGTAGAGCTGGAGAGCGGGTCGCATTCTGGCACCTCAGGGACCCCGCCGTCACTGAGGGGCCCGATCTTTTGGCCGACGATGACAGTCGCGAATGGAGTGTCCCAACGCCCCGCAGTAGAGACAAGCTCCGGTGTCCAGCCTCCGCTTCCGTTCCTGCTGGGAGAGAACCACCCGATCCAACTGCATCGGCTCCTCTGCAAGGGAAGCGGTGGACCGAGAATATCTCCTCTCCTCAGCTGGGCGGGAGACGCTTCTGGAAGGACCCGGACCGTCCCCCCACTGCATAGCTAGGTCGGACACCTGAATGGCCAACTGGATGGCCTCATCCACAGTGCCCTTCTGGCCCCGCAACGCCACCTCCGTGCCCAACTCCCGGTTGAGTCCGCTCTGGAACGCGGACAGGAGTGATTCCTCGTTCCAACCGGACTCCACCGCCAACCGGCGGAACCGGGCGATGTACTCCCGAAGACTAAGCGTTCCTTGCTTAAGCCGCAACAGGAGTTGTCCAGCCTGGGCGCCCCGTATGGGGTGGTCGTACACCCTCATGAGCTCCATCTCGAGAGCCACAAAAGTCTCCACGAGAGGAGATCCTTGCGCACGGAGCGCATCGTACATAGCGAGGGGTCCTCCCTCCAGCAGACTCACTATATACGCAATCCTCCCCGCTTCCCTCGTAAAGCGGGACGGCTGTGCTTCAAAAATATTCTTGCATTGTACCAGGAAGCTCCGGCAGGTGTCCGGATTCCCCGAGTATCTCGGCGGGGGCGGGATGTGCGGCTCCGCGAAACCAGCGAGAACCGGCGTTTGTGGATCCCTCGCCTCGAGGCGCGTTATGCGTACGCCCTGGGAGTCCGTGATGTCCAGCAGACGGGTAATCGTCGCATGGGCGTCCGCCAGATGTTGCTCCCATTGCGCTGCGTAAACGTGGATCTCGCGCTTCACCCGATCTCCGTCGCCGGGGTCCATAATGGCTCGTTCGTTCTGTCACGACTGTGTGTGGTGAGGTTGGACCCAGAACGCAGGCGGAGACCAGGAAAGGAAGAACAGGGGTTTATTAATGGCACAAAACACAATAGAAGGCGATTCCCCAGGACCGACGAGGGAGCTGGGACCGGGAGATCGAGGTGCGTCAAGCCGACAGGTAGGAGACGTAGGGATCGTTGGGGACAGGCGATGGTCAGGTTACCGGGAGGTCGAGGTGCGTCAAGCCGACAGGTAGGAGACGCAGGGATCGTTGGGGACAGGCGATGGTCAGGTTACCGGGAGGTCGAGGTGCGTCAAGCCGACAGGTAGGAGACGTAGGGATCGTTGGGGACAGGCGATGGTCAGGTTACCGGGAGGTCGAGGTGCGTCAAGCCGACAGGTAGGAGACGTAGGGATCGTTGGGGACAGGCGATGGTCAGGTTACCGGGAGGTCGAGGTGCGTCGTACCGACAGGTAGATGACGGGCGGAACTCCGGGACCGACGAGGGTGGCTGGAACAGCAGACGGGCGGACTATCTCTCCGATAGTCCGTAGCGGGGTGATCAGGACCAGGGATGAATGTCACCTGGGGACTGGTAGCGTACCGGTTTACACGTAGTACGAACGAGCGACGTCTCTCACTGACGCCGCTGTATAAATAGCCCCCAGGTGAGATCAATGGTAATTAGCCACGGTAATGGTTGGCAGGTGCGTGTGTGTGCGCCTCTAGCGCACGCGGCCTGGCAACGCCCCCTGTCAACCACCGTAACCGTGACACAGTACAGTGTAATGAGTCCAGCAAAAGTATGATAGTGTGATCTAATAAGTAACAAAATAACTAAGTGGCAGCACTGGAGGATGTTTTGTATGTCATGTATGTAATGGGTTAGTTAGTAGAACAGCCGGTTGCAAAAGGTCAGCGTATTCATAGGATAAGTGAGAGATGGTGTTTAGATGTTCTGCTGAGGGAACTCAGCAGGTGAGTGTATTCTTTATCGTCATAGCAGCACACCTATAGGAGCTGATTATCCCTTCGGTGACCGTTTGTGAACCTCGATCAAACGCTGCTGTTTGTGTGTGGTTTGGTGAGTTAAGTGCTTTGTGTCTGAACACTTCCTACTGCGCTCTGCCCCCCCCCCCCCCCACACACACACACACACACACACACACACACACACACACACACACACACACACACACACACACACACACACACACACACACACAGAAGGAGTGTCAACAAGCGGTACTTAAAGGGGGGGAATTGTTGCCAATATTCAAACCGGCACTGTGTCATCTCCATGCGGGAGGTAGCGTATGCAAATCACCAGTGTTTACCTTTCCTACGTGTTGCCAGCTCACCCAAACCTCCCCGTGTTGTTCGCTTTCCCACAGACACAGAAAAACATCGGCCACAACAACTGCAGGCATTTTAAATGATATATAAAATGCAATATATTAGCACAGAAAAAGTGAGGATAGAGGTGGTGGTGGTGGTGGTGGTGGTGAGGATAGAGGTGGTGGTGGTGGTGGTGGTGGTGATAGAGGTGGTGGTGGTGGTGGTGGTGGTGAGGATAGAGGTGGTGGTGGTGGTGGTGGTGGTGATAGAGGTGGTGGTGGTGGTGGTGGTGGTGGTGAGGATAGAGGTGGTGGTGGTGGTGGTGGTGTTAATAGTTTGGGGGGGGGGGAGGTCATTTAAAAGTTAAGAAGCAGGAGTTGGTGGTTGAATTGACTTCTAAATCTATTTATAATAATATTAAAAATAATAATAATAATAAAAATACAAGTTGTTGCGACTGAAAGTCTGTGAATCATGACGTCTGTTGTTTATTTATTTGACTCGCCATAGAAACATATGATTTCCGTCCCACTCCCAAACCTCCTGACTGTTCTGTTGGCACTGAGGACGTCACGTTTTACAGTTACAGCAGCACCGCTGCTTCAACGCTAACGAACCCTCACTACCACATCCACCACCCTCCACCCTCCACCACCACCACCACCCTCCACCCTCCACCCTCCACCACCACCACCACCACCCTCCACCACCCTCCACCACCCTCCACCACCACCACCCTCCACCCACCCTCCACCCTCCACCACCACCACCTCCACCCTCCACCCTCCACCCTCCACCCTCCACCCTCCACCACCACCACCACCACCACCCTCCACCCTCCACCACCCTCCACCACCACCACCACCACCACCCTCCACCACCCTCCACCACCACCACCCTCACTACCACATCCACCACCCTCCACCCTCCACCACCACATTCACCACCCTCTACCACCACCGCCCTCCACCACCACCACCACCACCACATCCACCACCCTCCACCCTCCACCACCACCACCCTCCACCACCACCACCACCACCACCACCACCACCACCACCACCATCACCACCACCACCACCACCTCCACCACCACCACAACCACCACCACCACCCTCCACCACCACACCCTCACTACCACATCCAGCACCACCACCCTTAACACCACCACTACCACACCCTCCACCACACCCACCACCAAGTGAGAATCAGCCATAAGCGGCTCACCCGCGCACACGCGCACACACACACACACACTCACACACACACACACACACACACACACACACACACACACACACACACACGTACAACTGTGGTTTGTCAGACATTACAGTTTGCTTAGTGGCTTTTTGCAGCGTCACTATTTGATTGACCATTGATCCTGGTTTTCACAGGCCCAGAGAGAGAGAGACAGCGAGAGCGAGAGAGAGAGAGAGAGAGAGAGAGAGAGAGAGAGAGAGAGAGAGAGAGAGAGAGAGAGAGAGAGAGAGAGAGAGAGAGAGAGAGAGAGAGAGCGAGAGAGTCACAGCTCGTAAAGTTAAACTGTTTTTAAACCCTTCTTGGAGTGGCTTGAAATTGCCAGTCCTGTTGGTCCACTGGGGGCCACTAATTGGGATGGAAGGAAGTGGGGGGGGGAGGAGAGAGAGAGAGAGAGAGAGAGAGAGAGAGAGAGAGAGAGAGAGAGAGAGAGAGAGAGAGAGAGGAAGTGAGAGATGGAGAGAGAGAGAGAGAGAGGAGAGAGAGAGAGAGAGAGAGAGAGAGAGAGAGAGAGAGAGAGAGAGAGAGAGAGGGAGTGAGAGATGGAGAGGGAGGGAGGGAGTAAAGGAGAGAGACAGACAGAGAGAGAATGCATTTTCCTGGAGAAAGATGAAAGATAGGATGGAGTCGGAGCAGAAGAGGGATCTGGGGACGGGTGGGGGAGGGAGGGAGGGAGGGAGGGTGAGAGGGAATTGAGTGGAGAGTGACACCCGTATTGACAGATTAAGAGGTGAGGAGAAGTGGAGAAGATGGATGAGGAGGAGGAGGAGGAGGAGGAGGAGGAGGAGGAGGAGGAGGAGGAGGAGAGGAGATGGAAGAGCAGAGAGTACATTTCATGTGTCTGTATGAGTTGGTGTTAACGTTACAAGCTGA
>CM051014.1:7746411-7748911 GCA_027704905.1 Muraenolepis orangiensis | reverse complement strand
TTGTGTGTGAGACACATTAACATGCATGGGATGCTATTCAAATCACAGCCCAGCACTACAGACTGGCACAGTGTTCACGATTTAAAGGTTTAGTGAAGAGACTCATCTCCAAGTCTGCTTCTACTGAAGTTGAATATACTGTATATATATATTTATATATATACAGTATATACAGTGTAGGAGGGTAATGATTAAGATGTAGTTTGGCCAATGTTTGTGTGCAGGGCTAAAGTTGTAGCCTACATGACCAATGGTGGCTTGAGAGAAGGCGGGACATTACATGACATTTCATTACAGTCATTTAGCAGACGCTTTTATCCAAAGTGACTTACAATAGTGTGTTTCAACAAAGGAAGGTAAGAGAACAACTCGTCACCAGAAGTCAAAAGTGCATTTAATTTCTAACAAGTCTCCAAGAACTGAACCAGTGCTCAGGTAAAAGTGTAAGGGAAAAAGTACAATAAGTTGGCAAACAATATGCAACAATATCTAGAACAATATCTACCTATCTATATATATACTATAATATTTAATCTACTTTTGACTGACTTAATTGACTTAGCGCTACGAGGACATAAAGGATAAATGTCAAAGTAATGTAAAGTAATGCGACTGTACGAACCAAAAGCCAAATTGCGGACATTTTTGGCGATTTATAAATCCCGGCCTGACCCAAGAAGAGGTAAAAAGAGAACCGGGAAAAAGATAACCTATATTTTCACTGTGTGTGTACTGTATGTGTGTGTGTATGTGTATGTATGTGTGTGTATGTGTGTGTGTATGTGTGTTTGTGTGTATGTGTGTGTGTGTGTGTGTGTGTGTATGTGTGTGTGTGCATGTGTGTGTACACTTGTATCCAAGTCCACCTGCTCCCCCACATCCTGCCGTCCTCTCATCATAATGCCATATGAACTAAGGTGAGCGTGTTGGTTGAACCGTACCGTGGAGATGGTGCTACAACTCCCAGGGGATGGGAGGAGGGCTCTCTCTCTCTCTCTCTCTCTCTCTCTCTCTCTCTCTCTCTCTCTCTCTCTCTCTCTCTCTCTCTCTCTCTCTCTCTCTCTCAGACCAGAAAGTCTGGGCCTAAATTATACTTCCTATGGGGCTAATGAGGATCTGAGAGCAGGCTTAGATCCAGGGGTCTGGCCTCCCCCCTTCCACCGCAACCACCACCACCACCACCACCACCTCCATGTCAGCCCATCTGCTTCTGCGGTTGGGATCACTATGGAAGCGATGACTCATGTAGTCTTTAGCTCGGTGCTGTTTCATTCCATGTTTTTGTGTTTCCCCCCCCGCCCCCCCCAAACATTATTTACATACAACTAGTATTAATGTGAGGAGATTTAGAGTACTTTGGTCTTTTTTTGATACTATTGTTTTGAGTATTGCTTACTCTGATCTAACCCACTGAGGACTTGCTTCATGAATCGACAGAGTTGTGTACATTACATTACAGAACATTACATTACATTACATTACATTACAGTCATTTAGCAGACGCTTTTATCCGAAGCGACTTACAATTGTGTGTTTCAACAAAGGAAGGTAAGAGAACAACTCGTCACCTGAAGTCAAAAGTGCATTTCATTCCATTTCAAAAATGTATTCAGATGTATAGAGTGTACCGTATGTTATGTTGTTTATCTGTATTTTGATAAGTGATTATACACACATTTACTTATTTATAGATCCAGGTAGAACACATAGATATCTGAATATCCCTATGTCTTTGCAAGGGAGACGTGGCCAAGAGGGCTGCAGAAGAACAGGACGTACAAACTCTTAGTAGAAATGTAATATTGAGGCGTAACAGCCGACAACAGCCAATATTATTCTGTTCCAAATTGTGAGGAGATTTTTCAACGCCAAAAAAGGAGAGGAAATCTTTTGAAGTGTATGAAGTGTTTTTTCTTGTTGCAGTTTATTCAGGCCATTGCAAACTAGACCAGACAGACCACTAAGTTTAACACATGACTTTTCACAATAAGAGTATTTTCCCCCCGCGGGCAATATTCTGTACGTCAGCTCCATTCCACCTTATTTTATAATTAAGGGGAAAACATTCGGTGAACTGCAACGACTTTCAGATGTCACAATTAGTTAGCTCGTTAGCTAGGACTAGCAGACGCTAACATCTGGGAGGTCAGCGACAAACTGTTCCACACAAGGGTCACTGGGAGTGAACTGCAGGCAGTCCAACATGTTGGCTGAGCTCACAGGAATGCGGCAGTGACCGTGTTTACAAGTGTATTGGCTCCTTGTAAAAATAAACGACTTTTCCGAAATAGCTAATTTTACAAGAAAAACACAATGTGTAGCCCGAAAAAGCCAACTAAATGGCGTACCTTTTTGCGACATTCACCACGGTAAATACCTTGAACTTTTGTAGGTATTTGTCAGTGAGTTTGTGGTGCATTTTTGTGGCGTGTTTTTAGTCGCAATAACATTTAGTATAACATTTAGCAGACCCTTTCATTGCAAATAAAGCACATTTTAC
>CM051014.1:7730796-7735411 GCA_027704905.1 Muraenolepis orangiensis | reverse complement strand
GCGATGTATTCGAAAGCCGTCCAACTGCGACCTCCAACCTCCGACCTCCAACCTCCAACCTCGTCCCCCCTCCTATCGGCTTACGAGCGTATTGTATGGTAAAAACGCGATCAACAAAAAACCGCCATGCAAAGACCATCGCTAGTTACGCCATAAGCCTCGACGAGTACACCAGAAGAGGCCATCCATCCATCCCGCTGAACACTCTAGCGTTAGCGTCAAAGGAGCAGCCCCCATAAATATACATTTTTACTGTGGGAAAGTAAGGGCTCCGCCAAAACCCCACGCTGGCGGCGTTCCCGCGCCCACGCCGATGTTTTAGCTAACGGCGGGACAACGGGAGAGGGCATGTGTCACCCCCAATATCCTCACCCGTCCCTCCGCGCGTACGGGCGGAAAACCCTTTATAGCGTTGCCAGTAGCTCATTGTGTTGTGCTTCTCATTGGAGGGTATCTAAACCAGATTACGAAAAAAAAACCCCGCCGCACTTGGCCGAGGCGTACGTAGCAGCGCGGTTCCTTGGCTAATTTTGACGGGGACGCCGCTTGACATACGGTTAGCAAAGATTAGCCCGGGGATAAAGAGAAGAGGGGGGGGGGATGGGGGCCCCGGGGTCTTTTTAGTGGGTCTCCCACCCTCATTAGGAAGTATACACTGCCGTGGTGGGTGTGGTGGTGGTGGTGGTGGCGGTGGTGGTGGTGGTGGTGGTGGTAGGGTGGAGGGAGTCTTCGACCCAGAAGTCTTCTACACGCTAAAGAGCCACGAGTGGCAAGTGGGTAAACGCTCTTTAAAATGCAGATCAATACGGCAAAAAAACAGTGGAATAACCGAGTTGTCATGGGAATTATGGTCTGGAGAGGCGCCATTGACGTATTTCAGACGTTTGGGGCTTTTGGGGGGGAAGAAAGTCAGCGCTTGGATGTGTGGTGTCCTCTGCCATACAAAAAAAATGAAAGACTCAAATAAAGTCTTAAATAAAGCGAAAAATAACAAATCATAACTTTGAGAAAACGCTCAACGGTCCTCCAGTGGGCTCCTATCAAACGGGGTCAGGATAATAATAATAATAATAATAATTAAACAATATTTCCCCCTCCTCCTACGCTAATGCTCTCCACGGACATGGACGCTCCCAGTTTTTGCGTTTCCATCACCAGGCCCTCCAACTGACAGACAGGGGGCTTTTTTTTTGTTGAGAAATTACCCACCACCACCACCACCACCCCCATGCTGCCCATACCCTACAAACTAGAGGGTCTGACTGTGGTTTGGACTGGGCAGCCATTGGGTGGGTCGCCGGTGACCAACGTCAGCTTGCCGCTCTCCATTGGACGTTCGCCGTGTGATGGAGACGCTTTTTCCAGCTTCCCACCATTAACCGGAGCGGCCTGCCCACTGCCACAATGGGAGTCGAGTCGAGAAGCACATAAATGAAAGCACATTTTCTAGGGCCCCCGTCAATCGCGGGGCGCGTTTAAGTCATGTTCCCCGAACTAATTTTGACACTCTTTTTTTCGCGAATTGGCCAACAGAGGAAGAAGAGACCTGGCCAACACCCCATCCCGCCCCCCCCCCCCCCCCCCCCCCCCCGTCCCCCCGTCCCCCCCCCCTCGTCTGGGCCGAAGGAGATTTGGAAAAAGGTTCATGTGAAACCAATGAAAGCCTCTCGAGTGTCGAACGCTGGACGTCTACGAGTCTAAAAATAAGCGCAGCCCAAAGGACCCCGCCCAAACGTCACACACAAACGATCAAAAGGCCTTACTTGACCCAGACCGCAATGTACGACACAGAAGGAAGGATCGGACAGGTTTTGACATTTTTACTTTATTTTCAATGATTGATCCTCATGCTTAACTGGAACGCCCCCCCCCCCCCCCCTGACAGGCGACAGCTCAGCATTCAGCTCAATAATACAATATACAATACTTTTGCACAATACTGGATAATACTAAAGCTCGATGACCCAGGCCCACGAGCTGACCT
This sequence comes from Muraenolepis orangiensis, assembly GCA_027704905.1. NCBI lineage: Eukaryota > Metazoa > Chordata > Actinopteri > Gadiformes > Muraenolepididae > Muraenolepis > Muraenolepis orangiensis. Next base: position 7,733,427 of record CM051014.1, on the reverse strand, counting down.
CCGCCCTCCACGGAGGAATAACACACGTCAGCCTAATTTACATCCATTTAAAAAAATAAAAATTCTGGAATTCTGAGAGTTTTTCCATCTTTCCCGTTCACCTTGGAGCAGTAAGGAGAGGGGGGGGGGGGGAGGGGGGGAGAGGGGGGAGAGGGGGGGGGCGACATAAAGAAAAACATAATTTAAAAGGAAAAAATGGGGATTTGCCATGGCTTTTAGTGGCTGTAAGTCAGGTTGCCCGAGTTTAAGTCGGTGAACAAATTAGAGCGTTTTATTGAATGCGTACTCGAGTGCGAAGGTGAAGTCTTAAAGTAGCCACGGATTAATAGTGTTGGAAGGAGGACTTGTTTAACATCACATCGGTAAAATGCAGCCATTTAGGAGAGAGAGAGAGAGAGAGAGGAGAGGAGAGAGAGAGAGAGAGAGAGAGAGAGAGAGAGAGAGAGAGAGAGAGAGAGAGAGAGAGAGAGAGAGAGCAGCACCTACACACTCACACGTTCAAACCAACCCTCATGCACTTGTGTACGCTCACTCAAGTCGCCCCTCCGTTTAGGCTTATGAATATCACGGCTAATTTAGACCCAGAAAATATACAAGACTTGCAAGACAGGTTGCAATCATGGAAAACCCTGGACCTGACGTGATGGGGTTCTCTTTTCTCTTTCTTTCTTTCTTTCTTTCTTTCTTTCTTTCTTTCTTTCTTTCTTCTTTCTTTCTTCTTTCTTTCTTTCTTTCTTTTCTTTCTTTCTTTCTTTCTTTCTTTCTTTCTTTCTTTCTTTCCTAAAACTTGAGAGGCGAGGTGTCCAGCGTCGCACAGGGCTGAGATGGGCCAACGAAAACACACCCACACACCCACACACGCACGCACGCACGCACGCACGCACGCACACACACACACACACACACACACACACACACACACACACACACACACACACACACACACACACACTCACACACACATGACTTGGATAAAAGCGCTATATAAAAGCATCCATTACCATTACACACACACACACACACACACACACACACACCACACACACACACACACCACACACACACACACACAACATCCATTAATAAAGGCAATACACATTGGTGTGCTCGTATTTATTTGATGTCTCGCTTTATCATCACGCTTTATGTTCAGAAAGTCACGTGCGGCTCAAGAGTGACTCAACGGACCCACACTTTGGTCGCACTTTGGTCACACGTGGGTCTAATATTAACAGTAATATCCACTGGAAACGGGCTCTGTGTCGTTAGGGGGGGGGGGGGGGGGGGGGGTAGCTGTATGGCCCCGTGAGAATGGTCCGTGGGGGAGGGGAAAGTTTTGCCCCCGAAACACTTAGTTGTTCCGACAGCCTTCCAGAAGGCCTTGGAGCCGCTTCACAGCGCCTCTCGCATTGTGATCGGCCCCCGTATTTAGATAATGGCCCGAGGATTCCGACCGCAGTTTTTTTGTAAACTTTTGTGTGGGAGATGCGGAGGCATGGTCCGTTGCACTTCGCCAGCAGAAGAACGGGGAAATGTTGGAAACACGTGAGGAACTAAAACTCCCGTCTGGTCTCATCTCGGTGTCCTGGGGGTTCTCTCTGTGGTCCCGCTCTCCGAGGTACATTACAAGATTCAAGATTCAAGAATTTGATTTGCCATTTGCCAACAAGTACAACAGAATGCTCACTCCCCATTCGCTCCCGCAGCATGGCATTCTAGAACACAATACTATAAGAATACTGTACACAAACAAATAAAGGAAGGACATGGCGGGTTTTTAGCTAATGTCGTTTTCTGTTTTGTTTGTACTATGTACTACTTTGTAGTACATAGTACATGTCCAGCCATGTCGTTGAGTGTGTTGTGATAGACTGTAGAAGTGAAAGAGAGGGTTAGTGTACAAATATTATTTGAAATTGATTCACCATTAATTACCCCAAAAGGAGGAGAAGAAGAAGGCCTTTTCCAAAAAAAAGGGAAGCAAAAAGAGAAAATGTCTAATGTTTGTGCCATTTTGTGCGCTCAAACGCTCATTGGACCGGTTTTCACGCAGGTAAACTCCTTGGTAGGTCCTTCAAATGCAAAAGCATTTCTTTTTCTTTTTTTCATTTTATTTGAAAGCCGTGTTCCAGAAGAATCTGCAGCTGATGTTACAAAGACCCAACAGAACCCACGGCTCAACCCACACACTTTTTCCAGTGGGGTTTCTGGGGCCTTGGCAGGGACCTCGAGCCCTCACTAACACACAGCTAGCTAACACGCCAGCCGGTCCGACCAGACCAGACCGGTCTAACATGAGTAGGTGATGTGCATCATTTGTTATACGTATATATATATGTGTATTGCTTTCGGAAAGAAAAAATGAAAAAAAGAAGAAGAAGAAAATCTGAAATATAAACACCGTGAAAAAAATGACAAGCACCACCACCGCCGCCGCCCTTAAAAAACCCGCAAAAGTTAAAACAGTTTGGTTTTTAAGCGCTCGGGGGGAACATTCGAAACTGATTAGGACAAAGTCTTGTTCCTCACTGCCGTTTAGGGAGGATTTATATTATTTTTTGTATGGTTGAAGGCTTTCCGTAAACACCTTTGAGCGATGGAGGTGGTCGTACGGCGGCGGCGGCGGCGGCG
>CM051014.1:7718296-7723296 GCA_027704905.1 Muraenolepis orangiensis | reverse complement strand
TCTCTCTCTCTCTCTCTCTCTCTCTCCCTCTCTCATTCCTACTCTCTCTCTCTCTGTCACATACCCTCTCTCTCTCTCGCTCTACCTCTTGCACGCTGTCTCTCCCTCTTACTCCCTCCCTCTCGCTCTCTCTCTCTCCCACCCTCCCTCCCTCCATCTGTCTATTCCTCCCTCCCTTCGCTCACACATACACCATGGCCACTGCCTGTCCTATATGTTTATAATAATAACAAACACTGAAAAAGATAATCGTTGGAAACCAAGAAAGCTAATTTCGGAGTGTATGTTGAGGGGCAACTGGGCAGTATATAGAATACACTATATATATATATACACTATATATATATGTATATATACATATATATATAATTCTCTTTTTTTTATAGTTTGAGAGCCAGATTCGATGATGGACACGAGGTTCCACCTTGTAAATCTATTTCACGTTTGGTCGGGTGGTTCTCCGGTTCTCCGTGGTGCCTTGAAGACAACATCCATCAAGTTCTCTGTAGAACAAAAGGAGGCTTCCGGGAGAAATAAATTGCGGGGATTGTGTAATGGTAACGTCCATAAGAGGAGGGGATCCTATTCCTACTCGGTTTCTATTCCCTCTACAGGCCAGGAATAACAGAACACAAACAATATGTCATCCATCACCCGGAGAAGCAGATCTACAGATCTCTTCTGGGTCTCTTCTGGGTCTCCTTGCCAATCGTTTCTCTCTCTGTTCTTCTGTCCGCCATTTTATCCGTTCTCTCTCCATTACTTAGTCTCGGCAGTTTAGCTTATTTTATTTTCATTTATAATATTCATTTCGACATTCTTCCCCTCCCCCCGGGGGAAGACAGCTAGCTAGTTTGAAAATAATAACATCAACACATTTAATGTGAATATAATAAATAATATCTAACAAATAATAAAATGTATATGAATCGGCTATTCCGCACACACACACACACACACACACACACACACACACACACACACACCCACACACACACACACACACACACCACACACACCACCACACACACACACACACACACACACACACACACACTCTCTCTATCACTCCAGCTAAAGACTTTAATTACAATGCCTCACCTCATCTTTCTCTCTCTGCCGTACTTTAGGTTATATATAAAACACAAACGTGTTTTATTTCCTGAACCAAAAACTGCGGTTCATTATAATTTAATTCAATTTAAATTGAATTAAATATATGTTCAATCGAAGAGAGAGAGAGAGAGAGAGAGAGAGAGAGAGAGAGAGAGAGAGAGAGAGAGAGAGAGAGAGAGACGAGAGAGAGGAGAGAGAGAGAGCGAGAGAGCGGAGGAGGAGAGCACACATGTCCCGTAGACACACGCGCGTCACGCTGTGAGCCTTCGTGTCGGCGGGGCTGTTTATAGAGCGTACATAAAGTCTGGAGAACGTCCACATTCGTCTTACTCTATTTCTGACTCAGGGATAATTGAGAGTGAGTGACCGGGCGTTGGGTTACCGCTATTGTGGTTCTACGTGGTAGGAAGGTGGAAGAAGAAGAAGAAGAGAAAAAAATACACAAAAAATACAAAATAGTCATGTTATCGTACGCATACCCCAAGTCCCGTTTCCAGTAAGGTGCTGACAAATGGTTGCAAAATATAAAAAGTGACTGGTGTTGGCTTTCCGAGGGAGGATCGCTTTACGTTACGGCCTGATTGCTTACAGGTTGACGGAGGTCCGAGCGTCGGCTCCGTTCAGGAGCAAACCACTTTCACTGTTTGTGAAACTGTACTATGCGCCCGTTCCATCTTATTTCATTATTGTACTTCATTTTTTTTAAAGAATATAAAAAAATGAACTGACTTACAAAAAAACGCTAAAATGCAAACAAAACAAATCCTCACAGGATAGATGGACCCCCAAAAAAGTAAGAACATTTTGAAAAATAGAAATACATTTAGAAAAGAGGAACAGGTAGACACAGCAGAACACTCACACACACACACACACACACACACACACACACACTCACACACACACACACACACACACACACACACACACACACACACACACACACACACACACACACACACACACACACACACACACACACACACACACACACACACACACACACACACACACACCCTGTGGGGACCTGAGCAGCTGGTGTGGTCATATGTTCAGTTTTCGGGTTGGAGACACAATGCTTCCACAGCCCCTCCCTCCAGTTCTCTTTACCTGTTTATCTCTCCTTGCCTATTCCTGCCTCCCTCTTTATCATATGCCTCTCTCTCTCTCTCTCTCTCTCTCTCTCTCTCTCTCTCTCTCTCTCTCTCTCTCTCTCTCTCTCTCTCTCTCTCTCTCTCTCTCTCTCTCTCTCTCTCTCTCTCTCTCCCTCTCTCCATCTCTCTCCCTTTCTCTTCCTCTCTCTCTCTCACTTCTCCTTCTCCCTTTCTCTCTGTCTCTCTCTGTCTCTCTCTCTCTCTCTCTCTCTCTCTCTCTCTCTCTCTCTCTCTCTCTCTCTCTCTCTCTCTCTCTCTCTCTCTCTCTCTCTCTCTCTCTCTCCCTCTCTCCCCCATCTCTTCTCTCTCCCTCTCTCTTACTTCTCTCTCTCTCCTCTCCCACTCTCCCTCTCCTCTCTCTCTCTCTCTCTCTCTCTCTCTCTCTCTCTCTCTCTCTCTCTCTCTCCCCTCTCTCTCTCCCTCTCACCCTCTCTCTCTCCTCTCCCCCACTCTTCCTCTCTCTCACCCTCTCTCCCTCCCCCACTCTCTCTCTCCTCCCCCTCTTCCCTCTCTCACCCTCTCTCCCTCCCCCACTCTTCTCTCTCTCTCTCTCCCTCTCACCCTCTCTCCCTCCTCCACTCTTTCTCTCTCTCTCTCTCCCTCTCACCCTCTCTCTCTCCCCCCCCCCACTCTTTCTCTCTGCCTTTCTCTCTCCCCCCCACCTCCCCCCACTCTCTCTCTCTCACACACACACACACACACACACACACACACACACACACACACACACACACACACACACACACACACACACACACACACACACACACACACACCCGCCTCGAACCTCGGGCCGTGCTCCGTATGTCCACAGAGTTATACGTCAAGCTCGCTAAATTAAATTAAAAAGTAAAAAAAGTCTTTCTATTTTTTTGTTGTGTGGCCTCTGCTAACGAGTCGGGCCTTAGGACCCCGGGGGGGGGGGGGATGGGGCGGGGCGGAGGGGGAGGGCGGGGGCTGGGGGAAGCCAGCAGGTTGCCCGGTTGTTTTTTAAAGTGATTAATGAACACACTGACATGTCTGAGTGAACTAAATGGAGTGTGTATGTAAACGCTCCGCCCGGCCAGCGCCTGCACCCTCACACTTATTGTAATCATTACGGAGGAGGAGAAGTGTGTGTGCGTGTGTGTGGTGTAGGTGGGTGGTGTGGGTGGTGTAGGTGTGGGTGGTGTAGGTGGGTGATGTAGGTATTGGTGGTGTGGGTGGTGTAGGAGTAGGTGGATGGTGTAGGTGGGTGGTGTAGGTGTGAGGGACGGTATTGGTGGGTCATGTAGGTGGGTGGACGGTGTAGGTGGGTCATGTAGGTATGGGTGGTGTGGGTGTGGGTGGTGTAGGTGGGTGGTGTAGGTGGGTGGTGTAGGTGTGGGTGGGTGGTGTAGGTGGAGGGACGGTGTAGGTGGGTCGTGTATGGTGTAGGTGGGTGGTGGTGTAGGTGGGTGATGTAGGTATGGGTGGTGTGGGTGGTGTAGGAGTAGGTGGATGGTGTAGGTGGATGGTGTAGGTGGGTGGTGTAGGTGGATGGTGTAGGTGGATGGTGTAGGTGGATGGTGTAGGTGGGTGGTGTAGGTGGGTGGACGATGTAGGTGGGTGGCGTAGGTGTGGGTGGATGGTGTAGGTGGAGGGACGGTGTAGGTGGGTCGTGTAGGTGTGGGTGTATAGTGTAGGTGGGTGGTGGTGTTGGTGGGTGATGTAGGTATGGGTGGTGTGGGTGGTGTAGGAGTAGGTGGATGGTGTAGGTGGATGGTGTAGGTGGGTGGTGTAGGTGGATGGTGTAGGTGGATGGTGTAGGTGGGTGGTGTAGGTGGGTGGACGATGTAGGTGGGTGGCGTAGGTGTGGGTGGATGGTGTAGGTGGGTGGTGGTGTGGGTGGGTGGTGTAGGTATGGGTGGTGGTGGGTGGTGGTGGAGGAGGAGCAGGGGGTACCTTGCAGGGCTAACCTGTAATGGGTGAATGGTGCAGGGCTGCAGGCCTGGGGTCTTTAATTAGCACGCTCCATCACTCGCCACATCTCCATTATTTCCCCTTCTGTTTTCCTACTGCCGGCTTCAGGACGGAGGGTCACCGCCGCTGGGGAAAATAAGAGGATAATTGTGTTCATCCATCTCTCACGCTTTTCTCTCTCTCTCTCTCTCTCTCTCTCTCTCTCTCTCTCTCTCTCTCTCTCTCTCTCTCTCTCTCTCTCTCTCTCTCTCTCTCTCTCTCTCTCTCTCTCTCTCTCTCTCTCTCTCTGTCTCTCTGTCTCTCTCCCTCTCACTCTCTCTACCTCTCATTGCATCACATCACTCTCTCTGTTCATACCTTTCTCTACATATCTGTCTCTCTCTTCTTCCAAAGCTTCTTCTACCTATATGCATCTCTCCTTGCTCATTTCTACCAATATCACTCATGCTCCCGCTCTCTCTCTCTCTCTCTCTCTCTCTCTCTCTCTCTCTCTCTCTCTCTCTCTCTCTCTCTCTCTCTCTCTCTCTCTCTCTCTCTCTCTCTCTCTCTCCTCTCTCTCTCTCTCTCTCTCTCTCTCTCTCTCCCTCAACCCCTTGTCAATCCTCAGATTTAAATTATATGTTTTCAACTTCTTCTTCCCATTCGACTGGTTCCAGAGGCACTTACAGTCAATTCAAGATACAGGACTGTAACCCCACCACACACACACGCACACACACACACAGACACACACACACACACACACACACACACACACACACACACACACACACACACACACACACACAC
>CM051014.1:7698296-7710796 GCA_027704905.1 Muraenolepis orangiensis | reverse complement strand
TGAACACACTCTCTAAAGACACTTTCCTGAACACTCTCCTTAAAGACACTCTCCTGAACACACTCTCTCTAAAGACACTCTTCTGAACACTCTCCTTAAAGACACTCTCCTGAACACACTCTCCTTAAAGACACTCTCCTTAAAGACACTCTCCTGAAACACTCTCTCCTTAAAGACACTCTCCTGAACACTCTCTCCTTAAAGACACTCTCCTTAAAGACGCTCTCCTGAACACTCTCTCCTTAAAGACGCTCTCCTGAACACTCTCTCCTTAAAGACACTCTCCTTAAAGACGTTCTCCTGAACACTCTCTCCTTAAAGACACTCTCCTTAAAGACGTTCTCCTGAACACTCTCTCCTTAAAGACACTCTCCTGAACACTCTCTCCTTAAAGACACTCTCCTTAAAGACGTTCTCCTGAACACTCTCTCCTTAAAGACACTCTCCTTAAAGACACTCTCCTGAACACTCTCTCCTTATCCACATGTCAACACGTCACATGGCACAGGCGTACTTTGAAGCTAATATATATATATGTGTATTCATTATAAATAATCTCTATGTGGTGTATTAAGAATACATTATTAATAACATTCTGTATGTATTAATTATTTGATTTCAATCGGGTTTTTTTAAAACATTGTTTTGAAGATTGTTGTGTCCAAAGTGTTCTAGTGTACTAAAGTTCCGAGCTCGGACTGAAACGGACAATTATTTTGCTAAATTCAAATATCGGTATTGAGATGAGACGGTAGGGTTTATCTTCGATTTGTGATGTTTTAAAAAATATTTTGGGGGTCTGTTCATGTTTTTTTTGGTTATTTTAAGTCCGGAACTCAGCTTGATTATCTGCGTTTGAACTCAACCCGCAGTGCATTCTGGGCCATAGACTTCAGTCTTTTTCCCCAACTAAATAAAGAGTGCATGTTTTTGCGCGCATTTCTTCTCGGGGGGCCTGGTGTCATACAACATGGAAACACAACATGACACTAATTATATTATGCACGCCTCCACGGGAATAACCAAATTATTTTAAAATCGTTTAAGCAATTACAATCACGGGCGAAAAGGCAAACATGAAGAAGCGGCATCGGGGGGGGGAGGGGGGGGGGGGGGGGGGGAAATATTTTATGAAAATATAGAGTGGGGGCGAGATCAATTAGCAGCCACCGCGGCGGCGGCGGCGGCGGCGGCGGGGTGCATAATTCTGTTTTCTATTTTCTCGGTCAACACGTGTAATTGCCTCCGAGGGGGGAGGGAGGAGGGGGGAGGGAGGAGAGGAGAGGGGGGGGGGCGCACGTCAACAGCACCTGCGCGCAGCTCGCTATTGTTTCAATAGGGTGGGGGGGGTGGGGGGGTGGGGGGTGGGGGGGGTCAAGTACTTTGAGTCACAAAACGCCGCCATGGTTTTGAGCGTGGATGAGGAGATGGATTAATAAGTTCTGCATCCCCGCTTTTTTCCACACACACAAACCAGCAGCAGAACCAGAAGAGAGGAGAGAGAGAGAGAGAGAGAGAGAGAGAGAGAGAGAGAGAGAGAGAGAGAGAGAGAGAGAGAGAGAGAGAGAGAGAGAGAGAGAGAGAGAGAGAGAGAGAGAGAGCTCCATAACGTGGACCTTCCATGAGGTGCCAAAGTGGGACTGTTGTTTACGCAAATATACTATAGATCTTTTTGCTTTTATGCACGGGAGAGTGGAGATTGACAGGAAAGAGGGTGGGGCGTGCGTGTGCGTGCCTATGTGTGTGTGTGTGTGTGTGCACGCATGTATGTGTTTGTTTGTTATTCTCCTGTCATTTTTCTCTTTCCTTTCTCCGGTCTTGTAGCCAGCGGGCAGCACGGTACATCACAACATAAAGTACTCATTACAGACCCAAAGGACGGATGAAACATGTGGAGATTGACAGGAAAGAGGGTGGAGATAGAGAGAGAGAGAGAGAGAGAGAGAGAGAGAGAGAGAGAGAGAGAGAGAGAGAGAGAGAGAGAGAGAGAGAGAGAGAGAGAGAGAGAGAGAGAGAGAGAGAGAGAGAGAGAGATGGAGATGGAGAGAGGGAATGACATGAAGGCAGAGGACCACAGGCTGGAATAGAACCAGGGCGGCTCCAGGGCGTCTTCGCCTAACGTGGGTGACGGGCTTGCAGGATGAGCAACCAAGCTGCCCCATGCTAGAGAAGAGAATATTGATATAAGGACATACATAAGGTGGTGTCAAGATTCATTCATGTGTTCATGAGTATGCGTTCTAACTCTTGACGTCTTATAAGGTTTTTTTGGCAATAAAAACTTTGACTGCGGTTTGCGGGATGAAGGTGGTGCGTGTGTGCATGTGTGTGTGTATGTGTGTGCGTGTGTGCGTGCTTGCATGTGTGTGTGTGTGTGTGTGTGTTTGTGTGTGCTTGCATGCATGTGTGCATGTGTGCATGTGTGTATGTGTGTAGGTGCATGTGTGTACGTGCATGTGCGTGTGTGTGTGTGTGTGTGTGTGTGTGTGCGGCATGTGTGCGTGTGTGCATATGCGTGTGTGCGTGTATGCATGTGTGTGTGTGTGTGTGTGTGTGTGTTTGTTTGTTATTCCCTCGTCACTTCTCTCTCATTTCTCCTGTCCTGTCCTAGCAGGCCGCACCGTACATCACAGCATAAAGTACACTCATTACAGACTGAAAGGCCGAGATGAAACACTTGAGGATGCAACAAGAAAACAAGCGCATGCATGCGGAAAAACCTTCAGTCCTGGTGGTCGCCCTGGCGATGGCGTCATCGCCAGGGTGACCATCGACCGCTACGATGACCACGAGGGCGACCAATCGGCTGACGGGCTCATCGTTAGCCAATCGAAAAAGCTGTATGTAGGACAGCACAAGACGTACTTTTTGGACTTGGTCAACACGCCAACACGTGTCTATTTGTGTGCGTCTGTGTTCTTCGTTTCTATGTTTGCTGCGCTGCGCTTGTGTAAGACCGGCAGTGGATATTTTTGGTATTTATTTGCTGATCTGTGTGGAAAAAAAACACCAAAAAAAGAGAGAAGGGAGATTATTGCATAGGGGGTGCGTCAAAGTGACACGAGCTAACACAGACACAAATGCACACATATATACACACACACACACACACACACTATATGCATATACATACACAGACATACACACACACACACACACACACATAAGCACACACACAAACATACACAAACGCACACATGCACAAACTCACGCACACACACAAACAACACACACCAACACAACACACACAGACACATACACACAAGTACGCACACACACACAAACAACACACGCACACACACACACAAACACAACACACAAACACACACAGACACATACACAAACACACGCACACACATGCACACAAACACAACACATATATACACAGAACCATGCACACACATACACACACGTGGACGCACACACACAAACACACACACACAAACACACACAGACACATACACAAACACACGCACACGCACACAAACACAACACATATATACACAGAACCATGCACACACACAAACACGTGGACGCACACACAAACACAAACACACACACACTTACACGCACACACACAGACACATACACACACAAACACACACACACTTACAGACTCACACTGGGCCAAACCAGTGCACACTGTGAGGTGACCGCAGGCAGGAGCTCTCGGGGCGCTGTGGCGAGACCCTGGCCTGTCCTGAAGTCTCCTAAGAGGAGCTGCGTCCCTCTGTTTATGTGGCCCTGATTGACTTTTAATTGATTTTTTTTCTTCTTTTTCCTGCCTGGCCGTGCGGTCCGCGCCTGCCCATCGAAAGTGACTGGTATGGTTTTTAATTTTCGCAAATCCTCTTGATTTATGTCCAAGCGTCTGTGATTATTGCAATTATGTGGCCTGGGTAATTGAAGGATATATATCGTTATATCGTTTTTTTTTTAATGTTGGTTGTTTTAAAACATCGCTGAGAAATAGCGGTTTGTTGCCAGGGACAATAAGATCCTAGCGGGATAGAGGCTTGAGGTTGTGTTAGTGTGTGTGTGTAAGTGTGTGTGTGTGTGTGTGTGTGTGTGTAAGTGTGTGTGTGTGTGTGTGTGTTGTGTGTGTGTGTGTGTGTGTGTGTGTGTGTGTGTGTGTGTGTGTGTGTGTGTGTGTGTGTGTGTGTGTGTGTGTGTGTGTTGTGTGTGTGTGTGTGTGTGTGTGTGTGTGTGTGTGTGTGTGTGTGTGTGTGTGTGTGTGTGTGTGTGTGTGTGTGTGCACGGCTGTGTGTTTGTGTGTATAAGAGGGAGAGAGTGGTAGAGAGAGAGTGAAAGAGCGAGCGAGTGCGAGAGAGAGAGAGAGAGCGAGAGAGCGTTGGTCTCTATTTGTGTTTACACTCAAATTATTTTTTCTTGTAAGGATGTGAATTCAAACTTGTGATCTCACAGTCTGCGTCTCTCTCTCTCTCTCTCTCTCTCTCTCTCTCTCTCCTCTCTCTCTCTCTCTCTCTCTCTCTCTCTCTCCTACCAAACCAAAGTGTGTCTCTCTCTCCAATCTACCACTATCTTTGTCTCTCTCTCTCTCTCTCTCTCTCTCTCACACACACACATTTGGTCGACTAAGACTCTTCTCATTGACAAACGTAACATGTGTGTGTGTGTGTGTGTGTGTGTTCATCTGAGTGTGTGTGTGTGTGTGTGTGTGTGTGTGTGTGTGATGCAGAGCACCTGTTGCTCTTACCGCCTCGCTTGAAGCCACCAGTCCATTGCGGATGACATCATCAAACGGTGACAGATCAAGGCGCCTTAGGGGCTAAACGGGCTACTCCCTGATGACTGTGTGTGTGTGTGTGTGTGTGTGTGTGTGTGTGTGTGTGTGTGTGTCTAATGAAAAAAGTCTACAAAAAGTAACCTTAATGTAATCTAAACATGAGTCCATCCGATGTCTTGTGAAGTTGTGCACATAAACATCATTACACTAAGATGCAATACGTAACACCTGTCGAGTTCAAAAGTTAATTAAGACGAAAATCACGAAACACGTTAAAAAAAGAAATACTACACATCTACATCTACAAGAGTCTACATTTAGAGAATTGTCATGGCCTCACAACAACAATCCAAAAACAGCCCTGAAAAGTGTACAACACAACATACCTCCACAGAAATAGGCCTCCTCCCTCCCCCACGCCCTCCTCCTTGGAAACCCTGGCATCCCATTGGCTGTGGACTGTTGACTATGGACATCACTAAGCCCCCCTCCCCCCCCCCCCCCCCCCCCCCCCTCTCTCTCGGTTTGTCAGGATCTGTAATTAATACCACCGTCCACTCATTTAGATCCTCCATCTCACATCCTGCATTGCAAGACTCAACTCTCTCTCTCTCTCTCTCTCTCTCTCTCTCTCTCTCTCTCTCTCTCTCTCTCTCTCTCTCTCTCTCTCTCTCTCTCTCTCTCTCTCTCTCTCTCTCTGCCTCATCCCACCTCTCTCTCTCTCTCTCTCTCTCTCTCTCTCTCTCTCTCTCTCTCTCTCTCTCTCTCTCTCTCTCTCTCTCTCTCTCTCTCTCTCTGCCTCATCCCCACCTCTCTCTCTCTCTCTCTCTCTCTCTCTCTCTCTCTCTCTCTCTCTCTCTCTCTCTCTCTCTCTCTCTCTCTCTCTCTCTCTGTGTGTCTCTCGCTGTCTTTCTCTGACTACATTTGCCGTGTTGGCCTTTTGAAAAGGGTTTTTAAAACACACACAAAGGGGTATCTCAGCAGGATGGGAGAGGATGTCACGCGAGGTGACACATATGGATGTGTGTGTGTGTGTGTGTGTGTGTGTGTGTGTGTGTGTGTGTGTGTGTGTGTGTGTGTGTGTGTGTGTGTGTTGTTGAAACTACGTGTAGGTAGGGTAGAGAGTGGTAGAGGTGCAGACAGAGACGGAGAGAGAGAGAGAGAGAGAGAGAGAGAGAGAGAGAGAGAGAGAGAGAGAGAGAGAGAGAGAGAGAGAGAGAGAGAGAGAAATGGAGAGCGAGAGGGAGAGAGGTAAAGTTATAGAGGTTTAGAGGTGTAGAGAGAGAGAGAGAGAGAGAGAGAGAGAGAGAGAGAGAGAGAGAGAGAGAGAGAGAGAGAGAGAGAGAGAGAGAGAGAGAGAGAGAGAGAGAGAGACTGTCAGCGCGGCTGACAAAGAGGACTGTTTCAGTCAGAGGAGTGAGTCCCAGCGAGCAGGACTGGTAATGACATAGAAAACAAACAGTGTTGAATGGGGCACATGGTCCTGGGCTCATGGTCCTGGGCTCTAACCACAGGGCCCTTAACGGGAAGCACTCGGGCCCCCCCCGACACTACAGGAAGACCCAGGCGCCAAGGAGTTAAAATACACCCACTGTGTGTGTCTGCACTGGGGGCGGCTAGGTGTGTGTGTGTGTGTGTGTGTGTGTGTGTGTGTGTGTGTGTGTGTGTGTGTGTGGAGAGGTTGATTCGCCGATTAGCTGCACAGAAGCAGGTAGGCATATGAATTGGTTCAAGGCAGAGTCACACGCAGACACACACACACACACAAGCGTGCACATGTACACACACACACATGTACACACACACACACACTCTCACATGTACACAAACACACACATTCACATGTAGGCCTACACTCACACACACACATGCACATGTGCGCACACACACCACATACGTACGTGTTCACACACACACACACACATGTTCCTGTATAAACACACACACACACACACACACACACACACACACTTGCACATGTACACACACACTGACGCATACGTATACACACATGCACATGTAGACAAACACACACACACACTCTAACATGTACACAAACACACACATTCACATGTAGGCCTACACACACATGTGCGCACACACACACACACCACATACGTACGTGTTCACACACACACACACACACGCACACACATGTACCTGTACACACACACACACACGCACGCACGCACACACACACACACACACACACACACACACACACACACACACACACGCACACCTACCTGGCAGAAGTAACCACAGGGGAGGCTTCCCAATCAACTAACAGCAACAATATTATCCTGCCATTCAATGTAGCGCTGTGTGATTGATGAAGCCAAGGAAGGGCAGCCACACATCACAGTCCCCCGTAAGGACCACGACCCCCCCCCCTACCAACCCCCCCCCTTCACCCAGCCCCCCCCCCCCCCCGACGTAAATCCCACACATAACGACCAGGCAAACGACCACCAAAATTGTTTTATACCCGCTCAGTCAATCACGAGGACTTTGGCTTGTGGGCATCGCCAAGCACCAGAGCTTAGCTTAGCTTAGCTTGTATCCCCTGCATTGTTACGGGAAGACAGAACTGGAGATTTGGCGTGAAAAGATTGAGAAGTGTCAGTACAGTCAAAACATTGTATATATATATATATACATATATATATATATATATATATATATATATATATATAAAAACACACAAATTATTTATCTTTTGAATACTTTTTTTAATTATTTTACGTCTTATCGCTTAACTGTCCTTTACTTCTGCTCCAAACATGACATTATTTCAGTTCATTATTATTTTTCAGTTGATATAAATAATTATAGAAATATAATTTGTGGGATATTTATATATATATTTATATATATATATCTCCCACAAATTGATGAGAGATTGACAACATCCCTGTGGCCTCTTCATAGACCAAATGAACTAAAAACATACAATTGTCTTCATGGACTTCTTATCAAAAGTTATTTTGACGTGGCCTCCGAATAAATAATACAAATGAATAAATACATGAAATGGAACGGAAAAAAAATAAAAGAAATAAAAAAAAGTTTGAGAGCGCAAGTCGGGTCACTTTAAATGTTTGCGGCCGAAGACAACTTTTTCGCCAAAAAGATTTCAGCGTTTCTTTATGTTAATTTCGGTAGCGGCGCGAGCGGATGTAGCGCATGTTGTAGTGCGTGGGCGGGCCAGCCAGCTGCTTATGTAAAACTCACACATGTTCACTTTGTCGTCGGCTTGTACCTTCCAGCCCACACCGAGGCGTTGGCTACGTCTCGACACCATCTAAATAAGGGTCATTTTTTTGTTCCGTTGCAAAAACTTTTTCACATGTTTTCTCACCCAAGACCCGCTGGTTCGTTCGCTCAGTCTTTCTCACTCGCTCGCTCTCTCTCTCTCTCTCTTTGTCTCTTGTTGAGCTCTCTCGCTCTTCCGACCTTTCTTTTCTTACTTCTCGTATATATTCTGTATGTGTCACGGGGTCAACGCTGACCGATTAACTAGCTACACGTAGCATGTCCGATAAACGCCGAGGACCACGTGGGAAAGGATTTCCAAAATTGATTTGGGAAAACTAAAACTTGGGAAAACTAAAACTAAAACGGGGTGAAAGATTCACCCCAAAATAACTCTTTCTAGTGTCGATAGCATGCCATAAACAACCCTCTATTTCAGCATTTTTACATATCTCTATAGTAGTACAATCTCAAAAGGTTCACATTTAATGAACTTGCTTTTTACAAATGATGAACAAACTGAAATCTCTTGAGAAAAATAACTGCAATTTCAACAATATAATTAAGTTAATCATTTACACACGTCTGCATTACATCCTACAGATCCCAGCATATCTACAAAGGCACAACACATTTAGTCACAGGTGTATGAAGCTCAACAATATAGTATAACAAGATAGTATCTTCTCTATTATTTTTACACTTTGCAAAATCATTCCGCCGGATGGGCCGGATTGGACCCTCTAGGGGGGCCGGTTTTGGCACGCGGGCCGTATGTTGGACACCCCTCCCCCAGAGCAAGACACCTAACCTGTATCCGCTCTTTAAAAAAGGTACTGTAGCTACGACTTTAGACAAACATTTATTCCAGAGTCATTTGTTAGAAATGCCACAGACGTCCGCCCCGTCAGCCGTTAGCGAGTGAAATCTCTCTGTGAGAATATCTGTTAAGAGTGGACAGCGCCTGCCTCCTCCGTAAAGGAGAACATTTAGATTCAAGAGATGAGCTCCCGGCTCATTTCTGACCAATCGTGGCATCTGTGGCACGTGATTGACAGGCCAGGGTCAACGTTTCTCAATAGAGGAGAAACATAAGGGAGGGCGGGAGCAGAGAGGGATGGAGAGAGATGCAGTTTCAAAATCTCACCCACACTCCTGCTCTTGCCTGCTCTTTACAACACTTGAATCTTAACAACATCACCTTTAATGACATGTATAAACAATTGTTATGATAAATACAAATACAAATAATAATTATTATAATAATTAGTACAAACCAACATTTATAATAATAATAATAATAATAATAATGCTAATAAAAATTCATACAAAAATAACAATTAGAAAAAAATTATATACATGTTTTATATAAATAAACAAATAAACAAATACATATATATTCACTCTAAGTCAATTTGGGTAAAAGGGTTTTCTAACCAGTGATCTTATCAAAACCCATCCTCAAGGCTCACTATCTTCACGATCTGTGTTGTTATTCATCCTCCAGGTTCCACCCCCACCTTCCACCCCACTGATCCTGGACCAGCCAGCCTACACAACCATTACTCCCCCCCCACACCCACCCCCACCCCCCCCCTTGTTAGAAGCGACTCTCTAACCCAGTGTTCTCTCTCTCCTCCTCCTCCTCCTCCCCCCTTCAGCCTGTCTCCCGCCTGCCGAGGGCTGGCTGGTGGGGGCAGGAAACACGGCCTCCATCACCCCCGCTAAGAGCACCGCGATGAGACCCATTCATCCTCCCTGCGATGACACATTTGTTACCGTGACTCCCGATAACTCATCCCATAATGTCGGGCCATGTGCACATGTGATTGTGTGTGTGTGTGTGTGTGTGTGTGTGTGTGTGTGTGTGAGTAGGTGAGCCTGTGCTTGTTCCAGATAGCGCCAGTGTAACTCGGTGTATGCGTATGTGTGTGTGTGTGTGTGTGTGTGTAG
Organism: Muraenolepis orangiensis; assembly: GCA_027704905.1. Classification (NCBI taxonomy): domain Eukaryota; kingdom Metazoa; phylum Chordata; class Actinopteri; order Gadiformes; family Muraenolepididae; genus Muraenolepis; species Muraenolepis orangiensis. The sequence goes on along the minus strand of CM051014.1, from coordinate 7,700,841 downwards.
GTATGCATGTGTGGGTGTGTATGCTTGTGTGTGTGTATGCTTGTGTGTGTGTGTGTGTGTGTGTGTGTGTGTGTGTGTGTGTGTGTAGGTATGCATGTGTCGGTGTGTATGCTTGTGTGTGTGTATGCTTGTGTGTGTGTGTGTGTGTGTGTGTGTGTGTGTACCTGTGTGTGTGTGTGTGTGTGTGTGTGTGCACAAGCTTGCGTGTGTGTGTATGTGTGTGTATGCTTGTGGGTGGGTGTGTGTGTGCGTGTGTATGCTTGTGTGTGTGTGCGTGTGTGTGTGTGTGTGTGTGTGTGTGTGTGTGTGTGTGCTTGTGCGTGCGTATGCGTGTGTTATGTGCACATGCTATCTTTCCACATGCTAACAAATGTTAGCGCCCACGCCAAGAAGGAGTGTAATGATAACAGGGCGGATAAGAAGAGCGTGTGGCTGGAGTCAAGGTGGTAAGAAGGCCTATAGTAGAGTAGCTCAGGAAAGCTAGCCCTGGCTGGCGGCTCCGACAGGAAGAGGCTACTTGATCTGTGCAGCCGCCGCAAGGATTTATTCAAAATCCGTTGCTGTCTGGGCGAAGAGAGTTATCGGAAAGAGTGTAGGGAAGCACAGCCGGCCAAGACCGCTATTTATATACATATATATATATATATATATATATATATATATATATATAACGGTACAGGAAAGCCTGTGCAGTCGCAGTATCAGCACCTTAATGTGACTTAATATTTAAAAAGAGAAAAGGTTAAAGAAAATAAGCAAAATGAGTAAAAACATTGTTAAAAAAAAGATTTGCAACCTGAACTTTGACAACTATTGTGTCGGTGTTGTGAACGTGTGCCTCTTGAAACGGCAGAATAATAATTAATATTAATAATATTATTATTAATAATAATAATAATAATAATAATAATAATAATAATACCTTCATTTTATAGAGCACTCTACAAGAACCTCAAAGACACACATTTACATTATTTAAATCATTTGGTACATAGACACAGACAAAAATACATTTAAGAGGAAAACAACAACAGGTTAAAAACATAAAAAAAAACTGACAGAATGGACCGACCGCGGGAGGAGGTGCATCGCTCCTGGGTTGCTATGGCAACTACTTAACTAACTGTTTTTTTTTGGTTTTTTTAACACAAGAAAACACGCTTGAGAACGATCGTTTGTAATCTAATTACCAACGTTTGAATCTCACGGCATTCCAAGACGAACAGGAGAAACTACATCACCGTGGCGATGACTTACAGGACAGTCTGTCCACTTGGTTCCTAATTGAAATAATCTGGTTGTAATTTCGTTCACACACCACCACACACACACACACACACACCCACACACACACACACCACACACACACACACCACACCACACACACACACACACCCACACACACACACACACACACCACACACATACACACACACACACACACACACACACCACACACGCCTCAATACCTCAATACATACATTCACCTTTACCTTAAGACACACACACACACACACACACACACACACACACACATAAAAACACGTCACACACACATATCCACTGCAAGAGAAGCGTATCAGAGACTAATCAGAAGTGAACTCCACACATAACGGCGTGGCGAAACCAAATTAAATATGTTTTTCAGAACCGTTGAATTAGCTTGACTAGCGCTACTCCAGGGCTGTGACGACAAGCTAACGTTAGAGAGGATATTCCCCGCTAGCACGTTAGGTTTTACGTTTATTTAATTTAACCGTTTTGGTTGTAGTCCACTGCATTCATTTGAAAATAACCATCAGCGGCACCTGGAACTAAATGAGCAGGCCTATGTGTGTATGACATATATCCTTTATAACCTTAATGTGGGTTTAATTAGCCTGCCTGTTAGCCTACTAGCATAGCGGTCTATAGAGCCAAGTTCCCTGTCTGCTGTTTAAGCATTTAAGTTGGTTCTAGTTTAGGGATACCTTCTTTTCTTAATTAAGATTATTTTAATGATTTATTTACCTATGGTAAAAACTAAATATGTATAGGTCTCTGTATGTTTCATCAAGAATAATGGATTTAATTACGTTTTGTTCTGCTTAGTTTATTTATGTCTGACTTACAGTATATTATTCTAAGTAAATAAATGTTTTTGATGCTTTTAGAAACGTGTATATTCTCCCAGGGCTGCCTATGTCATGTATACACAGCAGAGCGCTCAGAGGAATAGAGTAGTCATGTGTTAGTACATCTGTGTCCAGGTTAACGACCACGTTCCACTTCTGGCCAATTAGCCACTGTCCCGTAATAAGTTAGCGTTAAGTACTGCGCTAAAAAAACAAACAGATGCCGACATATACGCTGTGAACGTGACAAACATGTTCATTCCGCACCTGGATACCGCACGACTTTTTCCGCTCGCAAACGTCTTCTCGCGCTAGCTATCGAGCTAGTGCTAACGACGTGCTAACCAGTTAGTGAATAGGTTGAATAAATAAATAAATAACAAATAAAGAAATAAAGAATACAAAAATAAAAAAATAATAAAATACATTTT
>CM051014.1:7670796-7693296 GCA_027704905.1 Muraenolepis orangiensis | reverse complement strand
CAGCAAAGTATGACAGTGTAATGTTAATGACATGTTATGAAAGTGGCATCACTCCTAGCAGTTCAGTAGGTCACTGCCTGTGGATAAAAACTATCCTTAAACCTGCTAGTCCTTGCTGTACGGATGCTGCGCAACCGGCGACCAGACGGTAGGGGGGAGAAGAGATGGTGCCCAGGGTGGTTGCAGTCCTTTATGACAACATGGCCTTCTTCCGACATCTGGTCCTACAGATCACCTCAATGCATGGAAGTGCACACCCCGATGATCTTCTCTTTTCTTGTCCCGTGCAGTGGTGTTGCCGTACCACACAGTGACGCCACTCGTCAGGACGCTCTCTACGGTGCCACGGTAGAAATTCACCAGCCACTTCTGGCCTATTACGCTTTTTCTGAGGCACCGCAGAGCATAGAGGCGCTGGTGTGCCTTCTTTAGCATGACCTCCATGTTGCGGGTCCACCCCAGGTCATCGGAAATCTGTAGCCCAAGGAAACAGAAGCAGCTGACGACTTCCAGCCACCGGGTGTCCCGGTGGCTCCTGAAGTCCACGATCAGCTCCTTAGTCTTGCTGACATTCAGTGCGAGGCTGTTGTCCTCACACCATGGCGTCAGCTGGACCACCTCATCTCCGTACTCTGTTTCGTCGCCCTCGCTTATCAGGCCGATGATGTGGTATCGTCTGCAAATTTGATAATCTGATTATTGCTGTGCGTGGCAGTACAGTCATGTGTGTACAGCGAGTACAGCCGGGGACTGAGGCAGCAGCCTTGGGGTGCTCCGGTGTTGAGGACCAGAGTGGATGAGATGTTGTTCCCAATCTTCACCACTTCAGGCCTGCCCGTCAGGATGTCCATAATGCAGTTACAGATGGGGGCGCCAAGACCTAGGTCCCCGATGGGGAACGATGGTGTTGAACGCTGAGCTGAAGTCAATAAACAGCAGTCTGACGTAGGTGTCCCTCCTGTCTAGGTGCTCCAGAGCCGTGTGTAGTGCCAGGGAAATGGCGTCGCTCATCGCTCATTCACACTGTGTACATGACCAAATTGTCGTAAATGATGAAGTGTTACACGTTGTTAAATGTGAAATTATTTTTCCAAAATGAAACAAATCTGTATTCAATCGTAATCTCAACCCTGCGGAGGACCGAGGATCTCCAAGAGGAGGCGTACACTTTTGAGGGCATTCAGTAGTTGGAGCTTGCAGTTCCAAGTGCTCATACAAGCGGTTATATTAATTGGGTTGTTGTAGTTAAAATGTTTGGTCCGCTGTAGAAGCTGCATGAAGTGATGAGCAGGGACAGAAGACGGAAAGAGAAGGCAGCAGTGGTGGAAGGAGCAGGGCAATAGTTACACCAAAGACTAGTTACCACTTGTCACTTATGTTCTAATACTAAGTAAGCAGACTGGAAATGATCAAGGAATATTGAAATGGTCAGCCTTACAATCTTACACACAAACCAATGTTCCAATTTTACCATTTGGGTCATTCCTTTTCGCACTTAAGGACAAAGACCGTCAACATGAGCCTACACCGAAATGATTTTATACATAAACCCCTTCTTAAGAGATATTACCTCTGGTCACCTACAGCACCTCGAATGTGTAAAAGTTTAGTATCTGGGAGGGACATATGACCTGACTGAACTCACCTGGGCAGCATGCCCTGCTGAGTCCAATAGGTTTCTGAGATCCCGTCACAGCAGTCTGGTCAAACATCCGCACCATGTGGGCGCACTCATCTACTTTGAGATCACTTCGTCTTGCTCTTTGACCAAAATGGAAATATTCTACATTTTGTTCGTTGCGGTTTTTATCAGCTCTCATTTAGAGACAGACGTAATCCTTCCTGCCTCACTACAACCGGTCTCCGAATAGGTTTCCGGATCCAAGTGCAGTTCACATCCACAGGAAAGACGAGGGGGGAATGCTTTTACTGTGACACCACCCAGCGTTTTTGGCAGGACGGTGTGAAGAACAAATTTATTTTAGACAGTAGACACAGATGGTCAGACGAAAAAAGGGTTGTAACCTTTATAGTATAGTAGACACATTTGGGCCGCTTATTGATAATGCCATGTTGATAGTTTTCAATCGTTAACCATCGTCCACCGCTTACCCGGGTCGGGTCACGGAGGTAGCAGTGCCAGCAGGAGAAACTAGAGGGGAAACTATTGGAATATAATGTGCTTTTACGGCAATTTTCAGCAACTTTAGCAAATTGTTGGTTCATTAGTGCACAGGGAGTCACACACAAATTCCAAAAGTCACACAAGTTCACGTCAACATGCTTCAAGAAAAGGGCAGAAAGTCCCAGAATGTGAACAAACAAATAGAATAAAAATATAGAAATAATAAAATAACCACATCAGCAAAAAAAAAACAGAAAGAGAGACACGTACACCTCGCCACACTGTAGCTAAAAAAAAAAAAGGGAAAATCTGCCCTCGAAACAATCCCATCTCTATTTGCGCCACGGCAAAATAATCCGCCATCAACAACAGGAAGACAATTTTCCCCTTGGATTTCATTCATAAGCTTCCCCACTCACCCCCCCCTCTCTCTCTCTCTCTCTCTCTCCCCCCCCCACCCTCCCAACCCACACAAACCCCTCCCCCCCTCCCCCCTCTTGCGGCCCGAACCCGATATCTTAGCGCGGTTCGCCGAGGACTTCTCCTGCTTCCATTGTTGTTGTTTTTGCGGTCTATATTTAGCAACACTGGCCCACGGGCGGACACACGTGCCAGTCATACGAAGGGGGCATACAGGAGCTCTGTCTGTAGCTGGAGGGAGGGGGGGGGGGGGAGAGGGGGAGGGAGAGGGGGGCCACAACAGGCCACTGTGCTGCCCTGCAGCGCCACAGAGCCCTCTGTGTGGCCCCCCCCGCCCTCTCTCCATCCCATCCCCTCCATCCCCCCCATCCCCCCCATCCACCCCTCCCCCCTCTCCCCCCCTGACACTAATAGCGTGTCGTCTAGGTAGGACACTGGAGGTCACCCAAGGGGTAGGCGTCACCCAAATGCATCTTGGGAGTTGTTTTTAGCAGCCGTACGGCGACATGTGTCTGGTGGGGGACGGGGGGGGGGGGGGGGGGGGGGGGTGGTACGACAGACTTTGTGGAGAGGTTTGATTTCGGGATTGTCGGGTTTTTTTTTTTGTTGCGTACGTAGCGTCTGCACATTCGAACGATATTAAACGTGGTTTAAGACATTAAAGAATCAAATAGATGTCAGAGATGTCTGAGATGAATAAAAGAGACGTCAGAGATGTTCTTACTTATTTTGAGGATATTAAACTCAAAGACGTGAAAGAATAAAAGAGATGTATTGCCTGCAAGAGAGGATGTGCTTTGCGTCAGCCCTACCATCCGGGCGTCAGGCGTCACCCAAGTGCATCTTGGGAGTTGTTTTGCAGCCATAGCCACACGATGATGACGACACACTTTATAGAGAAGTTTGAGTTCTCTGTACATTGCAGTGATATTAAACGTAGTTAAAGATGTTTAAGAATAAAATAGACCTCTGACACTATAGCAGAAGGAAATGTTTCATGTCATAAAAAAGGAAGCGTAGAAAAAAACGTAACAGAAAGAACGATTGGGTTAGAGCAATAGTATGTATGTTGGCCATTCCAGGTACTTAACAGCCTGGGAAAACAAGAGGGACTCTTTCCCGGTAAAATAAAATATCCTCGCCGAAGATCGTCGTCCTGGTCCAACACAAACAGCGATTGAATCATCGTTGAACATCTGCTGTAGGTCCAGTTTTTTGGGACGTTCCTTCTGGAGAGGACCTGTCTGAAGAGTCCTGAAGAACATGCATCTCTCTCTCTCTCTCTCTCTCTCTCTCTCTCTCTCGACCCTGGTTCTCTCACTCTCTCTCTCTCTCTCTCTCTCTCGACCCTGGTTCTCTCTCTCTCTCTCTCTCTCTCTCTCTCTCTCTCTCTCTCTCTCTCTCTCTCTCTCTCTCTCTCTCTCTCTCTCTCTCTCTCTCTCGATCTCTCTCTCTCTCGACCCTGGTTCTCTCACTCACTCTCTCTCTCTCTCTCTCTCTCGACCCTGGTTCTCTCTCTCTCCTCTCTCTCTCTCTCTCTCTCTCTTCTCTCTCTCTCTCTCTCTCTCTCTCTCTCTCTCTCTCTCTCTCTCTCTCTCTCTCTCTCTCTCTCTCTCTCGATCTCTCTCGACCTGCATGGTTCTCTCTCTCTCTCGACCCTGGTTCTCTCTCTCTCTCTCTCTCTCTCTCTCTCTCTCTCTCTCTCTCTCTCTCTCTCTCTCTCTCTCTCTCTCTCTCTCTCTCTCTCTCGACCCTGGTTCACTCTCTCCCTCAACCCTGGTTCTCTCTCTCTCTCAATCTCTCTCTCTCTCTCCTCTCTCTCTCTCTCTCTCTCTCTCTCTCTCTCTCTCTCTCTCTCTCTCTCTCTCTCTCTCTCTCTCTCTCTCTCTCTCTCTCGTACACCCTGGCTCTCTCTCTCTCTCCCTCCCTCCCTCATTCCCTCTCATGAATGGTGGTGGTCCACTTGAAGTTAGATAACCTTAGTGAGGCTGTCCTCCCTTACATCCATCAGTTGCACCATCCATCTTCTGCTCAGAAGGTCACTCAGGCATTTGAGGTAAAACCTAAACCCCCCCGACGCCAGGACTGCAGCAAAAACGTTTTGCACCGCAAAATAAATCTTTGTAATGTTTTGACTGGTGCCTTTAAAATAAAAAAAACCTAACTTTAAACTTTATTTAAATGAACAGCTCGCCCTTAGCACCACCCTTTTTCCATCTCCTCAAATCCGATCCCACGAAAAGACATCTTCTAAAAACATCTTCTTGGGGCGGCAGGATAGCTCAGTCTGTTGGGACTCGGGCTTGGGAACCGAAAGGTTGTGGGTTCAAGTCCCCGAAACTCCAGGTCATTTCCGAGGTGCCCTTGAGCAAAGCACCAGATACCCCCTACAGCTGTATGTACACTGCTAATAGCTGCCCACTCCGCTCCTAATACTAAGATGGGTTCATGTAGTATGTGGACCAATAAAGAGGATTCAATTATTTAAGATTTCGATTTTTTTTTAACAACGACCGACTGAAGTCACAAACCAAAAACTTTTTTACAGACGCTTCTCACCCTGAACAATTCCCTCTTTTCCATCCCACCGCTTCAAGTCTCCTCCAACTGGTATGGAGTGGAGGGGAGGGGAGGGGAGGGAGGGGGGGAGTCAGTGCACCTTGTGCCAATGACTATCTTTATTCACGCTGCGTGATGTATTTACATTTCCACCCCCCCCCCCCTCCCTACCTCCCTACCTCCCTACCTCCCTCCCTCCCCCCACCCTCCCCCCCTCCCTTCTCCGCCCCCCGGCTCCCGGGATACTTAAACCTCTTAGCTGTCTTGTTATCTCTGTAAGGTGTGTTTGGTTTTGCAGCGAGAGCCGCCGGCTGTACAGGGGGGGCCTTGTTCGGGGGGGGGGTGTTTGCTTTTCGTCACTCGAGTGGCAAGAAGATGGATGAGTCTTTCTCTGCCGATAACTCTCCTTCTCTGGCTTTTCTAATGGCGGGGACGGGGGCGGGGGGGGCGGCCAGGGGGCCGGCGGACGCTGTGATCCGCGGACACTTTGCCTTCATCTTGGGATGGAGTGGAGGACCAAAACGGGTTGTAGACCTGTCCGAGGTGCCCGCTTCTATATTAGGGTACAACCCTGATGGACAGCCTCGGTTTTGGGCTCAGCAGTCAACACACCACGGAGGGTCTGAGGCGGGAGGCGAGATGAGGGGAGGCTGTCCAAATCCCTTCCCTCTCTCTTTCCCTCTCTCTCTCTCTCAATATATACAGTATATATATATCCTCTATCTTTCTATCTACTGTATAGCTCTCTTTCTTTCTCTCCCCTTCTTTCTTTCTCTCTGTCTCTTTCTATCTCTCACCCATTCTCTATCTCTCCCTTCTCTCTTCTCTCTCTCTCATCTCCCTCTCGTCTCTCTCTCTCTCTCCTCTCTCTCTCTCTCTCCTCTCTCTCTCTCTCTCTCTCTCTCCTCTCTCCCCACTTCTTTCTCCCGTTCTCTCTCCCCCCCCCCCCCCCCTCTCTCTCTCTCTCTCTCTCTCTCTCTCTCTCTCTCTCTCTCTCTCTCTCTCTCTCTCTCTCTCTCTCTCTCTCTCTCTCTCTCTCTCTCTCCCCCCTCTCCCCCCCCCTTTCCTCTGACTCTGTCTTGGGTGGGAGTCGGGCGAGCGAGCGAGGGAAACACCGCGTTCCTCTGAGCCGTCAGAGCTGGTTTGGAGGGGAGAGGGAGATACCATGCTAACATGTAAACATGCTAGCACCGCATGTAAACTCATCAGCGGGCGGCGGGCGACGAGCGCTTCCGAGGGGTTTCCGTGCGATTCCCAAGACACCAGACGCCGCGGTGGGGGTGGGAAAAATCCCGGGGATTTCATAAAAAATACAATAAGCCGCTGGGGATTATGAGGCCGTAGACGGAGCCTGACACCGTCACTTCCCTGACGGAGCGCGGAGACCGCAAAGTCCTCCCGTGTCACACACACACACACACACACACACACACACACACACACACACACACACACACACACACACACACACACACACACACAGCGAAAAGGGGGGGAAACCGGAATGTTCCTTCTTCTTCTGGTCGGTCACGGGAACGTTGATATGTGCCATGATGTGACTTATCGTTACCGTCCCTTCTCTAAATATTCGATGTACGTCAACACACGAGTGAGCGATCTAATGCTGGAATGTTCTTGATTAGATAGGCGCCACGCTGCCAGTGCTGCACACACACACACCAGTTACGCGGTCATTCCCTTTAAGTCCCTTTGAGCACAATGTCCTCAAAACGCATCTTTGGAGCCATTTAGGATCCGAACGATTTTAAATAAGACTTCTGGAAAAAGTCTGGAAAACCCTGGCTTTAGGGTATTAATCACATAAGTGCATATTTTCAGAGCCTTGGAGGCCAGGTGAAAGCCCCATGCTCAAATATTTGATGTGCGCCCACAGAAACGTTCTTTTCCTAGTGTTAAATCGTTGTAGATGGATGGGGAGAGAGAGGGAGGGAGGGGGGGTGGGTGGGGGGGTGGGGGGTGTTGCGGGTGGGGGGGGTCGGGGGGGCTCGGGGGGGGGGGGGTGGACAGCCAAAGCTGTGTAGGTACCTTCAGTGAATCCCGCCGCGCAAAATAAACATCTGTGGTCGTGTGTGTGTGTGTGTGTGTGTGTGTTTACAAGAAGCTCCGCTCTGCCGTGTGCTCCCCTGGCGTCCACAGAACAACTCCGATGTGTCAGGGGGGGGGGGGGGGGGGTTTGCACGGCCAATTTGACCTCCTTGGGAACCTGCGGTCAAGCGATTCCTCAATGTGTGCTTGTGTGTGTGTGTGTGTACCTACCTGTGTGTGTGTGTGTGTGTGTGTGTGTGTGTGTGTGTGTGCCTGTGTGTGTGTGTGTGCCTGTGTGTGTGTGTGTGTGTGTGTGTGTGTGTGTGTGTGTGTGTGTGTGTGTGTGTGTGTGTGTGTGTGTGTGTGTGTGTGTGTGTGTGTGTGTGTGTGTGTGTGTGTGTTTGTAACGTATCTACTCCAAACACGGAGTGTAAATTGTCGCAAGTAGTTAATGGGGAGGCCTCCGACACTTCCAACGCCCATCTCCCCAACCTTTTCTGAAAGTCCCTTTTGTGTTTGTTGATTGCCCCTTGGGGTCGAAGGTCGCACCATTTAGGTGAGGAGAGAGAGAGAGAGAGACATGGGTCCTTTATGCTATGTGATCGCCACATAGACACACGTCAGGATTACGGCCTTATTGGTTTAGTTAGTCAGTGGCAACTTTCATTCATCCCTCATCCGTCGCGTTAAAGGTGAATGTGGGCGGGGGGGGGGCTACATTAATCATGTTTGTTCATCATTCAAAGTGAGTCAAAGTGTATAACGACGACTAAAGTATTAGGATTAGGGGATAGGATTAAAATAAATGACGGAAATTGAAGCACACTCACTCACTCGCATTCGCTCACAGACTTGAATGGCTTACCTACAGTGTGTGCCTTGATCATCACATGTCTTAAGACATTTAATTAATTCAATTACACATAAAATTACATGATATTACATTACAGTCATTTCAAGTCAAGTCAATTGTATTTTTATAGCTTTTAAGAAAAAAAAGCAAGAACAAACTCCCTTAATGATGAAGAAAGACAGAGTGAGGGAGATCCCTCCTTCCAGGGATGGTTTAGGAGTGCAATGGGAGCCATGAATGACATTTAGACGCTTCGGTCCAAAGTGACTTAAAATCGTGCCAAAGACACATGTGAAGAAATAAACTCCCCCATCCTCCCCCTCCATGAACCTCTCTCTCTCTCTCTCTCTCTCTCTCTCTCTCTCTCTCTCTCTCTCTCTCTCTCTCTCTCTCTCTCTCTCTCTCTCTCTCTCTCTCTCTCTCTCTCTCTCTCTCAGTTTAGAGAGTTCGGGAAGAGTGTGTTGTCAATGTAATGGTTATTGGAATTCATTTGTTCATACAAAAATATTCCAAATATTTTATTTTCTTCAATTGCCGTTATGTGTGTAAAGAGTGCCATTCGAGGATTCCTTCACAATTGTGTTGTACTTTGTGTGCACTGACAATCAAAGCAGTCTGATTCTGAAGACCCAATCACTTATCTAACCTAATCCAATCTCGTATGTCGATGCCGATGTTGAAATTTCCGCAAAGTTCCGAGTGATTTGAGGAGGCGGTCACATGATTACGTCTCGGTTCATCCCCCCCTCCCCCTCCCCCCCCCTAAAGTTTGACGTATCGTGTTTGACAGCACGAAACCCGTTTCATTTCACAATATTTGCTTAATAATTCAGGCACAGATGTGTGCGAATTCCCATAGATTTGATTTCAGGCAACTGTGTAAAATAAAATATAAAAAAAGGGAGCTCACCCCGATATAAACTCATAAAAACGCCTGCGCTAGCGGAGAGCGTGCCGTGGTGGGAGGTACGTTATTTTAAACCAAAAAAAAAAGATTGATTTCAGATTGTTGTCAGGCGTGGTCCAAAGACTACACAAGGCTGGGGGGGTTCTCATCGATGTTTGCATAGCGCTTCGTTGACCCAAACGCACGTATGGAGTCGGTCACACTCGCTCGCACGTTTCCTTCCGAGGGTCACGCGGCGTGCCAGTAACAACGCCTGTGGAAGCGTTCGTGTCTTATTGGTGGCGTGCTGATGATTCCGACTGGAGCACATGAAACAGCTTAAAGCCATCGCTTTCTCCCTCCTTCCTTCCTTCCTTTCTTCCTTCCTTCCTTTCTTTTGTCCCCCCCCCTGTATTGTCTTTCGAGTGTGTACGGTTAAAGCAACACAGAAGGAAGCACATGTGAGCAACATTTACACAGCGGTTTCGGTTATGCTAGCTAGAGGGGAAACTTCTCGGGCTAATTCCAGAATGGAAATCGAGCGTTTTGATTTCGTAACCTTCTATACTCCCAGAACACCCCAGTAGCGCCGTTCATCGGCGATTGTTTAGCGTAAAACAACTCTTCAATCACGACTGCACGCAGGGGCTTGCCGTTCCCTCTCGGATCCTCATCGACTCCGCTAGCTTCTCCTGCTGGATTTGAACAGTTGCCATTTCGTCTGTGAATTCATTTGCTATGTTGTCAGCAGAGATTTAAGTTTTTGGAGATGTATGTCATCAATCAGCAGGTTGGGGTCTTGCTCTAGGGTGCCCACAAGTAGCAGGGGTTCGAACCCATGACCTTTTCGGGGCAGGAAGTCAAACACCCTTTTTCCGGGGGTCTTCAACCTTTTCTTAAGCCCAGGGACCCCTTGGTGGATTGATAAACAGTGCAGGGACCTCCTATATGTTTTTTTTTTATCCCAGGCCTATAGGCCTAATAACATATTTTAAATACCTTTTTTAACTTCTTCATATATATCCCAGCTTTGATGCTAAGTTCTAAGCCATGTCGACATCATTCAAACCAATGCATCAGGCCAAACCTTGTACATTGTACGATGAGTGACCCCCTGGTGTGTGGCAGGATAAAAAGGATTCTGAGGCCCGGGTCTATCTTAAGATGTGGATGACCTGGACCTGCTCCCTGGGGAGCAAACACAAACGTGCGGTGAAGGCGACGGCAAGAATTGGTTTCTGCATTAATCATACGGTTTGCGGACCCCCCTGCTGAAACCTCCCGGACCCCTGGTTGAAGACCCTTGAAGGCCCTTCTCTATGCGGTTGAAGCTAAGTACGTCCACCGTACGGCCAGCTAGACCTCGGCATGTCTTTTAACTCATGGTTCGTGTCTATAAATCTATGCTCTCTTTTCAACACTGCGCTGGTATTTTACTGCAGGGAGAGATGGTCTGTTTGGTATCACGACGTCATGACAGCTTTACATCTCAGCTCCACTCGTTCTGACGTCTTCATGGGGGTTTGGCCACCGAAAAAAACGAAAGAGTGTATATCATGAAATACACTTAATCTCTGTCCGTCCCGCCAGGAGTAGTGGGGTTATATTGTTAAAAGGAGGGGGGCCAGCGAGGTCAAACAGAAGAATAATCATTTCAACAAAAAAAAGAGAGACTAATAACAAAATCTTGAGGAATCGTTTTGACAAAGAGTGCAATGCGATCTCCTCGGCCCGCTGCCAAAACAACGGAGGAATCTGCGAATTCAAATATCAAATATTAAACACACACACACACACACACACACACACACACACACACACACACACACACACACACACACACACACACACACCATGCTCTGTGACTCTGGCGAAGGAGTCGTGTGTTATATTGACTGAAAGTGGGGGATGGATTTCTTGGTGGTGGCAACCGGCAATCCCCAAAACGCCAGTTTTATTGGGTGCTGTGCAACACGACACCGCAGTAGTGTCTCGTGCACGGACGCAAAGTTTTCAAGCGTGTGTGTGTGTGTGTGTGTGTGTGTGTGTGTGTGTGTGTGTGTGTGTGTGTGTGTGTGTGTGTGTGTGTGTGTGTGTGTGAGAGAGTGTGTGTGTGTGTGTCAGGTTGCAATTTGATTCATTGAGATCCTGTTTAAAAAAGTTCAAATGAAACGAGTGAGAAGACGTTCCCTTTCACCACTGAGCCTCTCTCTCCCCCCTGCCGTCACCAGGGTGCAACAAGGTTTTGAATTGAAAAGAAAATGCAGCAGATTGTCATAATCGTAATAGTATCGATTAAATAAGATTAGATTAGATCAAAATGATTTGGCATCTAACCAGGGTGCAAATGTTGCACTAAAGTGTATGGTAATATATAATGTACAGTGGTTAAATGAGATGTAAGAACAGTCTACTAGGTATAAAAACAGGTATACAATAACTTATTAGGTAGGTATGAGATATGTGCAGAATAATAGGTATATATATATGTATATATATAGCAACAAGATTAATATATATATAAATGTATACACAGCTGGTAGTGAGCAGGGCAGCAGAGTTTCCACAGATAGCGATTGACCGTTGATTCTTTTTAAGTTCTATTCTCAGAACTGATTAATAATGAAGAGAAGTTTTCTTCCACAAAATGAGATATTACTTTTGAATAAAGAAGGTTTGTTGGGGGCCTGACTTAATTAAATGCTAATTTACATGAAATCTGAAAAAAGTTATTAACAGTATTTTTGTAAGCAGTTTCAAATCTCAAGTCAGATAAAAAAAAAGAGTCATTTTCACAGTGAAACCTAGCAATGGCGCATTTCAGTTTTTACTTTGACTATTTTCCCTCCGTCAAAAGCAACACGATCCAAAAAGACCAGCGGCTAGCGTAGCTTCTTTCAGCGCTCCGTGGAGAGGGGCGTCTTCATGACGGTAAAAGAGGGAAGGTGGGGACCATATGGTGGGAGGTGAAAAACCACCAGACACAGCAGGCCCTCCACAATAAATACACTTGAATCTCTCCTCGGGGGGAAGACGTTTGCGGGAGACACAAAAAAGTACGTGATCAAGGAGGATTTTCCCCCCTCTGATTCTTACTTAGTTTCTCGGAGCAGGGATAGATGTTCCGGTCGGGGGGAAGAAAATTCAACAAATCACCGGCAAAATGTCCGCTCTTAGCAATGGGCCGTGACTACAGAAATAGTTTTGTATCTTTTTTTTTGTTGCAGCATCATAGGTCGACTTTATTGTACTACATTTCTGCTTTTAATAGGTTATTTCATTTCAAAAGATATTTTATGAGATATAAAATAATATGTAATATATATATAATAAATTAAATAATATGTAATATTCTTATATTGAATTTACATAATTCTATATAATATTAACGTTATATGTTTATTTGTAAATTCATATGTATGATAACCCTAACCCTATGTATGTATACACTGTATATGTTATTAAAATACATGCATGCCATATTTGGCTATACTTCTATTTTCTAGTTCCATGGGAATCAATTCTATGAAGAACAGCTGACTCTCTCTCTCAGCTGACTCTCTCTCTCTCTCTCTCTCTCTCTCTCTCTCTCTCTCTCTCTCTCTCAGCTGACTCTCTCTCTCTCTCTCTCTCTCTCTCTCTCTCTCTCTCTCTCTCTCTCTCTCTCTCTCTCTCTCTCTCTCTCCTCTCTCTCTCTCTCTCTCTCTCCCTCTCACCCTCTTCATCTCTCTCCCCGGTGTCATTTGTCAGCATGACAAATACAGCGTTTTAGCCAAACGTGCCCTGAACCTGTCCCCAGACTGCACTGAACTCCGCTCATGAAACAGCCATCGCTAACAGCCAGACGTCCACAGCCAGGGGCTTCGCTATGGTAGACGCATTAGCTCCCCCACCACCCACCCCCCCCCAAACCACTACCACACACACCAACCACCACCGGTGAGAGAACGTGAGAGCAAGTGTCGAGGGGGAAATGAGCACGGGGCTTTGCGCAAGACAGAGAGAGTGTGAGGGTTTAGCATGAGACAGAGAGAGAGAGAGAGAGAGAGAGAGAGAGAGAGAGAGAGAGAGAGAGAGAGAGAGAGAGAGAGAGAGAGAGAGAGAGAGAGAGAGAGAGAGAGAGAGAGACAGAGAGAGAGACAGAGAGAGCGAGAGCGAGAGAGAGACAGAGAGAGAGAAGGTGAGAATCTAAGCAGTAACGTCATGTTCTGGGTTCAATCCCCCACATGTCCGCAGTCTAATAGGCCTCATAAGAGTACGATTCAGATTCAGAATTCCCTGTTGGTTTGTATGGAGAATATGGCATATCTTTGATTACTAAATAGATAGACATTTACATTTCAACATTTAAATTCAGTCATTGAGTGGTTCTCAACCGGTGGGCCGGGATTTTTTGTGTGAGTTCATGAACATTAGCAAAACCTTAAGGCCATAAATTGAATCATATTTAAGGGTAATTCATGTTTCGATTTCATTGAGTTTAGCCACGATTGTTTTTTTTTACATTTTACATTGGCATTGTTGATTACTGCAATATTGGTCAATACAATTTTTTTGGCTCATCTTGACTCTCAACCTGCTGGACTAGTTCAGAACCACTGAGTTAGCGGACGCCGTTACCCAGCAAGTTAACAGTTAAAGATGTATAAAGAGAGAACAAAACTCACAGAGGAGAAGAAGAGCTAGGTGGCAGTATGCTGTACAGCAAAACCCATCGGGGGGGAGATTATCCGACCAACGCTCTCTTGGAAAGCGCCAAAACTAAAGCCGAGAAAGATTGATAGCGTTAGAGGAAGGACAACGTCGGGAGATTAAAGAGAAGCGAAGACGGATCCCCGCTCAGCGAACGTGTGTGAACAGTGTGGGAGTCAGGTGGGGTTTCTGGAGTAGTTCTGGAGTGAGGCTGGAGGAGCAGACCTCCAGAGGAGAGCCGAGGACCGGCTCCTCTGATCTCCTCTCTGATGTCTCCAACAGCTGCTGGCTCGAAAGGTACAGAACAGAAACCGTGGTTCCCTGGGAACGATATCAGAGTCACGGCGGTAGTCTCTCTCTCTCTCTCTCTCTCTCTCTCTCTCGTTCTCTCTCACTCTCTTCTCACTCGCTCTCTCTCCCCTCCATGCCTCATCGTGGGATCTTCTCCTTTTTGGCCTCTCTTTCCCTCTCTCTTTCACACTCACTCACCCCACCTTCTCTTTCCCTCTCCTTACTTCTCAATCTCTCTCCCTTTCCACTTTTGTATCTCTCTCCCTCCCCATTTTTATCTCTCTCGCTCCCTCTCTCCCTCCCCCCCTTTTAATCTCTCTCTCCCTCCCTCTATCCCTCCCTTTTCTATCTATTTCTCTCCCTTTTAATCTCTCCCTCTCGATCTCTCTGGCTCTCTCTCTCTCTCACACACACACACACACACACCCACACACACACACACACAGTGGTCATGGATATCGAAGAATCATGAGGCGGTGGATCGGACAGGAAACACACACGTTGGGGAACGTTCCTAAGAAGCAATCCATGAATAAGAAACAGACCTAGACAGTATTCTCTCCCTTCTGTATTGAGAAGGAGAAGCAGCGCTCTTCACAGCGGAGGAGAACCTCCTAAGAGCGGAGAACCTGGTACCCGGAATGACACGTATCCCAGCCTCCCACCTTCTCCCTTCCTCTGATGGGTTTACCAGGGGGTGAGAGAGAGGGTGCCCCCTTCCCTGGCTCTCTGGGGTCAGGTAATCCTGTTTCCCTAGATCCCTAGATCCCTCTTTTGGAGTTGTCCAGTGAGTCATGTACATGCAGAGAGCAAGCAGATGAGATGCCTGCTACAATAGGCCACTTCACATTCACGTGATTTGTTCATTGGACGGAGTCACTGTTGTTTGGACGCTCAGTGCACAGCACCGGTTGTTGATGTGTTATGATTATTATTGATTATTGTTATGGATTACCAAAATATTAGGTTAATATTAGGACAAAGGCCCTAGCTGGCGTTTTTTTTTAAGATTGATTGACCGACAGAGATGAGCATGAATTGTGTTAAGCGTTTTAAAAATGTAGAGATTATAGAATCGGCCCCATAATCACAACCATACACAACTTTACACATCCACAAAAAAACGGAGCTTGCCTTCCAGAAACCCACCAGCGAGCTATAAACGGCTCACGTCTTTCTTTCCTTCCGAGAACACCAAAAAGACCCTGGAAACACAGCTTGTGTCAATACCGGTTTCCCCTCGATACCAAACTACAGAGATATGAGTCACCAGGCAGTCGCTAATAAGTCATGACTCAGTTGAAACAGGTCTGGTGCTCATAATTCGTTTCATAACTTCTCCCCAGACCGCGTTAGCTGAAACGGGACAGCTTCGAAATATTGAAAGAGTTTGGATTACGGGCTCGCAGGCAAAGGCGGGACTTTGCGAAGCTTTTTTACGGGCAGCGGACTGGCAACCCCGGAGAGGCCGGTCGAGCCAGACGCCAGACGAGAGGCCCCCGACAGTGGGCACGCCGGTCAAGGTTCCTTCACAAAGCTTGGGAGGAAGAGGAGGAGGAGGAGGAGGAGGAGGAGGAGGAGGAGGAGGAGGGGAGGTGGTTAGAGGTGGAGGTGACTCAGGCCCCCGTGACTAACCGGCGGATCTAACCGGCGTCGACAGCCTCCCGAAAACCGTGGCGCGGTGCGGGTCAGTGGGCACCGCTAGTAGCACGGGAGTAACCAAATCTGCGCTCCCTGTTTTCATTTCACTACCCACCCCTACCTTACCCAACCCCCCCCCCCCTCTCTCTCTCTCTCTATGTCTCATTCTGTCTCTCTCTCTCTCTCTCTCTCTCTCTCTCTCTCTCTCTCTCTCTCTCTCTCTCTCTCTCCTCTCTCTCTCTCTCTCTCTCTCTCTCTCTCTCTCTCTCTCTCTCTCTCTCTCTGAGACATAACATTATTCACTTGTTTTAGCCGGGAGGGAAGGCATTTTTGGGTGGAGTACTTCTTTTTTAACCTCTCTCTTTCTACACCGCCGGAGCCCCTGAGACAGACGGAGCCTGACACACAGCCCTGGCCCCGGCCAACCTAGGAGCCGCTAGGGCCAGCGGTTTGAGGGACTATCCTGGCCCTCGGCCTAGGCCCCACCCTATCCAGGACAGTAGTCGTGGACAGGGCTGTTCTGGATTAAACTAAGTACCGAGTTCAATCCTCTAGAGGAGTGGTTCTCAACTAGTGGGTCGCAACCCATAAGTGGGTCACAAGGGCATTTTGAGTGGGTCAGACAGAGCTTTTGCCATAACTTAATCTTCAGAAAAGAAGCCCATGATTTAACTAATGTTTCGATGTTAATTCATGTTTTAATGGCTTAGTATTTCATTGAGCCCCAATTATTGCAGCTTTTAGTTAGCTCCATGTTTTGCATCACTTGCTCAAGAGCAAGGTGTCCTAACCCTTACCTGCACCTGAAGGACATGACTCTGAACTCACTGCAAGGTTCGGATAAAAGTCGTCTGCGAAAGGACTCAATCGTAACTACTCTCAGTGGATGTGACTCAAAGTATCTTGATGTGAACGTAACCGTAGTAACCGCCCTGCGGAAAACGTGATTGGACAATCAAAAGCACACACTGGTTTCAGGGGTTGAAAGCAAAACAAAGTGTCGGAGAATGCTTTCGTTGTCCGGTCAAATCAAATTTGACAAGAGAATGCTCTCCGAAGGGTTTTGCGGGCTCGGTATGAGACGGCTGTCATCGCGTAGGCTGGATGGCCCGGGTCCTACATTTGCACATTTCAACACGGTGCACTTTTAACAAAACCGCCTTGAATATTTACCATTTTTGGGGAGATACGAAACGTACAATGGGAAATCCCGTCGGCAGTCAGCAGACACCACCGTATCTGTTGCATGAATTTGATACTGCTCTCCAAATTCCCTTGACACAGAAACATATTGTATATATCTGCGCTCTGGATTCACGGGATGACTTTTCAATATTCACCCCTAGGGGTTGATGGCAAAAATGTCGACCTGAAAAACGCCCAAAACCAATCAATGTGTTTTAACGTTAAACAACGACGTGAACGAAACCTTCACACCTTCAGCTCAACGTTACACCCTCCTCCTCCTCTTCTTCTCATCCTCCTCCTCAGCTCCTCCTCCCCTTCTTCCTCTTCTTCTTCTTCTTCTCTCCTCCTCATCCTCCCCTTCTACTCCTCCTCATCTTCTCCAGCTCCTCCTCTATTCCTATTCCTCCTCCTCATCCTCCCCTTCTCCTCCTCCTCTCCCCCTCCTCCTCCTCTCCCCCTCCATTCCTCTCCCCCTCCTCTTCACCTCGAGTCCTCTCATCCTCTACTTCTCTTCTCCTATTCTCCTCCAGGTCCTCCTCTTCCCCTACTCCCTGTTCTTCTCTCCTCCTCCACCTCCTCCTCGGATGTGTCTCCTTTCCCTTCCCTCCCCTGTGCCATTAACGAAAAATGTCAACCTTAAAACGAACAAAAATGAACCAATATATCATCGTTTTTAAACGTCGCTCACCCATGTAAACAAAACATGTCTCACGTCTTCGCTTCACTCGCCCATACTCCATTTGTTGGCTTGAGTTTGACGTGTCTGTTCGTCGGCCATGTTTGTTAGCATGTATGTACGTATGTCGTAGGACGCGCCAGCTGCGCCGACTGCTAGCCCACTGGACAGGACAGCGGAGGAGAGCCGCCCACATCCACCGCTCTTAGACATACTGTGGAATTACCGAGACTCTAAAAACAAAACCCACACCGCCGCCGCCACCGCCGCTCAGCCAATCACAAAGGACTAAGTGGACCGACGGGGACCTTGGTATTTAGCTGTCAGGGTGCCGTCAGTCGGAGGGGGGGGGGGGGGGGGGGGGGGGGGGCGGGGTTAGGGTTCGGGGTTAGAGATGGAGACGTGACCGCCGCGGCAGTGCTGTGGTCTGTGATTACACACACACACACACACACACACACACACACACACACACACACACACACACACCACACACACACACACACACACACACACACACACACACACACACACACACACACACACACACACACACACACATACACACACATGGCAGGGGAACAGGAATCAAAGGCACTGATTAGCTTCTCCTAACGGCGGGCGCCGTGCCCCGATAGCCTCCGCGGTCGGACGTCGACCGACGCGTCCGTCAACAAGACGGAAGGAATTTACGGTTCCCATTTTTAAACGAAGGGCTCCAAAAAATAACCCCTCCCCCCCCCCTCCCCCACCCTGTCGCGGCGATCTCAAGCTGCAACATCCTAGATTATCATTATATATTATTTCACATATGCGCGGCGGGTGGGGTTTTGGATCTCCGACCGATCCAATATGGGAGTACTTTGTTTGTAACGGAGTAATTGTACGCACTCTGTCTGTCTCTCTGTCTGTCTGTCTGTCTGTCTGTCTGTCTGTCTGTCTGTCTGTGTCCAAGCCAAAGCAGTGGGCGTAGCGCAGGCTGCCGATGCTCTTGATCTTCACACTCGGATCCGGCAGGCAGGCAGTCGCCTGGCCGTGGGAACACTTAATTACAGTGTGTCGCTTACAGTGCGGTGGGGGGACGAGGGTCGGCAGACGCCACGCTGTGGTCAGAGGTGGCCCGGAGACTTCTCCGAGGCTCCGGAGAAATGTAAGCATGGTGGTGGTGGTGGGTGGGTGCCGCCCTCTTTTCCAGGGCGTCCCGGACGCCGCAAGCCTGGATATTTTCTGTAATTTTTGCCGTTCATGATTTCATCAGCTTGTCATCTTGTCACGTCCTCCACGACTTTGTCATTTATTTTTATTTTTTACTTTGTTCGGTCGCAGTCGTAGTCGTAGTCGTAGCGTTTTGGGGTCTTTAGTGCCGCGATGTCCGTTTTTACCGGTGGGCGGAGTTGGACAGAGGGTCTTCCCGGTGTCTTCCCGCTATTGAAAAGACTTGAGGTTTGCTCTTTTCATCGAAGGTCGGTCGGTCCGCAATCCACAGATGACACATTCCTGTTGAGCCGTTTGAGAGCTGGACGAGCGTACTCATCACACACACAGCTCAGCATCACACACACACTGCAGCTGCCAAGCTCCTTAACGTCCAAAAAGAGTTCGATTTTTGGCCACACACAAAAACAAAACAAAAAATGGCCCAAAAGCCGTTGGACGGCTGCTCGGGGTCGGACCAGGACGGATAGCGCTTGCCGGACGCACTCCCCCACCCCCCCCCCGCCCTCCCCCCTCCCTCCTCCCCCTCCCTCCCTCCCTCCCCCCCCCCCCCCCCCCCCAACCCCCTGCTGGTCAACAATAGATTGTTGACCCATCTGCCTTGAAACCCAAGCTCTGTTGACTCACGCACAGCTGGCTAGCACCGCCCCCCCCGGCGACCTTCGACCCCCACACATCCAACATGGCTGCCATCTAGGAGCAATCATCGGCAATTGGTCAGTTGTTTTTCTTTGAGCCACTGAAATTACCGTGGCATTAAAGTGAGGCAGGCGATAAAAACCTAAACGCTTCCATTCGTGGATCGGGGGCCGAGCGTGTGCACGCTGACACCCTCGCACACTTACAATTACACCTTTTTTATTTTTTTGATATTATTAGGTGGGGGTTTTTTTTGCAAGTAAGGTGATATGCATAAGAATCACCACAATGCAGCTGCTTGCAGTTTCCAAACTAACAATCTATTGGATAACGAATCATTTACCTTACACACCAATTAAAAAGAAAGTGGCGGCCCTGCTCATTGAGTCGATACCCCTAAACGATCCTCGGCGTTCCTGGTCCAGACCGCTTATAGTTCAGCGTCCCTCGGCGTTAGTAATTTAATATCATATATCAATACGCCACGGATGTTGAAAGTTCTCCCCCCGTAGTCGCCGGACTTCACCCTACGTTCAACCCCCCTGTTTTCCTTGTGTTCCTTCCAGTTTCCACGCCCAAGTGAGGCTTTTCCCGGTTCTCAGACACCGTCCAAACGACACATAGACCACCGACACTCCACAGTGATTTAGTGCGGCCGTAAAACAATCATCTCCTCGAAAAATGAGGGGGGGGGGGGGGAAAGTGAAAAGGTGACAGGATGGAAGGAAGAAATACCGTAAAGAACACCGAGACTTCATAAGGGAGCAGTCAACGCTCGAGGCACCACGTCGGGTTTCCTGTTTGCTTTGAGTAGAGTTTTGCTCTTTAAAAAAAAGTTCCCCTGTCTAGGAAAGCAGGATTCAACGAGACCGACCATGTGAACGACCACGATGTGAGGAAGCCCGAAAAGGGGAGAATCGGGGACGGCGTCGATCCATTCATTGCCTTACGTCCGAGTTCCCGTCAAGTGTATCTTTTCGTGGTGTCATGACACGTTAACGCAACACACTTGGCCCAAACTAAGTATCTTCATCTTTCTGCCTCTTCGTCTGCGTTTTGACCTGGATCCCAGGTCGTCGACTAGGCCCGACAGGTGTAACAGTGAGTGTCAGTCCCGCACTGGGTTTCGAACTCACGACCCCCTGAGGGCATGCGAGGCCGTCGCTCTAAGACGCCTAAACCCACGGGCTCTCTAGCTTCATCGCTAGAACGTCTTTTAGGTGTCTTAGGGGAGAGAGGTTTACTTCACTGCAACAGCACCGCCGGCTGGCTTCCGTTACACAAGCAGGATGAACCATTACTAATAATGTTGTAGTGGCTTTCATCCCAAGCAACTTCCAGTGTATTTCTTATCAGGTACTGTATAGGGGGGTTAGGGGGGCGTCTTCTTGACCCAAGGACGACTACAGGTAGGACAGCGCAGACATTTGAGGTGTTCAAACCCCTAACCTTTTGTCTGGGAGTCAACCTGCCTAACCGTTGACCTCTCTCTCTCTCTCTCTCTCTCTCTCTCTCTCTCTCGCACCAAAATCCTGTTTTATTCACCGAGGGGATTCAAAATCTTTGTCATTCCTTGTCTCCATCTCCATCTTTGCTCCAGTGTCATCTGATCAGACAGGAAGAGGGGGGAGGGGGGGAGGGGCGAGGGGGTGGGTTGGTCCTGAAATGTCTCTCTCTTTACCCATGGCTCAGCACATCAGAACATCTCGCCATGGTGATGGTCCGTTTATGGATTTATTGATTTATTTGTACGTGAGAGAAAAACGAAATGATGTGCCCCTTATGTTGTTTTGCGATGGGGCCAAAGCGGGCGTACACGTCTGTCCTACGTCTGTGTGTGTGTGTGTGTGTGTGTGTGTGTGTGTGTGTGTGTGTGTGTGTGTGTGTGTGTGTGTGTGTGTGTGTGTGTGTGTGTGTGTGTGTGTGTGGTGTGTGTGTGTACGTGTGTGTGTGCGTGTGTGTGTGTGTACGTGTGTGTGTGTCGCCAAAGAGAACGCGTGTCCCACTTGTTCCAGCCTTGCTTCTGTTTATGTTGGGATGAAACGCCCCGTGGCGCCATTTTACTTTCAAGCTCCACTGGAGAGAGCGACCTGCAGCCGTCATGTGGCTGCTCTGAGCTGACGAGGCTCGCTAAATGACGCAGGGGGAAAACTGGTCGAAAGGGCCTCTCCTCCCCTTCTACTCCTCTTTTTCTTCTTCTTCTTCTCCTCCTCCTCCTCCTCCTCCACCTCTCCAGCTTCTCCTCCTCCCCTCCTCCTCCCCTTTCCTTCTCCTGTCCTCCTTCCTCCCACCTCTCCGGCTTCTCTTTCCCTCCTCTTCCCCTCTTTTCGAGCTCCTTCTCCTCCTCTCCTCCTCTCCTCTAGGTCCTCTCCTCCTCCTCCTCATCTTCTCCTCTTTTTGAGCTCCTCTCCTCCTCTGCTCCTCCTACTACTCTCCAGCTACTCCCCTCCTCCTGTTCTTCTCTCTCCTCCTCCTCCTCCTCCTCCTCCTCCTCCTCCTCCTCCTCCTCCTCCTCCTCCTCCTCCTCCTCTCCTCCAGGGCCTCTTCTCCTCCTCCTCATCTCCTCCTCTTCTCAAGCTCCTCCTCCTCTTCTCCTCCTCCTACTCTCCAGCTTCTCCGCTCCAGTTCTTCTCCTCCTCCTCTCCTCCAGGTCCTCTCCTCCTCCCCCTCCTCCTCCTCCTCATCATCCTCCTCTTCTCCTACACTCCAGCTTCTCCTCTTCTCCTCCTCCTCTCCTCCTCTCCTCTTCCTCCTCCTCATCTCCTCCTCCTTCTCCTCCTCTCCCTTCTCCTCCTTTCCTCTCTTCCTCGTCTTCACCTCCTCTCCTCCAGCTCACCCTCTCCTCCTCCTCTCCTCCTCTCCTCTTCCTCTCCTCCTCTCCTCTTCCTCCTCCTCATCTCCTCCTCCTTCTCCTCCTCTCCCTTCTCCTCCTCTCCCTTCTCCTCCTTTCCTCTCTTCCTCGTCTTCACCTCCTCTCCTCCAGCTCATCCTCTCCTCCTCCTCCTCCTCCTCGTCCTCCTCGTCCTCCTCCTCCTCCTCCTCCTCCTCCTCCTCCTCCTCTCCTCCTCCTCCTCCTCCTCCTCTTTCTTTCACAGCCTGTACAATTAACCCTCCTATACACCAAGCCAGGTTTAACAATGTCAGAAATGTCACATCTGGAAAACAACTGCTTTAAATGAAAGAAGAATCTGCTCACACACACACACACACACACACACACACACACACACACACGCACACACACACACACGCACGCACACACACACACA
>CM051014.1:7665796-7668296 GCA_027704905.1 Muraenolepis orangiensis | reverse complement strand
GCTCTTCCTCCCCTCTTGCTTGACTGCTCTTTTAAATTAAGTTAAAAAAAAAACATTTTAAAAGTCAAATTTTATTTTTGAACTGAGATGAATGAGATGTAGGCCTACGCACACACACACACATCCACTTTGTGTCTCTGAGATGTAACACTTATGCCCTGGTCACAAGTTACTGAGTCTCTGAGAGCTGCTTTACGCCCCCACACTCCCAGTGTCCAGTCGTTGTTGTTTCAGAAACTTGCTTGAATTAGCTTGTCTTTAGTTTGATGACAAGCATTGATGGTGAAAAAGTGACTGCAAAAGTGCTTTTATACAGCGCTCTTTATACCCCGCGGTGCTTTACGATGAGTGTCTCACATCCCATTCCCACTCATAAGCACACATTGATACTACGTTCATTCATACTAATATTCACACACCTACGGCGGTGTCTGTCAGCCATGCAAGGTGACAGCCAGCTCGTCAAAAACAAGTCAGGGTTAGGGCGTCTTGCTCAGGGACACCTCGACACTTAACGAGGAGGAGTCGGGGAATCGAACTTGCAAACCTTCCGGTTTGTTCCAGACGCAACCGCTTTACCTTCTGAGACACTGCCGCCCAACTAAACAGAGACGATACAGGAGTAAACTAGGAGCGCATAACTCCCGCCACACCAAAATGTCCCCTGGATCCGGATTCCAACCTCTAAATCAGCTGTTCCTTGGAGCATAAGTAAATCAAAACCACCAAGTCAAGCACATCATGTCCAATTCTGCACATCACTTTTTGACTAATCTTTCTAACAGACAAACAAACAAACAAACCGACAGACAGACAGACAGACAGACAGACAGACAGACAAACGAAACAAGCGAAAGCCTCCAGTCCATATTCGACGGCGACGGTAAAATCAATTTAAATATCAATAAAATGTCACATTAAAACATTGAAAACAAAGCACACACGTCAAGGGGCCGAGAGACAGAGGACAGCCGGGTGGGGTTGAGGTTAAGTTCTAGAAGATGTTCAAAGCTGCTGTGTTTGTTAAAAGCGAGACAGAGGACAGAGGTGGAGTCACCTCTGGTACACTTCTGGTAGTCGTGGTAGTTGGTAAGTCGCTATGTAGCGACGGAGCGTGGGCGGAAAAAAATAAAATAATCAAACAAATAAACAAAAAAATGTACCAGGGTGACGCATAACACCAACATCACCCCCCTCCTCCTCCTCCTCCTCCCCCTCCTCCTCCTCCTCCTCTCCTCCTCCTCCTCCCCTCCTCCTCCTCCTCCTCCTCCTCCTCCTCCTCCTCCTCCTCCTCCTCCTCCTCCTCCTCCCTCCTCCTCCTCCTCTCCTCCTCCTCCTCCTCCTCCCGCCGTCTGCCGTCAGACCGGTTTCTCAAATGAGCCGGTCACCTCAAACACTCAAACAAGCACGCTAACCGCCAGGTTTCCATCACACATTTGCGGAGGGCGTGTCCCAGGTGCCCGAGGAGTGGCGGGGGGGGGGGGGGGGGGGGGGGGGGTGGGGGGGGGGGGGGGAACCCGGTTCGAAACCTTGATTGCCCAAAAATAAACACAGGAGGAGAGAGGCGGTGCGCGTGACACAATGTTGCCGCCGTCGACCTCACCTCACTTCTGAGTTCTGCAGGGCTGCTGCTGCTGGTGGTGGTGGGTGTGGTGGTGGTGGTGGTGGTGGGGGTGGTGCTGGGGAGGTGGTGGTGGTGGGGGTGGTGGGTGTGGTGGGTGGTGGTGGTTGGTAGTGGTGGTGGTGGTGGTGGGGGTTGGTAGTGGTGGTGGTGGTGGTGGTGGGGGTAGTGGTGGTGGTGGTGGTGGTGGTGGGGGTAGTGGGTAGTGGGTGGTGGGTGGTAGTGGTGGGTGGGGGTGGGTGGTTGTGGTGGAGGTGGTGTTTCGTGGGGGTGGAGGTGGTGTTTCGTGGGGGTGGAGGTGGTGTTTTGTGGGGGTGCAGGTGGTGTTTCGTGGGGGTGGAGGTGGTGTTTCGTGGGGGTGGAGGTGGTGTTTCGTGGGGGTGGTGGGTGGTGTTGACGAGAGAATAGTGTTGAGCTGTGTATGTGTCACTCACGCACACAAAACTCAAACAGCATAGGAGACCGGCTCTGGGTTTCTGTTGGACTACCACATGCTGTAGATGACGATGGTGATGATGATGATGATGATGATGATGAAGATGAAGATGAAGATGATGAAGATGATGGTTACAGCATATGAACAAAATGAAGAAACGTATGTTTTTCCCCAAAATTCAAGATTCAAGATTTGTATTTGCCATATGCAACAAGCACAATGGAAGGCTTACTCCCCATTCACACCCGCGTGTATGAATTGTCTATAAGACTATGCTATAAAAAATACTGTGTGTGTGTGTGTGTGTGTGTGTGTGTGTGTGTGTGTGTGTGTGTGTGTGTGTGTGTGTGTGTGTGTGCCTGCATGCGTGCGTGCGTGTGTGGTGACATGATGTATAAGCGTATAAGCTCATATTTATGTGTACATCTCATTCTAAATGCACG
>CM051014.1:7658296-7660796 GCA_027704905.1 Muraenolepis orangiensis | reverse complement strand
TGCTACTTTTTTAGATTAGATTAAAATCTATTATTGTCATTGCACAGCACAGCGAAAATGATGTGGCATCTAACCAGAGTGCACATGTTGCATTAAAGTGCATGGTAATATATAATGTACAGTGGTTAAATGAGATGTAAGAACAGTCTACTAGGTATACAAACAGGAATATAATAACTTATAGAGTATGTATGAGATATGTGCATTATAGGTATATATATATATATATACAGGTACTACTACTACCACTACTACTACTACTACTACTATACTACTACTACTACTACTACTACTACTACTACTACTACCACTACTACTACTATACTACTACTACTACTACTACTACTATACTACTACTACTACTACCACTACTACTACTACTACTACCACTACTACTACCACTACTACTACTACCACTACTACTACTACTACTACTACTACTACTACTACTACCACTACTACTACTACTACTACTACTACTACTACTACTACTACTACTACTACTACTACCACTACTACTACTATACTACTACTACTACTACTACTACTACTATACTACTACTACTACTACCACTACTACTACTACTACTACTACCACTACTACTACCACTACTACTACTACTACTACTACTACTACCACTACTACTACCACTACTACTACTACTACTACTACCACCACTACTACTACCACTACTACTACTACTACTACTACTACCACTACTACTACTACTACTACTACTACTACTACTACTACTACTACTACCACCACTACTACTACTACTACTACTACTACCACTACTACTACTACTACTACTACCACTACTACTACTACTACTACTACTACTACTACTACTACTACCACTACTACTACTACTACTACTACTACTACTACTACTACTACTACCACTACTACTACTACTACTACTACTACTACCACTACTACTACTACTACTACTACTACTACTACTACTACTACTACTACCACTACTACTACTACTACTACTACTACTACTACTACTACTACCACCACTACTACTACTACTACTACTACAACTACTACTACTACTACTACTACTACTACCACTACTACTACTACTACCACTACTACCACTACTACTACTACTACTACTACCACTACTACTACTACTACTACTACCACTACTACTACTACTACTACTACTACTACTACCACTACTACTACTACTACTACGACTACTACTACTACCACTACTACCACTACTACTACTACTACTACTACTACTACTACTACTACTACTACTACTACTACTACTACCACTACTACCACTACTACTACTACTACTACCACTACTACTACTACTACTACTACTACTACTACTACTACTACTACCACCACTACTACTACTACTACCACTACTACTACTATACTACTACTACCACTACCACTACTACTACTACTACTACTACTACTACTACTATACTACTACTACTACTACTACTACTATACTACTACTACTACTACTACCACTACTACTACTACTACTACTACCACTACCACTACTACTACCACTACTAAAACTATATATATATATATTCTGTATATAAATGATAATAAAGGGAATGCAGCGGAGCTAGAGGGAGACAGACGAGAAGAGTGGAGGCTTCCCCCCCCCCCCCACGGTGACTCCACCAGGCCCACACGGTAGCCCAACTCTGGGCTGCTGCTGGAGCCAATGGGTTCCAATTGGGGTTGAGTGGTGGGGGTTCTGTAAGGTGGGGGGGCAGGGCGGTGGCTGGGTGAGGTGGGGGGGGGGGGGCAGGACGGTGGTCGAGGTGAGGTGAGGTTGGGTGGAGGGGGGGGGGGGTTCTGTAGCGAGCGGAGAACAACACAGGGTCATGTGGAACGTCACCGCTCACCACGCGGTAGTCGGCAGTGGCAGAGACGAGCCATCGCTGTCACCCCCCTCCACCCCCAACCTCCCCCACCACCTCTCACCCTACCCTCCCCCATCCACCCTCCCCCATCCAACCCTCCACCATCCACAACCACCCCGGGCCCCGT
Organism: Muraenolepis orangiensis; assembly: GCA_027704905.1. Lineage (NCBI taxonomy): Eukaryota > Metazoa > Chordata > Actinopteri > Gadiformes > Muraenolepididae > Muraenolepis > Muraenolepis orangiensis. Next base: position 7,658,755 of record CM051014.1, on the reverse strand, counting down.
GGGAACAGAACCGGAAAACAGCTACTGAGGGATCAATGACCTCATAGCCACCCCCCCCCTCTCCCTAACCATACCCAACCCCTCTCTCTCTCTCTCTCTCTCTCTCTCTCTCTCTCTCTCTCTCTCTCTCTCTCTCTCTCTCTCTCTCTCTCTCTCTCTCTCTCTCTCTCTCTCACCCTGTCTCCTTCTCACTCTCACTCTCCCCTTCCGCTCTCCATCTCTCTCTCTCTCTCTCTCCCCCCTCTCACACACACACACACACACACACACACACACACACACACACACACACACACACACACACACACACACACACACACACACACACACACACACACACACACACACACACTCCTTCTTCAGGCTCACAGCACGTTCTATGACGTTCTGTTTCTGCAAACCCCGTCTGTCGATCTGTCATTGTTGGTGTCCCTCGCCCTTCTCAATCAGTTGCTGTTT
>CM051014.1:7630796-7643296 GCA_027704905.1 Muraenolepis orangiensis | reverse complement strand
CCGGGAGATCCGGGAGAGGGGTTTCATGTAAGCCGAGATCCGCCTATTGCTCTATGATCTTATCTGCTATTTTCGTAATAGCGAAATATATTTAAAAAATGGTTCTCGGCTTGCTACGTGCCGCCTTTGATGTCGTATCATCTGAGAACTAAATCTGATTTAATGTGCTTTGTCCTCGTCTGATTCCGTCGGGTGCAGAACCAACAAGACGTAGCGGTTAGGAGGTGTCTGCTTCTTAGGGAGTGTCTAGCGGTTAGGGGTGTTCCACTCTCACATTAAAAAGGTTCTTGGTTCGATTCCCCCCCCCCCCCCCCCCCATTGTGTTTGCAGACCTCCTGTAGGCATTCCCAATGCGCTGAATGAATGCACTGACCCCACTGCTCATTGGTCGTCGTTAATAAACTGTACCTCAATTCACCGCAAGTGGCTTTGAATAAAACCAGACGATGAACGGCTGGAGATCCAAACATCATCAACAACAACAACAACAACAAACACCCTTTCCTGAGGGAATGTTCTCGTCCCCCCCCCACGTGTCTGACGCAGGGTGGTCCCCGTGGACCTTTTAAACGGACCACTCCAACCACAGGATGGGAATCCGACCACGCAATTTGAGTTTGAGTCGTCTCTGCCTCTGCTCAAACGGCGGTCCGTTCCTTTCCCGAGGATTAGAAAAAAGAAATAAAAAATGTTGATGACTCTGGGAGACGAAGCCCAACCGAAAACCGCTGTCTCCTCTCCCCCCCTCCCCCTCCTCCTCCTTCTCCTCCTCCTCCTCCTCCCTCCTCCTCCTCCTCCTCCTCCTCCCTCCTCCTCCTCCTCCTTCTCCTCCTCCTCCTCCTTCTCCTTCTTCTTCTTCTGTCTGGTCTCTCTCGTGAACTCACAGGAGTGCGTGGCGGCGTCACAACGCTGATGAATGAGACAAGGGCCTCCATTGCCCTCCATGGGCTTAGTTTCAATAAAACTTAAGAGGGAGAACAGAAAGAACTTGGAACTAGGAAACGTACGGTAAGGTATAAGGGAGGGAGAGAGGGGGGGGGGGGGGGGGGGGGGGGGGGGGGGGGGGAGGACTTCAAGAATGATTAATTAGTCCATTTTGCCCATGATAAATTTCCCTGAGTAAAAAAAAAAAGAACCGTTCAGCGTTCTCTCCTGATTTTGGTTAGGTTTGCGCTTTAATTATTTTGGTCACATGGGACGGCGGTAACACCACACAACGTCCCGCGCGGGCGCCTGACTCATCAATTATCGGAAGATGTATCAATTACCCTTGGATTCGAGTAGTTAAACGCCGATAAAGTCGACTTTGTGTGTTCCTTTTGTTCTCGTTCTGTGTTTGGCTGTGCTTTGATATATACCCCCCCCCCTCCCCTCCCTCCTCCCTCCTCCCTCCTCCCTCCTCCCTCCCTCCCCCTCCTCCCTCCTCCCTCCTCCCTCCTCCCTCATCGCTCTCGATGGAGGACTTGGAGAGCAGAGGGCAGTCCGGTCTTCATTTATTTAATGGCTCCTGTCTTGTCGCATGTTTTTATCACATGAAGCGCTTGGTTCACAGAGTAGTTCCCCCCTGCTTTTTTTTTTTTTGTTTCAACCCAATCCCTGCCTGGTTGTGGTGTTTTCTTTGGTTGGGCTCCCAAGACCCGCCGCCCCGCCGCCCCGCCGCCCCGCCGCCCCGCCGCCCCGCCGCCCCGCCGCCCCGCCGCCCGCCGCCCGCCGCCCCGCCGCCCCGCCGCCCCGCCGCCCCGCCTAAGTCATTACCGAGGACCCCACAACGTTATGTCATCCAACGCAATCGCCGGCAGGTTCTGCTGCTGCTGCTGCACTTAAAAGCCCCCCCCCCCAGAGCAATACCCCCCCCCCCCCCCCCCCCCCCACTACGCCGATGACAGATGAAGACATAATCAAACGAACCAAGAGGAAACAGATCCGTGTGCCGTTCACTCAGGGGCACGCAAAGCCGCGCACGCTCGGCCTTTTTCACAGTCGCAGCGCTAGGGGCCTCCCCGCCACGGAACCAGGGGCCGTTAGCGCGAGAGAGAGAGAGAGAGAGGAGAGAGAGAGAGAGGAGAGGAGAGAGGAGAGAGAGAGAGAGAGAGGAGAGAGAGAGAGAGAGGAGAGAGAGAGGGAACCTACACACAGGAGTATAAACACAGCGAGCGGAGAACGTACACAGCGGCGAGACGAGAGGTTACATGTTTTGCGCGGAGTCTCGCGGGCGGGAGAGTGTTTAGGGTCCCAGGGGCCTTACGTCAGAGACCAGGCCCGCTGGGGGGGGGGAGTTTAAAACCCCCGAGGTTGCAATGTTGTTAGGACATGGTCATTTAGATGAAAACACTCCTTTTAGTACTTTCAGTCAGAAATTGTTGGAAAACGACGATGGCATCGATGAGTCACTTGAAAGACTTCTGCTTTTTCCCTGTTTGTCGAAGACGACGTTCGATATACGTAGATATTGACACGCCTAGCAAACTCAACATGCTGTAAGTCAGACTAACACTTGCAGACTAACCATCTCCTGAAATTGGAAATTGGTAGTAGTTAAAAGGTCCTGACACATGTAATTCACCAGATCCTTTAGGATAGTTCCTGAACAACAACCATCCTAAGGAGTTCTTTCTCCACAAGTTATGGTTAGGAAGCGTAATACCAGCATTTGACAGTTGGCCACAACTCTCGTCACAACAAAACACTAAAAATAAAGATAAAGAACTAAATAAAGGAAGGAATAATAAAAACGGTCAAACTGTCCATAATCGTGGTGTTGAAACAACTCAATGTTGGAATCAAATCCAGTGACTTGTTGACATGGGGTTGTGTGCTCAGACAACTGGAGCAGTGGCCTGAGGTTCCTAGATAATGTTCCGAGAAGATGTTTGAGCACCCACAGATTACTGTGTTTACACTCACAATCCAGAAATACATATTCCAAGCCCATATTTGTCCTACATAATAACACACACACACACACACACACACACAGATAGACAGACGCACACACACACACACACACACACACACACACACACACACACACACACATTCTCACACACACACACACACACACACACACACACACACACACACACACACACACACACACACACACACACACACACACACACACACACACACACACACAGATAGACAGACGCACACACACACACACACACACACACACACACACACACACACACACACACACACACATTCTCACACACACACACACACACACACACACACACACACACACACACTCACACACACACACACACACACACACACACACACACACACACACACACACACCACACACACACACACACACACACACACACACACACCACACACACACACACACACACACACACACACACGGGGACACCCACTGCAGTGGTACTGTAATGGCCAGTCGCTCTCTGTCTCTGTTGTAAAAACAAATTAGGCCCAAGATTAACGGTGAGACAGAGCAGCCAGCAGAAAATCCTGCTGTGAAGATGGGACGAGCGTGCAAGCACACACACACACACACACACACACACACACACACACACACACACACACACAAACACACACACACACACACACACACAAAACGCATTCCAAACACACACACAAATACACACACACACACCACACACACACACACACACACACACACAAATACACACACACACACACACACAAATACACACACACACACACACACACACACAGAGTGGCGCTGCTGGCTCTGCATGATGTCCCATTACTGAATCGGTTCCTAACCAAACAACTTTAACTTCTACCATCCCAAAGTGCACACTGGAGGGTTTGCACATTGTGAAATATGACGGGATGTGGACATCACATGCAGGGTGTACACGGTGCTACGGTGGAGTCATTTAGGACAGCCTTTTTTTCTAAAATCGTCCAAAATCGTCCTTTGTTTCATGATATACAGCAAAAACACATTTGTATCCCATCAAAAAACACCCCAAAATGGTGTGTGCCAAAAGGGTTTCATAGAATCTCTGAGAAAAAATGTTTTAAAGATGTTTCAAAAATCACATTTTTAATAGACACACACATTGTGGTGTGTGTGTGTGGTGTGTGTGTGTGTGTGTGTGTGTGTGTGTGTGTGTGTGTGTGTGTGTGTGTGTGTGTGTGTCCGTTGCAAGTCAGTTGGGAGTGATGAGGGAGTCGCAGGTCTCGACCCAAATCATTTCACAGGGGTCATGAGCTCAATAGTTTGGGGCCGGGGCATCTTGCTCAAGGATGACTAACAGGGAAGGCCGTACACACACATTGGGAATCGAACCCGGTGCCCTCCGGCCGGAAGTGGATCGCAATCCCTGCATGTGTTCAATTTGAATTACAGATTACAAGTTGTGAATGTGAATCAAGGTTAGGGTTGTCTCATTTGCATACATACACAAATATATAATGAACTACTACTATATACTATTTTGGGGAGTCTTTCTGCGTGTGAGTCACAATTCCGACAGCGAGAACACATTCAGACACTCGACACGTTTCATAATTCATCAACTTTGAATAAACAAGCGGACATTAATCGTGGGGCACAAGGCTCACGCATAAAATGTGAAATAATAAATAAGACTAATTCTGACTTGAATACAGATTTGAACGATTAGGTAACAAACCCCAATTGGCCTCGAATTAGCACCAGCACAATGGAATAACAACAGGCCGTGAGGCAGAAGGAGGAGGAGGACTTGATTGTGAGGGGCAAAACTCCGATCATTAATAATAATACGGATTCTCCGGCCCACCTACCCTCCACAGAGGTGAGCCAGTAATGCTCTTTTAATAGCCCTGGCTATGAAGTGGCTAACCATTAGATCCACATCAACGGGGAGACTCCTTTTTCACCAAATTGACCACTTATGGTCTTCGTCATCATCATCACCATAATCATCATCATCATCATCATCATCGGAACGCTATCAAACACACCATTCAGGCCGTTGGCCGGGCGGTCGTGAGCGTCGACACTTTTACACATACCGCATGGAGGCCTACGCACTAACACCTGAAGACTTTGAAGACGACATTCGATCAGATCGTCTTATTGTTAAGCAGTTGTGAACAGTTATTCTGGAACAATCTGTCAGCTACAGTGAATGAATGACAAACAACCTAAATCTAATTATTTATAATTAATATATGAATATAAAATGGATTACTATAATTATATTTTACATTTTTTTTTAAGGCATTTCAACTAATTAGGTACGTCATGTGATAAAAATATACTGTTAGTGTTGTAAGGAGCTTGCGGAAATATGAATATATATATATATGAATATATATATATTTATATATCGCCATGTCATGGTTCTGAAGCACAGTGATGACCTCAAACGGGACAAGAGCGGGACAATCCATTGTTGTCGAGAGCCGAGAGGCGGAGGAGGGAGGGAGGAGAGGAACGAGAGGGAGGGAGGAGAAAAAGGAGAGAGAGGAAGGAGAAGAAGGAGAGAGGGAAGAGAAGTAGGAGAGAGGAAGGAGGAGGGGAGAGGGGGGAGAAGGGGAGAGAGGGAGGAGGAGAAGGAGAGAGGGAAGAGAAGGAAGGAGAGAGGGGGGAGAGGGAGGAGAGAGGGAGGAGAGGAAGGAAAGGGAGAGAGGAGAAGAAGGAGATAGGGGGAGAGGGAGGGAGGAGAAGAAGGAGAGAGATGAAGGAGAGAGGGAAGAGAAGGAAGGAGAGAGGGGGGAGAAAAAGTAGAGATTGAGAAGAAGAAGAAGGAGAGAGGGAGGAGAGGATTGAGAGAGAAGGAGGACGAAAAGTAGAGAGGGAGAAGAAGGAGAGAAGGAGAAGAGGAAGGAGAGATAGGGAGGAAAATAAGGAAAGAGAAGGAGGAGAGACAAGGGGAAAACATGCTCAGGAACTAGGGCTAACCGATTACTCAAAATATGATCAAAATCGCAATGCGGCCAAGTGCAATATCCAAATCGCAAGAGCCGCAATTTCTTTCTTCATAACACCATTATAACTGAAGTACTGTAGTGCTGAAGAGATGCCTGGTCTACACATTTAGTTCTCCAGATGGAAGAAAACGTGTTCAACTACAAACCAAATGTCACATTCAGATCGTTTTTACAGGGAAAATGACAATTGTGATGCAAATTTGATCAATCCCACTAGTCGTAAATGTAAACAAAATCGTGAAATTGCAATATGATTACCATATTGAGCAGCCCAAATGGGAAGGATTGGGTTGGATTGGGTTTCCATCCAATCAAACCGGGTGTTCAGTGATTCCAGGTATTGAATGCCATAAAATGTTTTTGGTAAACACACCAGATGTGAACTAGTTAGTAGTAGTTAGTAGTTAGTAGTTAGTAGTTAATGCCTGCAGATGGAGACCATGCCTGAGTGTTCTCCTCATGGAGGCCTACGCACTAACACCTGAAGACTTTGAAGACGACGTTCGATCAGATCGTCTTATTGTTAAGCAGTTGTGAACAGTTATTCTGGAACAATCTGTCAGCTACAGTGAATGAATGAGAAACAACCTAAATATAATTATTTATAATTAATATATGAATATAAAATGTATTACTATAATTATATTTTACATTTTTTTTAAGGCATTTCAACTAATTAGGTACGTCATGTGATAAAAATATACAGTTTGTGTTGTGAGGAGCTTGCGGAAATATGAATATATATATAAAAAATAATATATATATATATATATATATATATATATATGGCGGCGGCGGCGGCGGCGGTGGAGAGAGGGAGGAGAAGAAGGAGTGAATAAGAAGGAGAGAGGGAGGAGAAGGAAGTAGAGAGGGGGGAGAGGGAGGAGAGAGGGAAGAGAAGGAAGGAGAGAGGGGGGAGAGGGAGGAGAGAGGGAGCAGAAGGGGAGAGAGGGAGGAGGAGGGGAGAGAGGGAGGAGAGGATTGAGAGAGGTAGGAGAAGAAGGAGAGAGAAGGAGGAAGAAAAGTAGAGAGGGAGAAGAAGGAAGGAGAGATAGGGAGGAAAAGAAGGAAAGAGAAGGAGGAGAAGAAGGACAGAGAGAAAGGAAAAGAAGGAGAGACAAGGGGAAAACATGCACAGGAACTAGGGCTAACCAATTACTCTAAATATGATCAAAATCGCAATGCGGCCAAGTGCAATATCCAAATCGCAAGAGCCGCAATTTCTTTCTTCATAACACCATTATAACTGAAGTACTGTAGTGCTGAAGAGATGCCTGGTCTACACATTTAGTTCTCCAGATGGAAGAAAACGTGTTCAACTACAAACCAAATGTCACATTCAGATAGTTTTTACAGGGGAAATGACAATTGTGATGCAAAATTGATCAATCCCACTAGTAGTAAATCTAAACAAAATCGGGATCGCAAGTTCTGTCAAAATATCTAAATTGCAATATGATGACCATAATTACCATGATGATTACCGATATGATTTCCAAATTGGAAGGATTGGGTTGGATTGGTTTTCCATCCAATCAAACCGGGTGTTCAGTGATTCCAGGTATTGAATGCCATAAAATGTTTTTGGTAAACACACCAGATGTGAACTAGTTAGGAGTTAGTAGTTAGTAGTTAATGCCTGCAGATGGAGACCATGCCTGAGTGTTCTCCTCATGGAGGCCAACGCATTAACATCTGAAGACTTTGAAGACGACGTTCGATCAGATCGTCGAGCTTGCGGAAATATGAATATATATTTATATATATATATGTGGTGGCGGTGGTGGTGGTGGTGGTGGTGGTGATGATGGTGGTGGTGGTGGTGGTGGTTGGTGGTGGTGGTGATGGTGGGTGGTGGTGGTGGTTAGTGGTGGTGGTGGCGGTGTGGTGGTGGCGGTGGTGGTGGCGGTGGCGGTTGGTGGTGGTGGCGGTGGCGGTTGGTGGTGGTGGTCGTGGTGGTGGTGGTGGTGGTGGTGGTGGTGGTGGTGGTGGTGGTTGTTGGTGGTGGTGGTGGTGGGTGGTGGTGGTGGTTGGTGGTGGCGGCGGTCGTGGTGGTGTGGTGTGGGAGCCCGCCAGTGACCAGAGGTGGGTTGTAAAAAGCAACATGGAAGGCAGTGCGATGGACAGATATATGGAGGAATGAAAGTAAAGTAAGGCGTGGAAGATAAGCCTGATGGTAGAGGGAGGAGAGGAAAGAAAGAGGGAGGAGAAGAAGGAGAGAGGGAGGAGAAGAAGGAGAGAATAAGAAGGATAGAGGGAGGAGAAGGAAGTAGAGAAGGAGAGGGGGAGGAGAGGAAGGAGAGCGAGGGGAGAGGGAGGAGAGAGGGAGGAGAGGAAGGAGAGGGAGGGAAGAGAAGAAGGAGAGAGAGGAAGGAGAAGAAGGAGAGAGGGAAGATAAGGAAGGAGAGAGGGGGGAGAGGGAGGATAGAGGGAGGAGAGGAAGGAAAGGGAGGGAGGAAAAGAAGGAGAGAGAGGAAGGAGAAGAAGGAGAGAGGGAAGAGAAGGGAGGAGAGAGGGAGCAGAAGGGGAGAGAGGGAGGAGGAGGGGAGAGGGGGGAGGAGGAGAAGTAGAGATTGAGAAGAAGAAGGAGAGAGGGAGGAGAGGAACGATAGGTAGGAGAAGAAGGAGAGAGAAGGAGGAAGAAAAGTAGAGAGGGAGAAGAAGGAGAGAAGGAGAAGAGGAAGGAGAGAGGGAGGAGAAGAAGGAGAGAGAAGAAGAAGGAGAGATAGGGAGGAAAATAAGGAAAGAGAAGGAGGAGAAGAAGGACAGAGCGAAAGGAGAAGGAGGAGAGACGAGGGGAAAACATGCACAGGAACTAGGGCTAACCAATTACTCTAAATATGATCAAAATCACAATGCGGCCAAGTGCAATATCCAAATCGCAAGAGCTGCAATTTCTTTCTTCATAACACCATTATAACTGAAGTACTGTAGTGCTGAAGAGATGCCTGGTCTACACATTTAGTTCTCCAGATGGAAGAAAACGTGTTCAACTACAAACCAAATGTCACAATCAGATTGTTTTTACAGGGAAAATGACAATTGTGATGCAAATTTGATCAATACCACTAGTCGTAAACCTAAACAAAATCGCGAAATTGCAATATGATGACCATATTGAGCAGCCCAAATGGGAAGGATTGGGTTGGATTGGGTTTCCATCCAATCAAACCGGGTGTTCAGTGATTCCAGGTATTGAATGCCATAAAATGTTTTTGGTAAACACCCCAGACATGAAGTAGTTAGTAGTTAGTAGTTAATGACTGCAGATGGAGACCATGCCTGAGTGTTTTCTGTTGGCACAGGAGTTGGTTACCCTGACCCAGAACCATCTGGGAAATCGTCCATTCGAGGGCAGGAACTTTCAAACAATACTGGACAGGTGATTGGATGAACCATCTGTCTGTCACCATCCTTAACCAATGAGATCAACAAACCGATAATATGATATCCCGATATATATGATGAAGTAGATCGGAAAACATATTTTACGTGGAGAAAAGCCTTCAGAGCCGTTCTCTCAATGAAGAAACACTGGAACAAACATTAACCACGTAGTTGCCAGTCGTTCCTCATATAGGACACAAACAGTGGTCCCAACCCCTGTTGGTTCCGACCAATCGGACCAGACCAAACCAGACCAGCTGCAGGGTGGGTTCCTACCCAGACCCTATTGGTCCACCATAGAGACCAATAGTTGCAGACCAGAGACCAGACCTTGTGTGTAACGAATCAATGGATTCATACCAAAGCCGTCCATCTAAATTCATCAACACCACACACACACACACACACCACACACACACGCATCATTATTGCACTAGGATGATAAATGACAAGCAAACACAAAAGGTTATCTGAGCCAAACGCTCTGATTGGTTGAAAAAGGTCCACAATTACGATAATAATGACCGTGGTGTTTGATTCCTTCATCAACACAGACGTCACCCAACCCCCCACCCTACACACCCAGCCACAGCGCACACCAATAACTCACCATAGAGATTGTCTAATAATAATCTCGAAACTTGAGCTGGGATTTGAGCCCCCCAAAAAACGCCACACACCCTCTGTACTCTTTCTCTGTTTCTGTAAATAAGCGAAATTGGCGATGGATCGCGCTAACTCATATTTGCTCTGCTCTGCGCTCCGAATGTTTACGCATTAAGCAGGGCTAGCACCGCCGCGGGTATCCATCATCCCACACTGTGCCAATGCATCAACGGTATTAAGTTATAAGTCAGTTAATATGCCCCCCCCCCCCCCCACCCGCCCCACTTGACGGTAACTCGAGCGTCACGCTCCGAACCTGGTGATGTGTTTACTTATGACGCGGCGACCTTCTGGAACGCGCCATGAAGGGACCTTCTGTCTAATCAAGATGCAGGGAATTCTCGGATGGGTCATTTCTTTTCATAATTCGCCCCCCCCCCCCCGCCTGTCCGTCTGTCAGTCTGTCCGTCTGTATTAATTAAAAGGGTTTTTTCTTACGGAGAACGCTGTCTCCAGAGGAATCCCTCAGATGACTCACAAATCCAGCCCTGCGTGATTCATCGAAGCAATCTGACCGAAGTAGAGTTGAAACATTCACTCCATTGATGGATTGAGTGTTCTGGTCGTAACGACGGCCCAGCGATGTTCGCCCATCGATCATCCCCCGGAGCTCACAAGGGATTAAGAAGCCGGGGAGCATGTCGGACACAATGAGGAACCCGAGGGGGGAGTCTCCAAGCGAGGGTGATTCCTAGTCAAAAGGGTACGGGGTTCGATTCCCCAGTGTACGGGCATTGTTGAGCAAGACGCCCCCAAAATTGGACATGCTAGTCGGGGTTAGGCATCCCAATCAGCCAAGGTCACCACACTAATACGGAGACGGACATTGAGGGGGGATTGAACCCGGAACCTTTTGGCTTTGAGTCGAATGGCTGTTCCAGTCCGATGTCCAAAACTAATATTCCAATGTGATATCCAATGCATTCTAGACCACGAGAACTCAAGCCAGGCCCTGTATCTCTGCCCCTCTTGGATGCCAAGCTTCCAGCGCTCCCTGGTGTAGCTGCATGTTTTATCCAGCACCTGCCATACGTTCTGTGTAGAGAAACAGTAGAATTGGATGGAAAAGGTAAGGCAATCGAGATGAGGTGCCAGAGAGAGAGAGAGAGAGAGAGAGAGAGAGAGAGAGAGAGAGGAGAGAGAGAGAGAGAGAGAGAGAGAGAGAGAGAGAGAGAGAGAGAGAGAGAGAGAGAGAGAGAGAGAGACGATTGATTTATCACCCGTACGTCTAAAAAGTGTTTAAAAAGTGCCTTTTTGCACAGTGACATTTGAACCTACATTGTGTTAAAAGATAGAGGTCGAGGCAGAGCTTATTTATGCAAACGGCGCGTTTAAAACACAAAGGCTATAGGATATAATGAATCACATATTGAAGGCCTTTAGAGCGCAAATCGATAAAAGACGAAGTGAAGGAGAAGTGTACCAAAGCGTACAAACGTAACAGGAACCTGTAGCCCAATAACACAGTAGAACTAGAACGGTGTCCCCGCAGCGGCAAGCCTTTAAAAACAGAATTTGTTCCGGACTCGGTGTCACCTGCGAAAATCATATAGCAAGGCCTCCACCGAGGGGCCCACCCAGCGACCCAGACCTGCCTCCTCCAGCTCCACCACCACACCTCCACCAACACCACCTCCACCACCTCCGCCGCCACCACCCAACGGTGTTTATAAAACAGTGTACTACCTGGCTGGTTAGACGGATGGCGTGCTGACAGAGGGGACTGAGCGATGGGTGGGAAGGAAGGAGGAAACGAGGGGGGAAAGGAATATAGACCGGTGGGGGGAGAGGAGGAGGAGGAGGAGGAGGAGGAGGAGGAGGAGGAGGAGGAGGGGGAGAAGGAGGAGGAGGAGGGAGGAGGAGGAGGAGGAGGAGGAGGAGGAGGAGGAGGAGGAGGAGGAGGAGGAGGAGGAGGAGGAGGAGGGGGGAGAGGAGGAGGAGGAGGAGGGAGAGGAGGAGGAGGAGGAGGATGAGGAGGAGGAGGAGGAGGAGGAGGAGGAGGAGGGAGGAGGAGGAGGGGAGAGGAGGAGGAGGAGGAGGGAGAGGAGGATGAGGAGGAGGAGGTTGTGGGGGAGGAGGAGGAGGAGGAGGAGGAGGAGGAGGAGGAGGAGGAGGAGGGGGAGAGGAGGAGGAGGAGGAGGGAGAGGAGGATGAGGAGGAGGAGGTTGTGGGGGAGGAGGAGGAGGAGGAGGAGGAGGAGGAGGAGGAGGAGGAGGAGAGGAGGAGGTGGGAGAGGAGGAGGAGGAGGAGGGAGAGGAGGAGGAGGGAGAGGAGGAGGGGGAGGAGGAAGGTGTGTAAACTAGCGTTGGATGGATGGAAAGAGTTTGAGGGGGTGGGTGGGGTGGGGGACAGGGGGGTGAGGTTTGTATAAGGTGTGTAGGGCCCAGGAGAAAGGGGGGACGGGGTGGGGTGGGGGTCCGCGCCCGTATAATTGGGTGTAGGGTGATGTCGTCCACGCTGCACCCTCGGCCCCCATGCGCCTCCCCCCCCCCCCCCCCCCCCCCCCCCCCCACCCACCGGCT
>CM051014.1:7608296-7613296 GCA_027704905.1 Muraenolepis orangiensis | reverse complement strand
GGGGCCAGGCTCCGTGATTCAGACACGGTGGGGAGGGGTATGTATGTGTGTGTGTGTGGGGGGGGGGGGTGGAGGGTTGGGGCCCTACTGTGTGGATACTGTCCTGTGCCTGCTGAGGTGGGTGCTGGCCCGCCCGCACACACACACACACACACACATGTACACACACACACACACACACACGCACACACACACATGTACACACACACACACACACAAGCACACAAGCACACACACAAGTACAACACAAGTGTATAAACGGGCCAACAAACGAAAAGCAGCATGCAAACACACACACATACACACACACACAACCACACACACACACACACACACCCACACCCACACACACACACACACATATTCACATATATATATATATATGTCACATCTTTTTTCCCCTTCATTTCATGGCTTGTCTCTGACACTTTGCACGTGTTTCCTCAGCACATCTGTCAACATTGAATTGACACACATCAGCCACACACCGCAATACAACACAAAACAATACAACACAACACCAGTGGCAGGTGATTGTTCCCAGATGACGAGGGCTGCGCCGCACGTAAACACAGACGGAGGACACATCTGGGACCATCGCCATGGAAACGGAGGCGGTGCACACAAGACACAAGAAGTGTGTTCTCGGATGGAAAGCAGAGGAAAGACCCAAAGGGTGTAGCAGAAAAGAAATACGAGGACCATGATTTGTGAAGGTGTCAGACACTTGGGCTGATGTGACCGTGGCCAGGGTGTGTGTGTGTGTGTGGTGTGTGTGTGTGTGTGTGTGCGTGTGTGTGCGTCAGTGGGCACGTGTGTTTGTGTGGGTGTGTCTGTGTGTGTGTCAGTGTGTGTGCATGTGCGTGTGCACCTCGCACGCCTGTGTGTGTGTGTGTGTGTGTGTGTGTGTGTGTGTGTGTGTGTGCATGTGCACATATGTGTGTGCCCAAACATCTGTGTGTGCCCACACATCTGTGTGTGTGTGACTGTGTGTGTAGATGCATGCATGCATGTGTGCGTGTGATTGTGTGTGCCTCTGTGTGTGTGTGTGTGTGTGTGTGTGTGTGTGTGTGCGTCAGTAGTGTGTGTGTGCGTCAGTGGGTGTATGTGGGTGTGTGGGTGTGCGTCAGTGGGTGTGTGTGTGTGTGTGTGTGTGTGCATCAGTGTGTGTGTGTGTGTGTGTGTGTGTGTGTGTGTGTGTGTGTGTGTGTGTGTGTGTGTGTGTGTGTGTGTGTGTGTGTGTGTGCGTGTGCGTGGGCATGTGCACGTACGTGTGTGCGTGCATGTGTGTGTGTGGATGCCTGCATGCGCGTGTGATTGTTTGTGCCTCTGTGTGTGTGTGTGTGTGAGTGCGTGAACGTTTCGGAATATTTAAAGACAACAAATATTTCTGTCAACACTGAGAATGATCCATCGGCTGTTGGCTCCCGAGGGGTTCGTGTTGAAGTCGAGCCGTTGCTCATGTGCCGTTTGGATGCTGAGCAACTGTCACAATACAACACAGTGTTATGAACATGCTTTTCAGGGCCTCGGCAATGAGGCTAATATTTGGAAATAGTTGATCACTTATTACTAATCACTTACTAGTCATATAGTCACTAGTAAGAGTATTAATTGTTTTACTACTACATTTTTTTTTTTTTACAAACAGGTCCCTCTCTTTGTACTTTCTTGTCTCATCATATACATACATACTTTTCTATAATATATTTCTATATTTTTATATTTAGATATATATTTAGGTATATTTCTACTATAAACTTGCTGCTATAATCCAACACAAATTCTCAAAACTCGAGATAACTTTGGTTATAGCAAAATAACCAATCAGTGACCAACAAGTACCACATACGATGTACTATTAGTATACTTTTAGAAAAACATATATATATATATAATAATATGACACGTTTTTTGTTTAAAGAGATATACATCATGCCTTCGTACGTGCAGACTTTGGAATTCGAACTCGGAATCCCTTTCGACTGGTAACCCGACACACCCACGACCCAGATCAGAGCATCATGCAATCCCACGATAAACATACGATCCGTATGCGTGCACAATAAATAGATCTCCGACACAAGGAACACAAAGTGGACCAATTGGAAAAAGAAAGAAAAAAAACCTCCAGGGACCTCCCAGCCAATAGGAAGCCTCGCTGGAGCAGGAGACACGCGCCTGGCAGCAGGACCGACCGCAGCCACCCTGCCGGCAATATAAAGATCCCCATTCACCTCCAGGCACTCCAAGACCATCGCTGAAACCTCAACCCCCCCCCAGCCTCACCCCCAGCCCAGCCCCACCATCGGGCCCAACCTCACCCCCCTCTCCAATCCTCACCCTCTTTCCACCCTCACCACCTTCTCTCTCCACCCTCACCTTCTCTCTCTCTCCGTCCTCACCCTCTCTCTCCAACCTCTCCCTCTCTCTCTCCACCCTCACCCCCCTCTCCACCCTCACCGTCTCTATCCACCCTCACTCTCTCTCCAACCTCACCATCTCTCTCCAACCTCTCCCCTCTCTCGCTCCACCTTCCCTCTCTTGCTCTACCCTCACCTTCTCTCTCCACCCCACCTTCTCTCTCCAACCTCACCCTCTCTCTCTCCACCCTCACCATCTCTCTCCACCCTCACCCCACTCGCTCTCCAACCTCACCCTCTCTCTCCAACCTCACCCTCTCTCTCTCCACCCTCACCATCTCTCTCCACCCTCACCCGACTCGCTCTCCAACCTCACCCTCTCTCTCCAACCTCACCCTCTCTCTCTCCACCCTGACCGTCTCTAACCACCCTCACCCCACTCGCTCTCCAACCTCACCCTCTCTCTCCAACCTCACCCTCTCTCTCTCCACCCTGACCGTCTCTAACCACCCTCACCCACTCGCTCTCCAACCTCACCCTCTCTCTCCAACCTCACCCTCTCTCTCTCCACCCTGACCGTCTCTAACCACCCTCACCCCACTCGCTCTCCAACCTCACCCTCTCTCTCTCCACCCTCACCCCCCTCTCTCAACCATCACCCTCTCTCTCCACCCTCACCATCTCTCTCCACCCTCACCTTCTCTCTCTCCACCCTTACCGTCTCTATCCACCCTCACCCTCTCTCTCTCCACCCTCACCCTCTCTCTCTCAACTCTCACCTCTCTCTCTCCACCCTCACCATCTCTCTCTCCACCCTCACCCTCCTCTCCACCCTCACCATCTCTATCCACCCTCACTCTCACCCTCCCCTCTCTCTCTCCAACCTCACCTTCTCTATCCACCCTCACCCCCTCGCTCTCCACCCTCTCCCCTCTCTCTGAACCACCCCTCTCTCCACCCTCACCCTCTCTCTCCACCTCTCCCTCTCTCTCTCACCCTCCCCCCCTCTCCACCCTCACTCTCTCTATCCACCCTCACTCTCTCTCCACCTCCCTCTCTCTCCCACCTCTCCCTCTCTCTCTCACCCTCACCCTCTCTCTCTCTCACCTCCCTCTCTCTCTCCCCCTCTCCCTCTCTCTTCCCCTCACCCTCTCTCTCTCCTCCTCCCCTCTCTCTCTCCACCTCACCCTCTCTCTCTCCACCTCACCCTCTCTCTCTCCATCCTCACCCTCTCTCTCTCCATCCTCACCCTCTCTCTCTCCAATCCTCACCCTCTCTCTCTCTCCACCTCACCCTCTCTCTCTCCACCTCACCCTCTCTCTCTCCATCCTCACCCTCTCTCTCTCCATCCTCCCCTCTCTCCCCCTCACCCTCTCTCTTCCACCTCACCCTCTCTCTCTCATCCTCACCCTCTCTCTCTCATCTTCACCCCCACTCTCCTCCTCCCCTCTCTCTCTCATCCTCACCCTCTCTCTCTCCATCCTCCCCTCTCTCTCTCCACCTCACCCTCTCTCTCTCCACCCTCACCCTCTCTCTCTATCCTCACCCTCTCTCTCTCCATCCTCACCCTCTCTCTCTCCATCCTCACCCTCTCTCTCTCTCCACCTCCCCTCTCTCTCTCCACCCTCCCCTCCTCTCCACTCCTCACCTCTCTCTCCCCCTCACTCTCTCTCCACCTCCCATCTCTCTCCACCTCTCCCTCTCTCTTCCCCTCACCCTCTCTCTCCACCTCCCCTCTCATCTCCCACCTCTCCCTCTCTCTCTCACCCTCACCCTCTCTCTCTCCTCCATCACCCTCTCTCTCTCCACCTCACCTCTCTCTCTCTCCACCTCACCCTCTCTCTCTCCTCCCCTCCTCCTCCCTCTCTCTCCCTCCTCCTCTCTCTCCTCCCCTCCTCCTCTCTCTCCTCACCCTCCTCCTCTCTCCTCCACCTCTCTCCCTCTCTCCTCCTCCCCTCTCTCCTCCCTCTCCCTCTCCTCTCCCTCCTCCCTCTCTCCTCCACCCTCCCCTCTCTCTCTCCCCTCCTCCTCCTCTCTCTCCCCTCCCCTCCTCTCTCCTCCTCCCCTCTCTCTCCTCCACTCCTCCCCTCTCTCTCCCCTCTCCCTCCTCTCCTCCACCCTCTCTCCTCCTCCTCCTCCCCTCCTCTCTCCCTCCTCACCCTCTCTCTCCTCCTCCCCTCTCCTCCCCTCCTCCTCCCTCTCCATCCTCCACCCTCTCCTCTCTCCTCCCCTCTCCTCTCCCCTCCCCTCCTCTCCTCTCCATCCTCACCCTCTCTCCCCTCTCTCTCCAACCTCACCCTCTCTCTCTCCAATCCTCACCCTCTCTCTCTCCAATCCTCACCCTCTCTCTCATCCTCACCCCCCCCTCTCCATCCTCACCCTCTCTCTCTAATCCTCACCCCCCCTCTCCATCCTCACCCCCAGTGAAAACAAGCAGCGTTTAAAGAGACAACAATCACCTCAACAGATTCCCTCTATTTCAACCAAGGGAGGCGCAACCATGGCAACCCCAGCGGAGGCATGTGTGTGTGTGTGTGTGAGTGAGAGTTTTTGTGTTTATAAGAGTGGTCTTTGAGGAAAACCCTAATGTGAGCTGAGTGTGTGTCTGAGAATGTGTATGTGTGTGTGTGTGTGTGT
>CM051014.1:7563296-7565796 GCA_027704905.1 Muraenolepis orangiensis | reverse complement strand
AGAGAGAGAGAGATAGAGAGAGAGAGAGAGAGAGAGAGAGAGAGGACAGAGAGACTACTGTGTAGTCAGTAGTCGGCTCAGGGTTCAGACTGCCTAGGAGAGAAGGCATGGTTGACAGAGCGCCGACCCAAAACCAGTTATGATGCAAACAGTTATAAAATTCCAGCTACCATTTTGTGTAACCCGGCGATCTGATTGGTCGACGACGCTACCCTCCTCACCTGCTAATAATTCACAAACACATTTTGTCCAGACGTACTTTTAATAAAAACAAGCAACTTGTTGCCAGGCTAAGTTGTGTGGTAATTATGACTGTTTTTTCTCTCCAGACATTAAAATTGTATTAAAATATGCAGCCGCGGGACACCGTCCTGCATTCAAATACAGGACTAACCTTTTTCACTATTTCGTGGGGACTTTTTTTTAACGAATGCTAGACGCACGTAATTGCAGGGAAGGAGCAGACGGTGGGAGTTCAGGCGATCTTGCTCAAGAATGCTTCAAGGTACACTGCATAAATCAGGGGGTTTCGAACCCAGAAACCCCCTGAGAGTCAACCACACTCACCACTCAAGACAACCCTGCCTCAAACTCATCTTCTCCTCCTCCTTCCTGCTCTCCATCTCTCCCCACCGCCGCTAGCCATTTCTCCTCCATTCCTCGTCATCTTCATCTTCGGACCTCCTCATCCTCGTCTCTCCCCCTACCGTCATGGTGTCAACCTCCATCCGTTCCTTTTCCCCTCCTCTATCCTCTATTCCTCTTCCTTCTCCCCCCCCCTCCTCCCCTCTGCTGTCTGATTGTCATGGTGACAGCAGCATCAGCACCAGCAGCACTAGCACCAGCAGCACTAGCAGCAGTAGCACTAGCAGCAGTAGCACTAGCAGCAGCAGTAGCACCAGCAGCACTAGCAGCAGTAGCACTAGCAGCAGTAGCACTAGCAGCAGTAGCACTAGCAGCAGCAGTAGCACCAGCAGCACTAGCAGCAGTAGCACTAGAAGCAGTAGCACTAGCAGCAGCAGTAGCACCAGCAGCACTAGCAGCAGTAGCACTAGCAGCAGCAGTAGCACTAGCAGCAGTAGCACTAGCAGCAGTAGCACTAGCAGCAGTAGCACTAGCAGCAGTAGCACTAGCAGCAGTAGCACCAGCAGCACCAGCTGTAGCAGTAGCAGTAGCAGCACCAGCAGCAGCTAGGCCCCAGACCAAAACACGTGGGTCTCCAATAGCATCGGCTGCATCCCACAGCGTCTCCAGGGTGTGTTGCGGGCGGGCCAGGTGGGCCGGGCCTGCTTACGTCAAGCCCTAACGAGGAGGCCAATTATGGACAAAACTAAAAACATGAGCTCAATGCACTGGGAGTCGTTTCTGCTATTTATACGTAATCGTCGCCGTTTTTGTTTTTTTCTCTTTCATACGGTCTAGCCAGGTGGTGGTGGTGGTGGTGGTGGTGGGGGTGGGTGAGTGAGTGAGTGAGTGTGAGTGAGTGAGTGAGTGAGTGAGTGAGTGAGTGAGTGAGTGGGGTGGGGGGGAGGTGGAGGAGGAGGTTCGACTGCAGTTTGCAAAGTTAGGTTTTTAGGTTGTTTAGACTTTAAATACAAGTATGCTTTGCTGCATGTGTGCTCATAAGAGTGCAACGCTAAATGACCAAATAGTATACAAATAATATTCGTAATAATAATAATAATAATCAATAATTCATGTACTGAGGGCTCATACACAAACCTTCCCACAGACCTTTTAAAACATCCACAAATTAACTTTAAATTAAATTCTGAGATGTATTTGAATTGATATTATATGTATTTTTTCTTTCGACATAAATATATTCCAACAAATGCACTTGTGGTTTTTTAATTATTTTATCAACAAAAAAAGTTAAAGTGAGTCAAGTGAGTATGTATAATATTAATAATAACCTCTACAGGTAGGATATGATTAGGGTGATCATTGAGGTGAGAACAATGGCAGCCAGTGTGTGACAGAGCTCCACGACTCCGACCGTGGACGTGAATCGGGGAGGAGCAGCAGGAAGGTAACAGGTGTGTATGTGTGTTATGTGTGTGTGTGTGTGTGTGTGTGTGTGTGTGTGTGTGTGTGTGTGTGTGTGTGTGTAAGGGGAAGGGCAGAGGTCAGAGAAAGGCTAGAACTTAGGATTCCTTCTGTGATACCATTTCTGCTCTCTCTCTCTCTCTCTCTCTCTCTCTCTCTCTCTCCTCTCTCTCTCTCTCTCGTCTCTCTCTCTCTCCTCTCTCTCTCTCTCTCTCGTAGACACACATGAAGGTAATGATAGTAATAATCATCTGGCCAAAACACAACAGAATTAACATTCATTTGAGCTGGTGGATGTGCTTGGTGTTTATTTCTCCGTGACGCTTTAAAAGTGCGAAAGAAAGAAAATCTCGACCAAAAATAAATAATGACATGAGGGTAATTAAACGTGTGTTTGTCAGCGATCGGAGGCTCCGTGACGATGACCCCCCCCACGTGTTCCCAATTAGGT
>CM051014.1:7553296-7560796 GCA_027704905.1 Muraenolepis orangiensis | reverse complement strand
AGAGGAGAGAGTGAGTGAGAGTGTATGTGAGTGTGTGAGCGAGTGAGTGTGTGTGTGTGTGAGAGAGATTGAGTGAATGAGAGAGTGAGTGAGTGTTTATTAACGTCAAAGATGTAGAATGCGAGGGATTGGACGCTTATCTTATTTCCAGATGTATTTAAATTCTCTAAGTAATGTAAAAGACATTCCCTTTAGCTTGAACCGACGTTGTTGTCCTTTCGTCGTCTTTCAACGGCAGGCACACGATTCACACAGTACACACAACCACAGTACAAATAGTGAGGATCGGAGAGAGTGCGTTGACATAACGTCACTCCTGGTTAAATATGCACCTGGTTGAATAGGACACAACCTGCAGTACGGTATGGAACGGATGTCCTGTGTTCCGCTTGACTTCACACGCGTAGCTAGCTCGGCCCTCCACCATCACAGTTCACCGTACCGGTGTTCCACCTGGAGTTTTTCAAGTTTCGAGTTTGCTAATGTGTGTTGCGTGTGTGGGTACCACGGTATAACTGAATACAACTGTATATACTGTAGAACTTTATAACTGTCTGTATATTGTCTGAACATAGGGCTTCGCCGGTGTTCATCGTGGAGGCTAGTTGACATGTGTTTTTGGTGTTTATGTGTGGGGTAAACACATTATTCATATGAATATGTGTGTGTGTGTGTGTGTGTGTGTGTGTGTGTGTGTGTGTCTGTTGTCTAATCGTTCGTTGGCTCACAGATGATCAATAGGTCGAGTCATTGTTCAGGGAAAAGATGAACAATTGTGTCCTGTGACCGAACAGTATAGACCTATAAGTATATAATTCATGTAAAACGCTGAACCTCCTCTCACACAGGGATTGGGTTAAATGACGGATGCGGAGGAACACCGATCTCTCGCCCCATCCGTGGTGTTACAGTGCCCCCATCAGGTCGGACGGGGTACAGCAACCCATCGGCTACTCAGTGGTTCTGAACCAGTGGGAGGCAAGGGCGTTTTGAGCAGGGGTCGCAGCCCATACGCCAAACCTTAATCTTTAGAGAGACGCCAATGAATGAACTTGATTCATGTTACGCTGTCTTACTATTTCATTGAGTTCAGACCCGATTGTTGCAGCTTATCGTTTGCTCCATATTTTTAACAGTACATTGAAGGCATTGTTGATAACTGCAATATTGGTAAATACATATCTTTATTACATTTTGTAATTAGGTTGTGACTTAATGACTTATGACACATGGGGTGTGCGTGCATGTGTGTGTGTGTGTGTGTGTGTGTGTGTGTGTGTGTGTGTGTGTGTGTGTGTGTGTGTGTGTGTGTGTGTGTGTGTGTGTGTGTGTGCACGTGTGTGCGTGCGTGTGTGTGATGATGAACTTTGACCTCACTCTATTTCTCCATCCCCCTTTTTGTTTTCCGAAGGAAATCACATATCATAACATCGTCATGACTACATTACATATCTATCATCTATCCACAGGATCTCAAAAGTAAAAGTCACTGTGACTGACCGGGACCATATAGTCATCCTTCTGACCAATATTATTAATATCATTCTGAAAAGGCAGGCCGCCATTCACACTGGGCACGGTGCGGTCTGGCTGGTCGCTCTCCACTCTCAACGTTAAATTCACCCCTTGCGTATAAAAGGCAATTGCAGATTAAGTTATTCAAGTCAACAAGCTCATTGTGTTGACTAGTGAAACACCGGGTTTTAGTACCTACTTTGCTCAAAGTGGTCTGCCGTTAAGTCAGCAGAAAGCCCCTCTACCACCTGCTGGCCATAAATAACCACAACAGTCTGCTTCCAACGGTCCTGTCTCTCTACTGCAGAGCGCAGAGCGCAGAGCGCAGAGCGCAGAGCGGGCTACAACTAGAGAGCTGGGGAGAGCTGCAAAGAAAGACTTTTCGAAAAACTTTGGAGAGAGAGAGAGAGAGAGAGAGAGAGAGAGAGAGAGAGAGAGAGAGAGAGAGAGAGAGAGAGAGAGAGAGAGAGAGAGAGAGAGAGAGAGAGAGAGAGAGAGAGAGAGAGAGAGAGAGAGAGGGGGAAAAAGACATCTGTGTTGATCAGGAGAACCCAGAATAGAAATGTACCTCAGACGACATCTCTTGACCTCTACCGTGTTAGCGTGAGGCTACTTTTCCATGTGTGTCAAACCCCATACCTTTCTGAAGTCTACACGCCTATCGGCCCGGCATACTTTAAGTATAATATACAAAAAACTTTACTTTAAAGACCTCTATTGATTCACTGTAGGAGCCGATCAATATCATCACCTAATAGCATAATTGATTGCACCATAAAAGTTAAGTTCAGACCGAATCACGACAAAAACCTAAAATAATCAAACTAAACTCAACACCTCATCACCACTCTCTCTGTCCTCTCCTCTCTCTCTCTCTCTCTCTCTCTCTCTCTCTCTCCCTCTCTCTCTCCTCTCTCTCTCTCTCTCTCTCTCTCTCCTCTCCTCTCTCCTCATCCCAGGTCCCTCTCTCTAAACCCTCTGAAGAGTCTAACCGAGTCCAGCCCTAGTCCTGCAGGGCCCATAACCGTTCACCATCATGTTGTACACACATCAGGACCCCAGGACCAGAGTCTGGGCTCCACCACACAGACGTAAGAACAAGATGTAAACAAACAAAAAGGCTAATGATGACTACAATGTATGGGGGAGAGAAGAAGAAGCCCAGGAGAAGCTCAAGGGGGATTCCACAGCAAGGCAGCATTGAACATATTTACAGGGGCTTGAACGGGATGTGATGTCACCTGGCAACAGTCGCCTCCATGTTGGAAGCATTGGAATGTTGCTTATTGTGTTGGGTAGTCATTTTTCGGTCATTCTTCTTTAATAAATAATCGTGAAATAATTTGTCATGGCGGGGAGACATTGATTGCGACATAATTTCTCATTTGCAAGAAGTAAATACAAAACTACGTTTCCATTAGCCAACGTTATGGTATATTTATGTTGATTTAGGATTTGACAGAACTACAACCCCCGCTTGAGTTCTCTCAACATGGCTGAGTATCGGCAACAACAACTCCCATGATGCATTGTGACGCCCCCCGCTCTCGGAATGTCCCATCTGGGGTTAATAAACCACATTTCATCTTATCATATGTATCGCATCGAGGTGTGACTGATTTTCTTGCGGTTGATCATTTAAATCTGTTTACGATTAAGTTATTCAGATGCTTTTAGCCAAACAAACGACTTGAACTCAACCCTGAACTTTTAACAGACATGGGAAACAGTAGATTGTCCGGGGGGGTTCCGAAGTGTCAAGTTGGCGAGAGCTAGGACAGACGCTGTGGCTTGCGGGCTTCTGCTAACGACTACCGCTGTCCCAATACGTTAGCATTCTGTCGAAAAACGTTTTTTTGGGTTGTTTTTGTTTATTTAACACTATATTGAGCTTGATTTGATCGCTTGAGGAGACGGTAGGTGTGTCAGTGATGTGTGGTGTGTGGTGTGGTGGTGTGGTGGTGTGTGGTGGTGTGGTGTGGTTGTGTGTGTGTGGTGTGTGTGTGTGTGGTGTGTGTGGTGTGTTAAGGAGGAAGGATTTTAGAACGGTGATCGAGGTCACCAACAATAGACGCCAAAATAAACATTCATCGCTACAAACGTCCGCCAAAGTCCGCCATTGTAAATGTTATCTTTCCTCCTTTCCTTCCGTTTTCCCACCCTCTGTGATTCTGAACAAACACACGCACACGCACACGCACACGCACACACACACACACACACACACACACACACACACACACACACACACACACCCTCCCCCTAGCTCACCAGAATAGACTCTCTCTCTCTGGTCTACATCACAGTCACACTCGTCGGTGTGTGATGGCTGCAGCGGTTTGGAGTAAAACAAGCCAGACTGGGGACCAGAAGGCCTCTCTGTGTGTGTTATTTAATAGCAGGGGCCACTGGCAGAGTGACCCCCACACTCCCCACCACCCCCCCCCCCCTTAAACCTCCTCCTTCCTCCCCTGTTCCTCTCTACCACCGGCTAGAACATACATGTTCAAACCCAAACCACACTCGCGGGCGATATTTGGAGGTAAAATGCATCGAACGACGTCCAAAGTGGTGAAAGTTCTACAACTTTCTAGAGGCTGAGAAAAGGGGGTGGCCGTCATTTAGAACTATTCGGGTATCTCAAATGTATCTCAAACAAATGACCTGGTGACCTTATTAAAAAGCGATTGCACATAACGATGTATATGTAGGATTTGTCATGTTAATTTGTCGTCATCTAACTCTATTGTTGGCTCTATTGGTAGCCGACTTGTTGTACTTTTAGCTGAGCACTGGTTCTGCTCTTGGAGGCTTGGTAGGAAGGAAATGCACTTGGTGACTAGTAGTCATCTTGCGTACCTGTTGAATGACCTTATTGTAATGTAATGTATTATATATTATGTCATCATATACAGTATGTGTATATGTATGTCTATATTATATTATTATGGCTTGTTAGGAAGGAAATGCACTTATGACTTCTGGTGACGAGTAGTTCTCTTGCCTCCCTGTTGAATGACCTTGTTGTAATGTAATGTATTATATATTATATTATTATATATGTGTTTATGTATATACGTATATACTATAATATTATGGATTGGTAGAAAGGAAATGCACTTATGATTTCTGGTGACAAGTAGTTCTCTTGCCTCCTACCTGCTGAATGACCTTTTTGTATGTGGCTTTGAACAACAGCGTCTGCAAAATGAACGTAGTGTAATGTCAATGTAAGGGGTGACCTGGAGGATAACAAACCAACTAACTAGCCTGTGTTGTAGTATAAATCACTGTAAATTTGAGATGGGACGATGTAAGTGATATTAAGATTGCAGCGGTTTGCGAACGGTTGCTCATCCCCGACGCTGCTGGTAATGTCTGAACGCAGACATGACTTCATGTAGACGTGTTTAGCGGAACGAGATTTACAGGCAGCGTCTGAAGGGTATTTGGCCCCCGCGCATCTGAACGGCTTTCAGATATGACATAAGGAGTGTTGTGATAGTGTTACAGGCCTCTATAAACCCACTATTTATGCTTTAGTCATTCAGCAGATGCTTTAATCCCGAGGCTACTTACGGAATTCAGAGATTCAGGCTGTTTAGGAGTAGACCTAAACGGCATCTTGCACAATGCTGCAACACGACATCGGGGATCGAACCCGGTACCTTTAGACTGGGGGGGGGGGGGGGGGGGGGGGTCGAAACACCCTAATCGCTATACCACGCTCGACTATAACGATTTTAAGGCGGAGAGGTTGTCTTACTCACTCATAGGAGTTTCTATCTTGAACCACCGTTTCAAATCGTCCTTTTCCCTTGTATCAATTGTATCGTATTGCTAGTTTTGTACTCGCTCTATTGCCGGGTTCCTCGGTCAGGAGGAGCCAGCGGTAACAACGTCCACCCTTGTAAAACATTGAATAATAAACGAACCGCCATCGATGCCGTACCAATTGTCCCGTCAACAAACGTTTTTTAAGTTTTCCGATTTTTCCCATTCCTCCGTATAGTTGGCACTGAGGGGACAGGGGTGGCTGGGGAAGAGGATAGCTCAGCCAACACGAGCTGGACCACAGCCCCTCTCTCTCTCTCTCTCTCTCTCTCTCTCTCTCTCTCTCTCTCTCTCTCTCTCTCTCTCTCTCTCTCTCTCTCTCTCTCTCTCTCTCTCTCTCTCTCTCTCCCAGTGAGCGGAACGTTGATGATGCTGCCAAGCTGCCTGAGAATCTTTAACACAGTGTACTGAGACGAAGTCAAGAAGACCAGAGAGACAGACAAGGGGGGGAGGAGGGACACATGATGATGGGGATGAGCTAAAGAGAAAGAAATTACATCGAAACAAGAAAAATACATTCAAAAGCCTTAAGAGATCAATTATTAATTCAATCATAGAGTTAAATAATTTTTTTTCATATAAAAGCCAAAATATGAAAGTAACAAGTTAAAGAAATCAGTAACAAAGGCGGGAATTAAGAGAGAAATAAGTCACTGAACTCGCATATCAGAGATGAGTCAAATGCTTGTGCTTGGTGCTGTTTCGCTCAGCTGTTCCCGGTGTTTGGAAGACGTGGTCCAAGGTTGGCCATAGCCTAGCTCGCCATCGAGCCGTCAGGCTGTATCCCAGCAGCAACAATCTCATCCCCTGAACAGACACCTTGCTCATGTCACCGCTGTGCTACTGACAGCTTCTACGGGGAACACAGGAACACATAGAACATAGAAAGGCGCCGGCTTCCGTCGCCAATGACAACACCAATGACACACAAAGGTCATAATCTCTCATACATCGCTTATGCAGCTCCCGTGCATCTTGCACCTCACAAGAATTAGCATAGCTCGCCGTGCCAATCAAACGACACAAATACATGCAAACAGAAGTAAACCCCGACCCGACCCGGATAAGAGGTAGACGATGGACGGAGTACAACTAAAAAACACGCTTGAAGACGTGGGCCTCGTGTCCAGGGGGCCGAGCTCAGAAAGAGACTCTCTGGACGCTATGAGATCCACACTTGACCGGGGGGAGGCCGAGCTGGGAGGAGCCTATTTTTAACAGAGTATATTATATTATATATATATTATATATATATATATATATATATATATATATATATATATTTCAGGTTGACCCCCTCTGCCGACGCTCGTTGCTAACCGGGTCACAATCTAATCCGACATTGTGTTTTACTGCAAAACTATGAAATAATGAATACATGGTTATATTGATCAATTATTCCTAATTATGCCGCTGTACCGCCAGACAAATAAGGAAAGCTAAGCAGGGAAGAGATAGGTCATATGAGCTGGCCTATGGCAGCGCCGTGGCTTTCCTTTCCCCCGGGATTAGAGGCAAGAGCCGTAGAGAGAATTACTGGAGTGGAGGCTGATTCTGAAGGCTGGATCTTTCCAGAACGACTGCTGACTCGGCACAAAACCGGTCCTTCCTCTAAACCCCCACGGAGAGACGAGATGTTTCATCATGTCCTAACAGCTGCAGGACACCAGTCGCTCACATCTGTAGTTAACACCGTTTTGTAACGTTAGGTTAATTGCAGACACACTTTAAGTGTATGTTTTTGTAATATCACAGGAGAAGAGGAAAAGTGTTTTAACTTTTTATGTCGGTGGGAACCTTAAAGCTCCCTTGGAAAGTGGCTTGCTCGACGGCACTACAGCAGCTAACTTTCCCCTGTGATTCTATGCATCACAGACATTGCCTAAAGCGCCACAGATGTTGGGCACGTCATAACTTCTGCTCCCACCGTATGATATATTAAAAGAGATTTAAAATCTTCTAAATCCACGACTGCCATCCAAAACCCCCCCCAAAAATTAAAATGAACCCCCATGCCAGGAGCAGTTTGGTTGCAGGCAAAAGGCCTTGGACAGGCATTTCAAAACAGAATATGATACCATTTGGATCATACATTTCTGACTCAAAAACAAATTATGATTTATCTTCGTTTTTTACTTATATACACACACA
>CM051014.1:7545796-7548296 GCA_027704905.1 Muraenolepis orangiensis | reverse complement strand
GTGTATATATACACACACACACACACATACACACATACACACACACACACACACACACACACACTTATACACACACTCATACACACACACATACACACAATCACAGACAGTAGCCAAAACTAACCAACACACACACACACACAATCACAGGCAGTAGTCAAAACTTACTAGCTATATACACACATGTATAGGGAGAAATGTATTCACTCACACACATATACATACTTACACACACACACACACACACACACACATTCTTACAGACACACATACATAGGTACAAACTTGCACACACAAACACACACACACACACACAAACATGTACAGACACAAAAACACTGGCAGTAGTCAAAACTAACTAGCTATCTACACACATGTATAGAGACAAATGTATTCACTCACACAGTTATACATACTTACACACACACACACACACACACACACACACACACACACACACACACACACACACACACACACACACACACACCACACACACACACACACACACACACACACACACATATTCAAAGTTGCACACACACAACTGAACACCCCAAAAAAATAAGGAAAAAATTCATTTCTCTGAATTACTTGTTTACCGTCTCTGAGAATTTCTCAAATTTGATTCATTCATTGCAGTGATTTCAGGAATATTGTTTTATTTATTTATCCTTCCCTCTGCTCCTGTCTGCCCGGTGTGTGTCATGTCTCCCGTACGGAATGTTCTATTTCAATAAAGTTTAACCGACTGACAATAAACCAATAGGAACGCCCATGGTGTTCGTCATCATCACCGCCCCTCTCTCTCTCTCTCTCTCCCTCTCTCTCTCTCTCTCTCTCTCTCTCTCTCCCTCTCTCTCTCTCTCTCTCTCTCTCTCCCTCTCTATCTCTCTCTCTCTCTCTCCCTCTCCCTCTCTCTCCCTCTCTCTCTCTCTCTCTCTCTCTCTCTCTTTCCTTTTTCGCTTCCATTTTCTATTTTCTACCTTTTTTATTCGTCCCCCTAAATCTCACGCCTCGTAAAAACGTAGGACCAAAGATCCTGTATTACACCGGGGTCAGATTCAAACATTCAGTAAGCTGAAAAGGACAGGGGGCGGGGGGGAAAGGGGGGAGAGAGAGAGAGAGAGAGGGGGAGAAAGAGGGGGGGGAGAGAGAGAGAGGGGAGAGAGGGGAGGGGGAGAGAGAGAGAGAGAGAGAGGGGGAGAAAGAGGGGGGGGGAGAGAGAGAGAGAGGGAGAGAGGGAGAGGGGGAGAGGGGGGAAAGGGGGGGGGAGGAGAGAGAGAGAGAGGGGGAGAAAGAGGGGGGGGGAGAGAGAGAGAGGGGGAGAGAGGGAGGGGGAGAGGGGGGAAAGGGGGGGGAGAGAGAGAGAGAGAGGGGGAGAAAGAGGGGGGGGAAGAGAGAGAGGGGGGGAGAGAGGGGAGGGGAGAGGGGGGAAAGGGGGGGAGAGAGGGGGGGGAGAGAGGGGGGGAGAGAGAGGGGAGAGGGGGAGAGAGGGGGGAGAGAGGAGGAGAGGGGGGAGGGAGAGAGAGAGGGAGGGAGAGGGGGAGAGAGGAGAGGGGGGGGGAGAGAGGAGGGGGGAGAGGAAGAGGGGAGGGGGAGGAGAGAGAGAGAGGGGGGAGAGAGGGGGGGAGGAGGGGAGGGAGGAGAGAGAGGAGGAGGGGGAGAGGGGAGGAGAGAGGGGAGAGGGGAGGAGGGGGGAGGGAGGGGGGGGAGGGGAGGAGAGGAGAGGAGGAAGAGGGAGGGAGGGAGGGAGAGGAGAGAGGAGAGAGAGGAGAGGGGGAGAGGAGGAGGGGAGAGGGAGGGGGGAGAGAGGGGGGAGGAGAGGGAGGAGAGAGAGGGAGAGGAGAGAGAGGAGAGTGGAGAGAGGAGGGGAGAGGAGAGGGGGAGGGGGAGGGAGACGGAGAGGAGAGGGAGAAGGGGAGGAGGGGGGGAGAGAGGAGAGAGGAGAGCGAGGAGAGAGGGAGAGGGAGAGAGGGGAGGGAGAGAGGGGGGAGGAGAGAGGGAGGGGGGAGAGAGAGAGAGAGAGAGGGGAGAGGGGGGGAGAGAGAGAGGGGGGAGAGAGGGGGGAGAGAGAGGGAGAGAGAGAGAGAGAGAGAGAGGGGAGAGAGGGGGGAGAGAGGGGGGAGAGAGAGAGAGGGGGAGATAGAGAGGGGAGGGGGAGAGGGGGGAGAGAGAGAGAGAGAGATGGGAGGGGGGGGAGAGAGAGGGGGGGTGAAAGAGAGAGAGAAAGAGTGATGGTAAAGACACATTGACATTGAGCTCCAGATTGAGGGAGTGAAAGTCGGGAGAGTGTCCATAAATAAAGGAGGGCTTGATCAATAAGGACCAATCGGATGGACAGCCAAGAGATCAACCAATCAGACACACACACACACACACACACACACACCACACACTCAGTGACAGGCTTTGGGACAGGGCGTTAGATGCATGCTCTCTGGAGCCATCAGGGCTGCTGCAGGAGATCCTCATCAGCCCCAATAGAGACGATCAGACC
>CM051014.1:7518296-7543296 GCA_027704905.1 Muraenolepis orangiensis | reverse complement strand
CTCTCCCTCTCACTCCACTCTCTCTCTCCTCTCCTCTCCATCTCTCTCCCCCTCTCTCCATCTCTCTCCCCCTCTCTCCATTCTCTCTCCCCCTCTCTCTCCCCTCTCTCCTCTCTCTCTGCCCATCTCTCATCTCTCTCCCCCTCTCTCTTCTCTCTCTCCCCCTCTCTACTCTCTCCTCTCCATCTCTCTCTCCCCCTCTCTCCTCTCTATCCCCATCTCTCTGCCCCTCTTTCCTCTCTCTCTCCCCCCTCTCTCTCCTCTATTTCTCCCCCCCGCTCTCTCCCCCTCTCTCCTCTCTCTCCCCCTCTCTCTCTCAAGGAACTATTCCTCCCCAGGTCCATAGTTCCTAGTTCCCCAGTCCCCAGAAATGTTTTGTCCCGGAGAACCTAATGTGAGTGGCCCAGGATGAGAATATATTCAATTGTCTACCGTCAACATTCAACGACAAAAAACCTTCACAATCCCAGGTGTGGTGGACAGCATCGCTGTCACAACACGACCGTAATAAGACAAACCGAACCCAAAACAAACCACACTCTTTTCTCCCAGTTTCTTTGTTCTACTGATAACCAGGAGCCCAGCATGGGGGTTCAACAGCAGGGCTGGGGTTGAAACCACAACACACACACCCACACACACATCACCCACACACACACATCACCCACAACACACACACACCCACACACACATCACCCACACAACTCTTTACATGCTTCCATCGTAACGCATTCTGAGTGTGTGATTCTGTTCTCTCTCCTCTCTCTCCCTCTATCATCTCTCCTCTCACTCTCTCTCTCCCGATTTCTCCTCTCTCTCTCTATCCCTCTCTCCTTTCTCTCGCCCCCCCTCTCCTCTCTCTCTCCCCTCTCTCTCCTCCTCGTCTCTCTCTCCTCTCTCTCTCTCTCTCTCTCTCTCTCCTCTCTCTCTCTCTCTCTCTCTCTCCTCTCTCTCTCTCTCTCTCTCTCTCTCTCTCTCTCTCTCCCCCCCCTCTTCTCTCTCCTCTACCCCCTCTCTTTCTCCCCCCGTCTTCTCTCTCCTCTCCCCCTCTCTCCTTTCTCTCTCCCCTCTCTCCCTCTCCCCTCTCACTCTCTCTCTCCTGATTTCTCCTCTCTCTCTCCCTATCCCTCTCTCCTCTCTCTCCCCCCCTCTTCTCTCTCCTCTACCCCCTCTCTCTCTCCTCTCTCTCTCTCTCTCTCTCTCTCTCTCTCTCTCTCTCCTCTCTCTCTCTCTCTCTCTCTCTCTCTCCCCCTCTATCTCTCTCCTCTGTCTCTCTCTCTCCTCTGTCTGTCTCTCCCCCTCTATCCTCTCTCATCTCTCTCTCTCTCTCTCTCTCTCTCTCTCTCTCTCTCTCTCTCTCTCTCTCTCTCTCTCTCTCTCCTCTCTCTCTCTCTCTCTCTCTCTCTCTCTCCCCTCTATCTCTCTCCTCTGTCTCTCTCTCTCCTCTGTCTGTCTCTCCCCCTCTATCCTCTCTCATCTCTCTCTCTCTCTCTCTCTCTCTCTCTCTCTCTCTCTCTCTCTCTCTCTCTCTCTCTCTCTCTCTCTCTCTCTCTCTCTCTCTCTCTCTCTCTCTCTCTCTCTTCTCCTCTATCACTCTCCTCTCTCTCTCTCTCCCCCTCTATCCTCTCTCCTCTGTCTCTCTCTCTCCCCCTCTATCCTCTCTCCTCTGTCTCTCTCTCTCTCCTCTGTCTCTCTCTCTCTCCCTCTATCCTCTCTCCTCTGTCTCTCTCTCTCTCTCTCCCCATCTATCTCTCTCCTCGGTCTCTCTCTCTCTTCCCCTCTATCCTCTCTTACTACGTGTGTAAGCTCCACCATCCCAGGTGTGGTGGCCAGCGTCCGGTCACAACACGACCGCAATAAGACAAACAAACACACACTTTTCTCCCAGCTTCTTTGTACTACTGATAACCAGCATGGAGGTTCAACAGCTGGGGTTGAAACCACAACACACACACACACACCCACACACACATCAACTCTTAACACGCTTCCATCTTATGCACATTAACACGCAAATTAAACCACAGAAAACTCACCAGTAAAAGGCCTCCCACGCTCAAATGGCTTTTTCTCAAGTTACCATTTTAGTATTAGAGTATTAGAAATGCTAATGTGTCAGTTGTAGTTACAATAGTAGTGAGGAGTTAATATTAGTATTAATAGGCCTGTTAGTATTAGGAATAGCAGTAATGAATTGGTATTTGTAGCCATGTGTTAGCATTAGGTAGTAGGCCTCACGCATTAGTGATAGTAGACCTTCATGTTTAAGTATTAGAAAAAATGTAATTGTATTTAATGTATAAGTATTAGTTGAATCATATTAATGGCCTGCCATTTTTCAATAACAGAACTGCAATTTTACAACTAAATGTGTAGGCGTTGCTGTGGACACACACACACACACACACACACACACACACACACACACACACACACACACACACACACACACACACATAATATCAGAGCTGACTCCTAGACCTAGGCGGTATGGTTCCACTTTGACCAGTGATTGTATTCTTCTTCATTATTCAAACTGAGGCGGCAACAAATGCCAGCGCTTGTGGCAAATGCCTTCCAGGTGTGTTTGATTGGCACAGTAAGAGGTCTTTAGCACAAGGTGGAGTCATTAACACATGCTAGATTGGCAGATGTGGAGACAGCTGCCTTTTAGCTTGGAAGTAGCCAGAACTACGGGTCAAATGTGTCATTTAATTGCACATTGCGCTGGTGGTGGTGCAGATGTTCGTTACGAAGAGGATTTATGTTTGGTGAATTCCCTTTTATTTTTTTCGAAAAATGGTGTTGATTATTCAATTAAAGTGTAAAGAATGTAACTTGGGCCCATTAAATGTGTTAATAGCGTTTTGATAAGGCAAACCGAGGCTGCAAACGTAGATGAACAATTACCCTATACCCTATAGCTAAAAGGGGCAAATAAAACGCGTTCTCATATTTCTCGGTGGATGTCGCCATCTGCTGGTGAACTCAGGAACATCACCTCGTCTTGAAACGACCACTGAAACAAGTGCATATTTAATTGTACACGCCAAATATGTCATACTATTCCAATTGACAAAGGTTAAGTATTAAGATCTCATAAACATTTCTGAACAATAGATATATGCATTTAGATGGTTGAGGGGGGTGCAATATGACGCCAAAAATAACCAGTATCACTGAGGAGGCAAAGCGCAATGCTTTACAATGGAAGAAGTACAACTGTCAATATCGAAGTTAATCAGCGTTTGAGGCTCGTATCAATATACACATTAGCAGTCATTATGTTATGTAATACCTGATCCACAAATCATACCAAAACGATCGATGGCACGTTTGCATTGAGTAATAGCTCCTAAATGGGGATCATGATGTCCTTTGTAATGGCCCACCCCCCTCCTATCTGTCATAACGAATATAATTAACAAATCAGGATTAACTATATCATATTGATCATCGCGAGTTTGATCCCTTTTGTTCTCGCTGATTGATCGGGGGGGGGGATCATCCTTATGGTCCGTTTGACCCATGTGACTAAAACACATCTCCCCCGCCCCCCCCCCCCCTCCCAAGGCCTCCCTCCCTCCCATATACGCCACTCTCTGAGTCACTGTACAAACGGACGGCGGCGGGTCGCCCCCCATGGGTGCCATGGTTACCGAGAGGGTCAATGGCCGACCGCGTAAAGGTTTTTAAAGAGAGGGATGGGTGGGTAGTGGGTGGGTGGGGATGGATGGTGGGTGGGGGGACACGCATGACGCGTTCTCGCACGGCGTCTATACCCGTGCGTCATAGGGGTGGCTGTTCGTTTGCTCTCGTGGCTGCGTAAGGGCCAACTGGTCTCACACTGATAAGAAGGAGGGGGGGGGGTATAAACGGTTCCCCCTCCAAAAACCAAACAACAAACCAAAAGCACGTAGTTTGGAATTCCAATGCGTCATCCAGTGTTTTTACCCGTATATATCTTGTGTCCTAAATATTTGTTATATTTTATGAAAGCCATGAAGGGACATTGGCGTTGTTGGCAATGACCTCACTATGTGTTGTTTTTTTGTCAATTTAGTGTAAGCGTCGTTTCTGTGAGTTTTGGGGTTATTAGCACCCGTGTTTTGTTATGCAAATAAGCGTGCATGTTCGCAGCTCCTAACGCGGCACTAATCCACCATCAATCACAGGAGCACCAATCATGATCCACATCTACTGGTGTTAGCAGAATACAGGAACATCCTGTCATCAAAGCGGGGCCAGCCGTCTCTCTATATCATCGACCCCCCCCCCCCCCCCTCGTCCTCAGCAGGTATAGGGAGCATCAGTTCGGACCGGCACACACACACAAACACACACATCGCGACATGACATCCACACAAGGTGTGCGCGTCTGGGTGCTGGTCCTGCTGCAGCTGAGGTGCGCGGTGGACGCGCTCGCTTTGCCGCACGACGGCGCGCCGAGACGAAACGACAGAGAGGCGGCGACGGGCAAAGCGCATCACTTGAGCGCCGCCGCCAAGAAGAGACTCGACGGGTTCTTCCACCTCAAGGAGGAGGCCGCGATGCAGAAACCCGCGGCGGCGCCGCCGCACAAGAAGGCGCCGCAGTTCATGATGGATCTGTTCAACACCGTGGCACAGTCCACGGGCACCTCGCTGCTGAGCCAGAAGGACATTCTGCAGGGGAACATAGTGAGGAGCTTCGAAGATAAAGGTACGTGGTGAACACTTACGTGCATCTCTGTGCGTAAAATCAATATTACGCACAGGTTTGGTTTGAACGTAATACAACAATGTTGCACTTTTAAAAAAACGGTGCGGGATATGACAGTGCGTAAAGTTGCCCAAATATACCCCCGAAGACGCTCAACACGTTTACGCACAAGAATACATTAACTTGTACAAAACATAGCCTTCAGTGGTAAATTCGAGTGTTAACTGGGATGACACCCGCCCCCCCCCCCCCCCCCATGGTGAGGAGCTTCGAGGATAAAGGGACGTGTGGTTAACAGCAGTTACGCATCGTGAGTAAAATCAGTATTACGCACAGGTTTTAGTTTTTAACGTAATACAACCATATTGCACTTTAAAAACGGTGCAGGATATTACAGTGCGTAAAGTTGCCCAAATGTCCCCCGAAGGCGCTTTAGCCTTTAGGGGTAAGGTTCGATTTGTGTTAACTGTGATGACCCCCCCGCCCCCCACCACGCCCTCCCCCCTGTCCTCTTGTTCCATGAATACAGGTCACACGGGAGAGAAGTTTCACTTCTTCAACCTCTCGTCGCTCAGCAGGGACGAGCGGATGATCAAAGCGGAATTCCGATGGTTCAGGAAGAGGCAGAAGAAGCACGACGTCAAATCCTCCAGGCCGCACGTCTACAAGGTCAGCGCCCCCCCCCCCCACACACACACACACACACACACACAGAGACCCCCGCTGCGCGTTTTAATCATGAGGATGTATTTACATGTGCGTACGTTTTCAATTAGTTAACCATATATATGCGTCTTATACTCTGCTCTCCAGGTGGATGTTTACGAGGTGCTGGACAGCCGGGTGATGCCGTGGAGGGGGAACCTCATCACGTCCAGATTGGTGCCTCGCTACACCCAAGGCTGGGAAGTCTTCAACGTCACTCAGACGGTACGTTTACACGCGGTTTTGGTGGAGGCTGAACGCGTGAACGCGGTTGCAGTTCTTGGTGTGCGCGCGCGCGTGTGTGAGTACTGATCGAATGACTTGATCAATCAGTTGCTCATGCCAAATCTCTCTGGAGTGTCAATTTTTGCGATGATGGCTATGTCGACCCATTCAAATATTAGTCAGCTCACTAACCTGACACTCAGTGTGCGAACTATACCACGGTCTCCGGGGGAGCCGGTATAGGGGGGGGGGGGGGGGGGGGGTACATGCTGATCCGTGCGTTAATAGCAACAGCACAGACATAGGCCTATTATAAAGAGAACATCTGTTGCACACGGGGTGGTGCCACAGGTCTACATTTACATGAAACGTCCCGATGGATCATGGTCATGTCAACAGATTTCCCGAGCATGTATGGGCTACGCAAACTTCAATCAACTTGACAATAAATAATCCACGGACCACCAATGTAACGTTTGACTGTTTAATTAAATCAACTTAAAATGACTCAAAAACAGGCTACGTTGTTTCACATGGGCTATAGCCTATTATGGCTGTAGCCCACACAGAGCCGAACACACGCGATAAGAGCAGCCAGCGGCACCAACCATGAACAATATTAATAATACAGCTATAGCACAACACAACCCTCTCACTGCCTGGAGAGACGCGACGCCACACACAACACAACGATGCACATAGCCCTTCTCTCATAAGTAGGAGCTTGTGAGTGAGCGGGTCGTGGGTGGAGCTGCGGGCAGCGTGCAAGCAGGCGACACTTTTTTCATGAATCATAAACTCTAAATATAATTTTATTTCACTTATTTTACACCTTTGAAAAAAAAAAAACATGCCCAAAATGGAATTTATTTGGTCATCATATCAGTATTTTAGAGAGCTCCCCCCAAATTTCACAAACCATGTTCCCAGGGGAGCTCATGTCACCACTAGGGGAGCTATAGCTCCCCCTGCTCCCCTCCAGTTCGCACCCTGCTGACACTATGGCATCGCATTAAAAGAAAACGTTTTTTTCTCACGTAACAATACCACCAGTAGCCACTAGATGGCAACACAACAACG
Source organism: Muraenolepis orangiensis (assembly GCA_027704905.1). Classification (NCBI taxonomy): domain Eukaryota; kingdom Metazoa; phylum Chordata; class Actinopteri; order Gadiformes; family Muraenolepididae; genus Muraenolepis; species Muraenolepis orangiensis. The sequence goes on along the minus strand of CM051014.1, from coordinate 7,536,585 downwards.
ATTTCACCTTAGCTACATACTGTCCACAGTATAAGTGGACTAGCTACATCCAGGAGTCCATTGTAAATGTCTTATTGAATAAAATAATCTATCATCTATCAGTTTGCCACAATTCAGGGGTAGCATAGCTCATACAAGCCCTCCCCGGAAACCAGAGATGGCATTACAGCACCTGCAGTTCGAAAACAACTATTTTAACATGAAAGATTTTCAATCTGACCGAAATCGCCTCAAAGGGGCGTTACTCAACGAACCCCACTTGCTGTTGATTGGATGATGATATTCAGAGGCAAGACAAACGTAGAACAATGTGATAGGAAAATTCCCTCTCTTTTCTCCCTTTGGTGGGGCGTCGCTCAATCGCCCCGATAGCACAAACCACCCCCTGATCAGTTGTGCGTCTCAATATAATTGATCGAGTGTGTTCTCTTTGCAGGCATCCAAGTGGATCTGCGGCAGTCAGGAGAACTACGGTATCCTGGTGGTCACCTCGCTGCCTTCGGGCGCCTGGCCGGAGGCCGCGGCACCGGAGCGGTCTGGGAAACCGACGGATCGGAGCGCTTATCTGGTGGTGTTCTCGGACGACGGAAGAACGGAGATAACCGGCAACGCGTCGATACATCGCGGTATGTCTTAGTTTGATCGATACGTCGCGGTACGTCGTCTTAATTTGAGGGGAATAAAAACCACTAATAACATTACCCCCAATAACATCAATAGTGATAGTTTACAGATTCGAAAATGTTATATTATGACTAAATAATAACTCTTAATTGCGCATTAACAGAACACGGACATGGGACCGCTCCGACGACAAACGACAACAACCACCACCACGAGCGAAGACGCAGAGCGATCCCCGCATACCTGCGAGGGCGCCCGCAGCCCTGCCAGCGGACGCCGCTCTTCGTGGACTTCGAGGAGATCGGCTGGGCGGGCTGGATCATCTCCCCCCGGGGCTACAACGCGTACCACTGCAAGGGCTCCTGTCCCTTCCCTCTGGGGGAGAGCCTGCGCGCCACCAACCACGCCACGGTGCAGTCCATCATGCACGCACTGAAGCTGTCCGAGGATGTGGGCTCCCCCTGCTGCGTGCCCGACAAACTGCAGTCCATCAGCCTGCTGTACTTTGACGACGAGGAGAACGTCGTGTTGAAGCAGTATGATGATATGGTGGCGGTGAGCTGTGGGTGTCACTGAACATCTGTGGCCGGCTCTTTGTGGACTGGACTTTATGGCTAAATTAATCTAACAAAAAAAAAATTATCAAACAAAGAAAACAATGTATTTTCGTGAACACATGTCTAAATATTGTAATATTTTTAGAAATAAAAATAGAAAACCGCAGTCCATTTGTCGATGTGGGTCCATGCCTAAGCCATCATGCGTAATCATGTAACCTAAATTAAAAAATGCTGAAAGGCTTATTAAGTTAGCGTTACCATCAGGGGCGTTTCTGGGGGCCCTAGGCCAAATCTGCCTATTTTGGGGGGGGGCCCCTTCGGTGATCGCGAAGTCCAACGGGGGGGGGGAATCGCAAAGTCCAACAGGGGGGGGGTGGTGATCGCTATGTCCAACCGGGGGGGGGGATCGATATGTCCAACCGGGGGGGGGGGGGGGGGGGGTTGATGATCGCAATCGAGAAGTCCAACGGGAGGGGGGGGGGATGGCGAACATCATTAAGAGCGCGCGGGAAATATAGTCTGCCGTCCTCGGGGCCCCAGGCGATTGCCTACTTTGCCTACACTGTTGCGACGCCCCTGGTTACCATACCATAATTATCTGCAAATCAAGATCGAATAAAGAACAAATCGGTGTTGATATAAACAAATCGAAATTTCGGAGAAAAAGTTTGATACACAGTTCATCACTCAAGTGTATGTATGACATGAATTAATAATTTGGTTGTCACAGAATATTTTTGTGAGATACTGAAAATGATAATGGGAAAAATATATAGGTAAGAATGAGAACGGTCTGTAATTTCAATTTTATTGGAATGGATCACATAACCAATGGTGTTTTGCAAACACCTTTGCAAAACAAAGTTTTTATCTATACTTTGTCATGTTTACCGTATAAATATAATTTATAAGGTCAGAAATTTAAAGCATTTTCAAACAAGTTCTGCATGCATAAACAACCTTACTTGTGCATTCATACACAGGTACGAACCAGAATGAACTCAACAAAGAACAAAAGTAAATGGTTAGGTCATGTTTTTAAGTTGTTTTAATACGTAGATTCAAGGAACTTTGACAGTGCTCTTTGTGACTGCAAACTCATGTGGAAAAAATATATGAAACTGAGCAACATCATTTCACAGACAATGCTTAGAGGTATCTAAGCAAACATACATCAAAACAATTATATTACATTCAAGATTTACAATTGTGCTTCATCATTCTTATAACAAGAACAATGAATTGATATATATATATATATATACACAGAACAATACCGTATGTTTTCAGAAATTGCACATTGTAACACACAAGTCCCTAACAGTCACCATCTATTCTGCATCATTTAACAACAAATTCACCCTAGTGACTTCACTCCAGCTCAAAATGCTATCTCCTTATAAAAATGTATTGTGGATTCTTTGCAGAACACACATGTCAGTTATCAAAGTGACCAATCTTTTAAAAGCATGAAAAGAACAAGACAAGAACACAAACAAACTAAAACCTGAAAAGAAAGTAGTCTATTTAAAAACACCTTAAAAGCTCCATTTCAGCTCGCACAATCCAGCTCCTCCACACCCAGAAACTCTCCCAGCATGTGGTCGTGTTGACCGTAAACTGGTTCTAAATAAGGACGGCCTTCATTGCTGTACGCCTGTCGTAACCTCTCCTTCTGTCTCCGGTCAAACTCCTCCTGCTCCATTTGGGAGGCCTGCACCACAGAGTTATGGGCCATGGACGGCATTGGCACCGGGACAAATCCATGGTAGAGCATCACCGGGGTGTTTAACACCTCCACGGCAGCCGCCTGAGGTATGGCGCCCTCCGCCGGCTGGACGGGCAGCTGCACGTAGTTCCCCGTTTCGGGATCGTAGAAGGTTTTGGTCTTGACCTGGATGGGCATGTCGACGAAAAAGTACTGCCCCGAGTCCGGGTCCTGGAGGAGTTTGCGCTGGGTCATGGGGATGGCTTGAGTTACGATGGCGTGTTCGACGCTGGACTGACGTGACAGTTGTTGGCCACTGTAGCTGGACTGGCGGGAGATGTTGGGCGGCGGGCGGGGCGCCTCGCGGGCGTACGCGTCGATGCTGTGACTTCTCTTCCCCGCGCCGTCTCCTCCTCTGCCGGCTCGGTCTTTGGCGCGCCCCCTCTGCTGCAGCTCCTCCATGATGGATTTCTCGATACGCTGGTTCCTCGATTCGGTCTTTTCCGACATGTCCGCGCTGGCCCGCCGCTCCACGCGATCCCCCACATACCGGTCCATGCTCTGGGATCGTTTGACTGCCGTGTCCGCCGCTGGCCTCTCGTTGACATGCGCTTTGTATACCGGGACGTTACTGATCACCCTGTCGCTGCTGTAATCCCTGTGTTGGGGCTTGTCTTGAGGTGGATGATGGCGATGCCTGTCACTGCTACGGCCTTCCCGTTCTTTTGAAACGACATCTGGAAGTCTTTCACCGCCGTGGCCATTGCTCTCGGTCCTATCTTGGACCTGCTTTCCTGCCCTGTAGCCAGATCTGTCCACTCGGCTGTGATCCCTCCTTGTCTCGCTGGTCTGGTCACTCTGTGGATACGGTGCTTTCTCAGTCTTACTCTTGGTGTGACTCTGAGGATGACTGCTCTCGTTCAGATGGTATCTTTCTTCCTTTTTATGGCTGTGCTCCATCTCGCCGCTCCGGCTCGGCTTTTCAGTATGCTTTCTAGAGCCGACAGAAGGTTTTTCCTCCGTCTCTATATTTTCCGGGTTGTCAGTGCTGTGTTTTGCTTCCCTTTGCTTTCTGCTGCTGTGAGACGACTTGTTAGATGGTTTGCTCTGGCCCTCTTCCTTCCTAATCCTTCTGGTCGTCAATTTCATGGCTTTCATAAGGGCCTTCTCAGATTTAGGTAAAACCGCTGGTGGTTTGAAAGCCCCCGATTGGCTGCCACTGGCACTGGACGGAGAGCCTGACCTCTCACTGGGCATCTTGGAAAGGTCGTCTCCGGTGTCCGCTGTACTGGGTGCTAAGCTTTCGACCCCATCGGACAACGGACTTACACCCGAGTTTCTGTCCTCTTCTTGTGGAACTGTAAGAGAAGGACCGAATTGCCTTTTCTTGAGATTCAGACTATCATTTGAAACACTTGAAGGAGACAAGCTACTAAGTGCAGAGTTTTGCATTGCGACCTCATCAGGGGTGAAGCTTGTGATAATATTGTGAGAACTGCTGCTACTGGTGGCAGTGTTATTACTCAATGGGAGATTTTTTACGTGATGTAATGCACCTGAATCTGAGCCATTGAGATGTTCTTTAGGTAACCAGAGATGTACGGGCTTTACTGTTTTCTTAGAGAATGTGTTATCTTTGACGATGAATATGGCAGGGATGTCCAACGATGGTGAAGAGAGGGTGCTTGCAGGAGACATTGGTGTTGAATTGCTTATCGTCCCCTTTGATTGTTGACTTAAGGTTAAGTCAATTCCTCCATCTCCACCGCTCCCATCTCCATGACCGCTAACCTCTCTGTCTGCTTCTTCATTCTCTGTAGGAGATTTTAATGGTGACTTGCAAACGTCCGTCTCCCAGTCAGAGACGTGCTCTGTTCCTGTTGTTGCACAATCAGCATTTAGGTTTCCGACAACATTCATAGGCTCTCTGTCATTTTCCTCCAACTCTGCATTTAGATTATCCAAAGAGTGATACACTTCCGTGTTCCTGTGCAGTGCACTCTCCACTGAGAAATAAGATGACTTTGATGAGAGACTCGCTTGATCGGGTGGGCTTTGGTTGATGTTATAGCCATTCACTAACAACAGAGGAGACACAATGTTTCTAGGTAGGTCAGTAGCAGCCTCCTGATTCAGTATCACCTCAGCTTTGGTTGTTTGGTTGTCAGCCTCGGCTGCTATCCGATTTTGAGTTACTACTGTGTTTTCTGCAATAACAACACTTTCTTGGTTGAAGTGCTCCGCTGCGTTTGAATCATCTGGCCTCAAAGGGGCCTTCCTCTTGACCTTCCGCTGTTCTTGCGACCCAAGACTGCATAGACTCTCAGTGCTGTCGCTTTTCCTTTGGTTTCTTCTTTCCTCTCTTGGCGAGATACACGTATGTTTGGCCAGCAGTTCAGAAGATATAATAGATTCAGATAGAATTGGATCTACCTCAGTGATTGACTTTGTCTTCTTGTTGGTTTTCACCAGCATATGAGAGAGGATGTCACAGTTTTGTTCTTCCTTTCTTGAATCTGCAGTTTCTTCCTTAATAGAGGGTATCTTATCCTTAGGACTAATTGAGAATTCCTCCTCAGCGCATTGAAACCCAGTTTCTGGCTCTTTTATATTAATCTCATCTTTTCTAATAACTCCTTTTTTGCTCCGAGGTGGAACAGGCGGAATGTCCGTCTTTTTCAGATTTTCTTTATCCTCTTTTAACAGATGTCCCCTGTCTTCCTCACATATGTTCTGTCTTACTGTATTGTTTTTAAGCTCTAGATCAGGGACGCGACTGTTATCAGTTTGTTTTTCTATTCCAGTGTTTACATGTTTAAAGTTGTTCGCTAGACGTTTGTTCGAGTCACCGGTGGCTGGACTCATACCTGGCAGAGGGACCTTTGCACCCAACTGGTGAGTCCCACCGAGCCTAGTTTCAGTCTGTGACAGAATATGTTTGATGTGATTATGGTCCCTCAGATCGCCTAACCTTTCCCTTAGTTCTTTATCTCTCACTGCAAGCATGCGGGCATTTTGATTTTCCAGTGCATCCACTGTGGCCTCTTGCGAAACCTTCTCACGCTGCTTTGGCCTTGCCACCAAACCCTGTTCAGTGCCAGTGATTTCCGTCAATAATGGGTCTGCGTCCTGTTCTTTTGTCGATTTATACTTTTTTCTTTCCGATATGACTTCCTCAAGTGCCATTTTTGCTCGGTCATAATTCTCATTCATAAGTGCTTTGTTGACGATGGCGTTGTTATCCATCTTGGTGAAACCATCCTGCTTGTTCAGCTCTTGTTCTTTCTTTGTAAACATATCCCTTTTGGCTTGTGTGTTACCTCTCATGGATAACATACCCTTTTTGATATTTCTCAGCTCCCTCGAGATCAGATCGTTCTTTGCCTTTGCCTCTTCATCTATGTTAATAGCCCCTCGTTGGTCTCTTGCTTTCTCGAGAACAACGTCCCCTCGCCTGGCTCTCTCCAGCTCTTTCAAAGCATGCAAATCATTAATGATGTGCTCACTGTCTTTCAGAATTTCTTCCTTCTTTCCCAAACTTACTCTCACTTTAGTTTTATCTTCATTAACGTGAACATCTTCCTGCTCTTTCTCCATCTCTGCCCATCTTTGATTTTTTATATAATTGTTCTGCCTCGCAGAAAATATATGTTTTAATCTGCCATCCTTCTTAACAGATTCCACATTTGTCGGCAGAGAATCTCTTTTAGCACTACACAGATCTCTCTCGCTCAGGTAGTCGTCGGTTGGGCTTGGTACATTTTCTAGTTTGTCAAGAGTAGGTATAATATCCGATTTAGTGAAATTACGTTTTGGAACTGGCGGGGGATCTCTTTTGCCGTTTTTGTTTTTATAAATGATGTCATCTGATCTGTCCGTTTTATTTTGATGACAGTGATCTATAGCGGACCTATCTTTAATCATAACTTCTTTTGAATTATCCGTGTTTCTCTCTCTCTTGCTCTGTTTTTCTTGAGGTTCTGAAACGATGTTTTTGATGAAACCTGACTGACTCGCGGACAGAGCCTTGTGTTTTTCTGCATTAATTGCATCTCTGGCTGCTTTAATAACATCCATCGTACTAAGAGGTTGGGAACTTGTACCTTTATCGTTAACCGCTACGATCTGTGAAAAGTCTTCGGATTGTGTTTCAGACCCACAGGTGTTTTTGGGTTGGTTTGATTTGTTAGCTAAACCCTCCTTTTCCTGTATACGGGGAGATGCTACTTCAACACCTGCTGCTACTTTGGGTGACAGTCTTTGAACAATATTTGGTGAAATTGCCGCATCAACAACTTTCCCCTTTGGTAAGATTTGTCTGTTAATTGCGTCTGGCAAGGGTTCCTTTCTTTGCTGTAAAGGTTCACGTCTGCTATCGGGAGAGACACTTTGGATACTCAGTGGGACTTGTGGCTGAATAGTCCCATTATCAGCCGAGATGGCTTTCTTGTATAAATTCAGGGACGGATAGTTTCGCTTTATTGCCATTGGGCTCTTCATCTGCATTGCGGAGGCAAGATGATTGTCCTCACTTAGACTTCTGCTCCCCGCAGCCTCTCTTTTTGTCTGCAATAAATTTGTTATTAAATAATCATCGGACAAGGGCGAACATAAATCTTGTTTCCCAGGTTCAACACATGGGGTATTGGCTTGTTTCAAAACTGGACTACAACATGGCCGTCCATCTTTCAAAAGGGCCGGCGTGCTGAAGCCTGAAGTATATCCATCAGATCCCAGGTTTGTATGGCTGCCGTTATCCATTCGGGGGGACTGGGTGCCACGATCAGGCATCTCTAATGTTCTAAATTTAGGTGGGCTGTATCGACTCTTAACTCTTTTCCTGTTGTCTTTGAGATTAAAGAGGATGCTGGAGGCTAGGGATTTGTAACTGTCTCGCTTGACTGGCAATTCGGGGATCAACTTGGCCTCAGAGTCCGGTCTGAGAGGCAGGTCGAGGCACAGTTGGAGAATCTCAGACGTTTCCGTTGGCTGTCTTGATGGAATAAGTGGAGTCATCAGCTGACAGATGCTAAACGGAGTTGAGGCTAAGGAGCTGACCTCCTCGATAGCTTTGACCTTGACACATTTTGCTTCCTGTTTCACCTGTACAAAACTCTCCTCGGTTGTTTTGGAGCCACGACCCTGAGGAGGGAAGATAACAGCAGGGGGATTAAAAGGAAGAGCGTTTCTTGACCTTGATTTGTTTTGCCGCCAGGGGGCAGCGTTTCCTTCACTTCCGCCTGATGAGGGCCTCAATTCAGCCACCCTAACTGTTGGCTTCGGTGGGACCTTGGGTGGGGGATTAGGGGGGTGAGGTTTGGAAGCAGGAGGTGGAGGGGGGTTAACCACAGCTCTCTGACATGGTTCAACCCTCTCTGTCTGCAGAGAGGGTTCTTTGGCCGTGGCTTTCAGACATGTTTGGGAATCCTCTGCGTTCAAGATATCTATTCTATGGGCCTCGGCCAACTCCCTGTAGAGCGCTGAATCATACCATTTGGGGACCTTGTCAGAGGGGACAGAAGTTACCATCTCCTCCCGGCCGAAAGGGAACCGGTTGATGTCTCTCCACATCTGAAAAGGGCTGAATTCACTGTGAAGGAAAAAGTTTTTAATGTTCAGTTTTCTCAGTTTAATGGCGGATTTTCCATTCTTTACTTTCGAGTTGTCTTTTCCAGTCTTCTTCGCCGACCCATCACCGGAGGGCTGTCGGTGATGGTCGTTTCGTGAGAAATGTCCATCGGCAAGCGTGTTGTGATAATCCGCCGAGAACTCGGATAGTTCCTTTTGGATGCTGCGAAGTGCCAATTTATCCCACGATTCCCCATTAGAGTCCTTTAAGTCGCCATTTTTAAATATCCCCTCACGGCTTTTCTCTGTGGCGCTCAACGCCTTGAGGAAAGACGACACCTGGGTCATACTCTGCTGCTGCCGCTTCAACGGCTGCGAGTCTTTGCCGCCGTTTTTTCCGCGATGATGCGACTGTCCTAGCGTTTTAGATTCCTTGGTCTTTCTGTGAGGCTCCCCCACCAAAGGCTTGTGACAGTTGAACGGCGACAATCCGTACGCAAACTCGTCATTGTAAACGGCATCGTCCCCCACGCAGAGGCTCCGGAAGGCGCGGTCCGTCAGGGTGCTGACCTCGTGGTCGGTCTCATCCATGTGGAGCTCCGTGAAGCCGTTGGGAAAGCGGTGGTGGAGCATGCTCCCCGTCCGGTGGCCCGGGTGGCGCTTCTCCACGCGGGTCATGGCGGCGATCCTCCGACTTTCGTGTGTGTATCTGCCTCGTCTCCCCTTGGAGCTGACTGGGTAGTCAATCAACCCTCAGCTGACTGTCCACTCAGGTTCCCACGAGGACAAGCAGGTTGCATATCACTTCCTAAAAATAGAACCCAGTGTTAGACAAAGCATGGATATCTATGACTATATGTCTAGTCATATAGCATGATACAGTATGACAATTGATTGAGTTACATTCAGTGAGTGTGTCCAAGTGTCTGCATATGCTATTAATGGTTTAAACTTGCAGTGTGCAGTTGAGTAAGTGCAGTTGACCTTTGTGTACAAAGCATGTGCAGAGGTTCACTATGCGGTCGCTATGTGCATGGTAGACAAACACTCCTTGGCACCTGGGCTATTTAAAGTAAGGTGCTTAAAAGCTTGGGTAATGACTGGTGACCAGCATGATAATGGGGCTATAACACATCCATATTTGAAAGTTTCTCTTCTGTGTCCATTGAACCAGAGTCACTGTTCGAACCTGACAAACGTCAACACACAATCCTTGCTTATGCTAATTGTTGGACTCAATTACAAGCTAATCCCAATGCGAATCACCGGTGACAATAATTGAAGCTACTTAGTGACCAGCATACAGCCTTTGCAATGTTAGTAAATCATGGCATCATTTACAGTGCGCCTTAACAGCTGCTGCCCAAGCTTACTTTAGCAATCTGGGTGAGAGCCTGGAATAGCCCATTACCCCATTTATATATCCTGACCTAGGATCCTACAATGACAGTCAACTCTTTGGCTATTCCCACGCAACCAGTACACTCCATATAAGTAGATAGGTAGCTAATTGGAACAAAGGTGAACACAAACATCATGGAGTCCTGGATTAAGCAACCTTAACTGGTGAACAGGATGTTCATATGTCAAAAAATATATGTTTGTGAAACGTTATGATTTATCACACCCTGACATCCAATTGAAATGACTTGGCCCTTTAAAATGCATCCACCATTTTGCCAGCTATAATTCGCAATTATTGCTGAAATCAAACCCTGTTAAAAAGACATGTTGGGCCTTTAACCATGACCCAGATACTTGTTGCTGAATGAATTTGCAACATATTGGGAAGTTTGAACTATAACCATCGACGTGTTGCTAGCTAGATATCAGTGACATTACTGTAAGGACCCTGAGGAATAAAATGCTTTCCAGTATGACTTTGGCTGTATTGAATTATTTTCCAGTTCTCTGAACCTGATACCAGTTTGCCACCAAGGTGCTTTCCCACCACCCTATGCTGGTGTATTTATACCCAAGGACCTGGCTCTGCACCCACCCAGAGGTAACAGGACTGTAATATATGTAATAACTCACACCCAGATATGCCTATTGCCTATTGCTGATTAACAATAATTCATTACTTCTGTAAAGTACTGTAACTGCTTTTTGAGCAGTTGGAAGTGTATCTTTCATAGCAGTTGGAAGTGTAACAGGAACTGTGGACAGTAACCCTTTCTGTAGGCCCGTCCCTGGAAATGTCCTCGCTTTTAAAAAAAATAGGATTCTAAAAATATATGAATAGCTTTTAAATGGCAAAGGTTCAAGCTTGCCTATGAATATTCATTTTGAGACTAACCCGTTCATAATGAGTCTGCTTTAACTTGCTACACGGGGAGGTCTTTCTATTACCTTTATACCATAAGCAGGCATGACCGATCATAAACAATGGGCTGTCAATACCATTTAACCATTCCTTATTTGAGTTGCCTACTTTGGCTTGTTTTTGGCTGGTTTACCAAAGCATGAAACACATCATATAGTAAACCATTAAAAAGATACTGGCCAATATTTGACTACAGTACTACATTTACCATGATAAGACTAGGACAAATATGTCAATTTTTTTCAGATGTCAGATATTTTGTGGATATATGGACAGCGAAACTACAAATTTCCCCGTCTTTAATTTCAGATGTCTTGTCACCTTATTCTACATGCCTCTTTGTTATTGTAATGTCCGTTGGACAGCTAACCTATGGTAGCGACAGTTAGCACATGCTATCAGATGCACACAGGCTATCTTCTGACTCCCAAACCATTAAACGGATATCTCACCTTCCGAATGTGTCTTCCATGTGGAGGTGAAGTGAACTCAAACTGCAACAAGTGAAAATCCTTAGTATTGTATCAATAGTATTGATCCGAATAACCTGTTGACAAAAAAAGCTATGTTAATAATTCATTCTTTGGCAAAAAAAAACAACCTTCTTCAATATGTCATTGTTTTGTTCTAAAGTTCCAAACAAAAGCAACCAACAAACCTAAAAAACAAACAGTCCAAAATAAACTCACCTAACTGACTGAAGCCCTCAGCTCCATGTTCAAAAGCACTGCAGGCACCAGTGTCGCTGTCAGATACAGAGATACTGAAATAGACCCGTTGGCGTGGCCTAACTTGAGCAGGAACTCTGGAGTGAGCTAGCTAGCCAGCTAGCTTGCTTGCCCACATTGGAACCAACGGCTGGTGTCGTGTGGCAGTCGCAGGAGGAGGTGACAGTGGCAAGGCAAAAAGTGGGGATGATGAAATGGACACTGCCATTGGCTATTTATGTATCCAGGGTGTGTTGGCCAGTAACACATGGGACAGGCTGTTGGTTGGGAGGCCTTTAAGCACCTTTTTTTTTAAGAGATGACAAAGGTTGTTGGGTATGAGGTCTGGGTCTGTGTCTTTCAAGGTTTCTCAGAGAAGAGGAATGGGGGCGAGTTGTTAAGGGGATATGCAATTATCCAGGCTAAGGAACAAATGCATATTTAAAAAAATATATTTCTCATGAAAAATAAATTAAGAAAAAGCTGAAAACCCTTGAAATATATACACACAAAGAAACAAACAACCCACAACGTGACCACAACCAACAGTGGAGAGACTGCATGGGCTTGATAGACAGGCACTTAAGACATCACGATGACTCATGTGTTTATGTGGGAGAGCCCTGAGTTGTCCATCTAGTTTCTACAGACCCCCGGTTCATGCTTTGTTTACATGACGGTCTTGCGCTCGCTGAAGCTTCCCGTGACCCGGAGGGCCGGTTATAGAACTGGTGCAGCTGTTATTTCAGTGGGAAACGAAAGGAGCCATTTTGTTTTGCTTCATTTTTTTTTTATAGAGTTGAGTCAGAGGAGGAGAGGAGCTGAGGTCATGCTTATAAGGTTGACCTCAGCCATTCCTGAATTGGGGGAAGTAGGTATAGGTATGTGTGTGTATCAAATAACTCAGTGTTTAAAAAAAAAGGGTATGTGCAGGTTTAGACAAGTTCAACTCAAGAGCTTATTAAAACAACATACTGTATATAAAAATAATCAACCACCCGTAAAGTTGCAATAGGTTTGGTTCCAACTGACCAGAATCTGCCTGCCGACCGGTCGCAATTTGATTCTGACGCCGGGGACAGACACGGCTCCCCACCAGGCCACCAGCACAGCAACATGATGTAATTAGAAACACAAAAAACATTTGACTAATGACCTCCTCCATAGAAGACTCCATGTTTGTTTGTCTGTTTGTCTGTGTGTTAAGACTGACCGTGAGGATTGCTACACAATTTTGTTGTCGTGTACAATGACAAGAAAGGCAAGATAACTCAAATAGCTATGTAGGGCATTGGACGCAACGTTGAGGTTAGAGGACTTATGGGCCAAGGAACAGTTTATTTGATTTTGGCGAAATCTGAATCCGGATCCAGGGGACTTTTTGGTGTGGCGGAGGTATGCACTCTACTGAGGGCCCTCTAGTTTCATATATTTTATAACACAAAATACAACTTATGGAAATACAATGTAAGACTTTGAAGGCCATATATTTGACATTTGTTAATTCAATACTTTGTAAGACTTGACTGTATTCAAGTAGGATCTTGTTATCTTGTCATAATTGTGAGTAAGCCAATGAACAGCCCCATAATACAAACAGTACACAAGCAAGATAGTGTAATGGTTATGGTGTTCCAGCCCAAAGGGTTTGAGCACCAATGTCCGCAGTGTCGATGCCTAACCCCCCATCCGTTCCAAATTTGCAGGTCACTTTAGATAAAGATAAAGCTGTCCGCAAAATGAATGAATAGGAGTTAGCCTAATAGTCGTTTAACAATGCTCAGGACTGCCTCTGAGGAGTAGCATGGCTTCAGAGTGTAGGGGAGACACTGCTGCTGCCACCACCTTCTTTAAACCACGCCGCACTACGAACAACAATAGCTACCCAACATGATGTGGACCCAGTGGTCCAAAAACCGGCAAAAGCTGTAAATCCGAAAGCTGTAAACCAGGATTTGTGAGTGGCTAGGGTTCAGCCCTTTGTTTGTGGACATTTTGATTGACAACCACACATGCGGATTCTGGAAACCAGGATGTAAAGCCATAGGGTTCTTTGTGTTATCTGGCTACCTAGATAGCTGACTAGCAGCGATGCAGACATGTGTAATTCGATTAGATTAGATTCTAATTTAGTAAATGTAGCAAATGTAACAGTAAACTGAATGGTAATATATAATGTACAGGGGTTTAATCAGATGTAAAAACAGTCTACAAGGTATAAAAACATGTATAAAATAACTTATAGAGTAGGTATGCGATATGTGCAGAATTGTAGTTAATATATATATATACAGGTAAGTTTAACAGTATCAACAGGTAGTAAGCAGGGGTATGCAGTTCTATCAACAAGATAAATATAAATACATGTATATACAGCAGGTAATGAGCAGGGGTGTGCAGTTATAGGCTCTCATTTTGTCTTTCTTCTTGAAAACAATCTTGTATTTGTTATTGCACTGCCCATTGATTTAACTTAGCCTGTGCTAGCTACGCAAGGTTTCAAAATATGCTCAACGGATCAAATTGGGAATTTGACATTGGATGTTTGCAAGGATGAAGGCCTTGTTGTTGCTGGTTGCCATCTGAGCCAAGCGGCAGGCTTTACACCCACGAACACCGCCGAGTTCACCTCGGTTTCTGAAGGCTATTTGTCGGGCGTCAACCCTGAGGGCTGCTTACTGTTGACATGCTAACAACATGGATTTGAGTTGAGCAAAGGCTTCAACATTCCACTAGCATGTAACTTCCATGCGGGTCTGGACCACGACGGTGATCCTGTCCAGCCCTGTAAGGCGATAGATACTGTAGCTGGGAATATGATGTGAGGGTAAGGCTGGGTGTTGACAAGTTGCCAGTGAGGCAGACCAGCGCGTTTACACCGAGAGGTGACAGGTTTGACTTGAGGCTTTGAACTCGGCAGGATAAGCTGCCCTGTTGTGCGGTTACAGATAGTGTGAATTAAAGGACCCACAGCTTACCACGTGATGAACAATAGACTTGTGTCCAGCTAAAACATTATATTTGTTAATTGAAGGGGCAGCAGGATAGCTCCGTCTGTTGGGACTTGGGAACCGGAAGGTAGCCGGTTCAAGTCCCTGAAACACCTGGGCACTGCCGAGGTGCCCTTGAGCAAGGCACCAGACCTCAACACTACTCCCGGGCGCTGTATATAAAATAGCTGCCCACTGCTCCTAATACTAGGATGGGTTTAATGCAGAGAAACTAATTTATGTGTGCACACGTATGCGACCAATAAAGACGATTCAATACTCCAGATTTTGATTTAGAAATTAGTCAAAATCATATTGGACTGCACATTGGACTGATTCTATTTTTCTGTTTAGTTTTTTGTCAATTGGTGGAAAAATAAATAAAATAAAAGCTTGTCATATCTAAAACATGTATGAGCAGCACGAGCTGCCAGGTCCAACATTATCATGGAGAGGTGACAGGCTGCTGGCTATTAACATAGTCTGGCTGGTCCTTATATCATTGTATTAATATAGCTGAGCATGGAAAACCCGGAGGGGGTGCAGCTCTGTGTGTGTGTGCATGCGTGCGTGTGTGCACATGCGTGCTTGTGTGCGTTATATATTTATATACACACACACACACACATGACAGCATTGTTAAGTACTTGATCCTGAGTGGTCAATAACCAGACACCTTTTAATAGTTTCGAATCAATGCGCTACAAATCCAAATCAGATTTTTTTTTCCAAATGGTTTGATATCGGACCTCACGGGGCACTGACACTCGGATTGGCGATCACACTGGCTATTACACAACAGCCAATGGGATTTGAGATCAAGAACGACCAATGGGGTTTGAGGTCAAGAACGACCAAATGGTGGAGGTCAAGAGGAATAAAATGAGGAAGGAAGTGGGGGAGCGTTCACTGTTTACAACAACAACTGCTGCTGTTTCTACAATTTCTACAAAAGATAGTCTATGTTCCCCATTCAACCCGATCCAATTAATCCAATTCATCCATTCATTCGGAAATTCATCCATTTGTTAGTCAATTCATCCATTCGTTAGTAAATTCATCCATCCATCGATCCATACATTCATTCGTGTGTTCATTCAACTTATACTGTGTGTAGTTTGCGCAGGCAGCAGTGTACAGACAGTGCCTTGTCTGTTATTATCTCTGCATGGCCTGAACATACAGGAAGTGGTTGTGATGTGACACAGAGAAAGAGACAGCTCAGAGAGAGACAGCTCAGAGAGAGACAGCTCAGAGAGAGAGAGAGAGACAGCTCAGAGAGAGACAGCTCAGAGAGAGAGAGAGAGAGAGAGAGAGAGAGAGAGAGAGAGAGAGAGAGAGAGAGAGAGAGAGAGAGAGAGAGAGAGAGAGAGAGAGAGAGAGAGAGGAGAAGAGAGAACACATTACGTTTTGAGAATAATTGACCATGTTCCACATGTGGGGCTGTTTCCTAGCAGTTCTACTCACTGGTGAGTACTATTGGAATGTGTAACTATTTTTGGAGTAGATTTCATTGCTGTGGTTCATATTTGATGTTTTTGCTTATCACACAGAACCTGTGTTGTGGATGTATTATGTAGCAGGTCAAGCCCTGGTCATCCAAAATGACATCTGACTCCTTCTCTCAGAAGGGAGAGGGAGAGAGACAGAGAGAGCTAGAGAGAGACAGAGCATGAGAGAAAGCCAGAGAGAGCCAGCCAGAGAGAGACAGAGAGAGAGACAGAGAGACAGAAAGAGCATTAGAGAGAGAAAGAGAGCAAGAGAGCAAGAGAGAGACAGAAAGAGCCAGAGAGAGACAGACAGAGAGAGATGTATATCAACAGCCAATGTTGAACACAGACATTGGCTTACACATATAAAGACATTAAACAAACAAAATCATAATTAGAAAAATTTAAATTGTGAAATTAAATTCCAAGAAAAGTCTTTGTCAAGCCGGTCCAGTGTTTTTAGCAAGAAATTTAGCAATCGGTGGTGTTCATTTCAAGCCAAACACACACAGCCCGGATAACAGGTCAGATCAGGTTTGCCCAGGGTGTCAAGTTATGATTTCCAGTTATCACTGCGTCTCTGTTTCAACACCTTGTTTCTCTCTTTCTGTGCGTTCTCCTGCAAAGCTACCAAAACAACATCAGGGGTTTCATCGACTGAAACTATCCGTCATCAGTCACCAACGATGTACCTGTAGGCACGACGCGTTCAGCAATACACCGGCAGTACCGGCAGTAATAATAATTTGCTCAAGTTTTTGTATGATTATTTTACAGGCAACCCCTTTTCGGCCCATATGGCATAAGCCTAGATTGTTCACTAGCTATTATTTAATTTGATCTACGTAGTCATTTAGGAGACGCTTTCCATCCAGAATGACTTTACTTCGGATACATTAAGGACTAGCCCCATTTTCCCATAGTTTTGGGTCTAATTTTGGGACTAATGCAAACCACCATTTTTTGGTCCAGTATTGAGCGCAGAAGAACGTAGCCACAAAACATCTGCATTGTAATCCATTGGAGCGCTAGTGCCCCGTCAATGTGCATTACATCCTCTAAAAGGGCTTGTTTTTGCGACTGACGGGCTCAGAGCGATAGGTGTGTTGTCAATAGTGTCTGACATCTAACATTAGGGTAAGGATCCCTACAGAGAAATACTACTTTTACCTTTCGCTTAATCCGCTTTTGGTTTGTATCTATGTCCAACCAAGTCTCGCTCAAGTATTACTGGACCAGTGTTAAAAAATGTTTTTCACATTTGTCTATTAGGCCTAAAATCATGTTCCAGGTTGAAATATCCAGAAGTTACCCTTTGAGCCCCAGGCAGGGTAAATGGATGGTAAATAGTAAATGGACTGCTTTTATATAGCGCTTTTATCCAAAGCGCTTTACAAGTCATGCCTCACATTCACCCATTCATACACCCATTAAACCGCCGACGGCGGAGTCAGCCATGTGCAAGGAGACAGCCAGCACGTCAGGAGCAGTTAGGGGTTAGGGTGTCTTGCTCAAGGACACCTCCACACTACAATTTTGCTAGGAGGAGCCGGGGGATCGAACAAGAGTACTTTCCGGTTGTCAGACGGCCGACCGCTCTACATTCTGAGCTACTGCTGCCACGGTTGGGGTGAGGCCTCTTGCTCCACTGGGTGGATCAAAACCCTGAACATTGGCAGTCTGGCGGTCGCAAGGCGCGAGTCACGAGTCACGAGTCTAGACACTGACCCAAACCCGTCCCCTACCCAGGGAATCGCATCGCCCACGCGGTGCCAACGGCACGCGGTGTTGACCGCTTCACGTTTCACACTGGGGAGAAGCAGCAGCAGTGGGACCGTTGATCAATACGTGTTGACTGTTGACTGACGGGATGTTTGACAGGATGTTTTGGACTCCTGACCGAAAGCACATGGTCAACGTGCTTCTGAAATAAGCTGGGTGGGTTTGTGTCCGTGTGCACGCGCCTCTGTTGTTATCTACAATTTGTCTCAGGTGTGTGTGTGTGTGTGTGTGTGTGTGGTGTGTGTGTCTTTGTGTGTGATCTATTTCCTTTTCCTGTTGTCTGAGGTATGACTTTAATACCTTGAACCGATCGGTCGTAGTTGACTCTACAACTTCATTGATTTGACAGCTTTTGTGTTTCGTGTTTCACAATATATTTGATGCATCGTGTTATGGTTAAGCTAGCTAACTTCCCTGTAAGTATTATTGTCCTTTCATAAGAAATACGAGGTTGCACCACAATGTAAACTATGCCCTATTCTCCTTGTGAGTGTTGAACCAACAACGAGTTTCATTTGCGGTGTCAGCTAATGC
>CM051014.1:7505796-7515796 GCA_027704905.1 Muraenolepis orangiensis | reverse complement strand
TGTGTGTGTGTGTGTGTGTGTGTGTGTGTGTGTGTGTGTGTGCACACTACACACACACATCATCCATACATATGCGTGTGTGTGTGTGGGGGCCTCGCTGGATTCTCAACCAAATATGGGCCTACCCCATCTACCCCCGTTGGAAGCAGCCTCAGCCAGTGGGTGTCTCAAATGACCACTCAAGTGTGGTGCGAGGGGTCAGGTCAAGGCCTGTGTGTTGCGCTGCACGGTAGCACTAGTACTAGCAGTAGTAGCACTAGTACTAGCAGTAGTAGCACTAGTACTAGCAGTAGTAGCACTAGTACTGTGAACTGTGCACTGAGTGAGGCAAGGCACTACATTACATTATTGTATTACATTATATCAACAACTCAAAACTAGTAGAAAGAAAGCATTGTATTTTTTTTACTTTTTATGGTGTTTGGAAGGCAATGTTTCACAATAAACCTAGCAAATCCTTTTTTCTATTTGATGAACCGCTAGTTAAAACGCACCACAGCGAAGATGAGGCAGCCTTAACTGCCCCACTGACCCACTTACCGTATGTTTCAAGACCATTGGAACCGCTCGGCCTGATTTCTTGCAGTATTCCCTTCTGTCCACAGGGGGGCGACGTCCACCACGGAGCGCTGCAGCCCTCCGGAGCTGATCTCTGACCTTCATCTCTGAGCTGTAGAGGAGCCAGGGGGAACAAAATCCAGATTATTATTCACACTTAACACACACACGACTGAGGAACAGTGACTATTATCCTACGACTCTAATGCACATGTGTTTCATTTCCATGCATGGAGAGTGTTGCTAATCAATGGCAACTGTCAATGGCAGGAAAGGGTTGGAGATGGGCTGTATATCCAGCACCATTACAGCTCATATTCCTTTAAACTGACTGCTTTCGAGGCCTATCTCTGTACAGCAGAGACTGTTAACATTGGCTCATGTTGTCTAAGGATGTATCCCTAGAACTGTTTCACTTGGGGGTATTTTGAAACCGTGTTTCGTGTGTGTGTCGTCTTATTAACTTGTAAAGTGTCCTGTTACACTTTATAATCACATTGTTTTTGCGGGCCGTCCGAAGCACTTTGGGGTGAACGACGTTTTTCGAAGAGTCGCCCGCCGTTCGAAACACAAAGTATATTATTAGGATTATTATTATTATAGTGATAATAATAATACACTAAAAATATACAACGACGGGATCATATATGAAATGCATACCAGTTTTTGTTCCGCGGCGGGTCACGTGACACACATCTGGAGCCCATTGGTTCTTGCCTCTCTGCGTGTGTATGCAGTAATGTGGCACCCCCATCCCAAGCTCCCTACATGGGAGCTATAGGAGGGGAGACCCGTCTCCACTCCTACTAGCCGCTACCTATAGCTCTTCTTAGCTACCTTTAGCTCTTCTTAGCTACCTTTAGCTCTTCTTAGTTACCTATAGCTCTTCTTAGCTACCTTTAGCTCTTCTTAGTTACCTATAGCTCTTCATAGCTACCTATAGCTCTTCTTAGCTACCTATAGCTCTTCTTAGCTACCTACAGCTCTTCTTAGCTACCTATAGCTCTCCCCAGCTACCTATAGCTCTTCTTAGCTACCTTTAGCTCTTCTTAGCTACCTATAGCTCTCCCAGCTACCTATAGCTCTTCTTAGCTACCTTTAGCTCTCCCCAGCTACCTATAGCTCTTCTTAGCTACCTATAATGACCTTCCTTCAAAACCTTGTAACTCCGCGATCAACCAAAGCAGAGAGAACACACAAACACCGGGGTCCATAATACACACACACACACACACACACACACACACACACACACACACACACACACACACACACACACACACACACACACACACACACCCCCCCCCCCCCCCCTCTGGGTCTGGCTGCGCATTGTTTAAAAAAAGTTGTTTCATTGAACAAGTGTGTTTTCCCAACCAGGCAAATTCTGCTCCCTTTCGTCTAAAATAAAGTGCCATGTTATTTTTTTCTTCTTCTTAAGGTTTGTCACAAGGTATGACAGCAGTTGTCCAGGTTTTAATGTTTCAATAAAGTTGTTAAAGAAAAAAACTGCCGGCTCGGTTTCACGTGTGAGTCGTGCCGCTGCTGTGTGGTAATACATCAAAGTTTTACTAACGTCCCAATTTCAAGTCGCTTTGGATAAAAGCGTCTGCTAAAAGACTTATATAAGGTGCTCTCTCTGGTTAAAATGACTTTTTATCATGATTTTATAAGATGACGGCGGAGTTTGTTTCTCACTGTATTCTTACTCTCTTTAGTACATATTAACTCATTGTACAATCTAGTTCAACCGGTGAGTCGAGCGATAACACCGCTCCAGTGGAAAGATGTGGTGTGTGTGTGTGTGTGTGTGTGTGTGTGTGTGTGTGTGTGTGTGTGTGTGTGTGTGTGTGTGTGTGTGTGTGTGTGTGTGTGTGTGTGTGTGTGTGTGTGTGTGTGTGTGTGTGTGTGTGTGTGTGTGTGTGTGTGTGTGTGTGTGTGTGTGTGTGTGTGTGTGTGTGTGTTGCGGATGTGTGAGTCTCATGAGTGCTATTGAAAAGCCCTGCCCTTCTTATTCATTATGTGTCAATTAAATATGCCGTCCATCTCTAGGGAGGATGACTAACTGCCAGACCAGTGTCCCCCCCACACACACACACACACACACACACACACACACACACACACACACACACACCACACACACACACACACACACACACACACACACACACACACACACACACACACACACAGCGCGCTGGGTCTGGCTTGGGCACAGATTCACTGTAGGCTCGGGTTACAGGGCACACAGAAGAGAAAGACTGTTGAACACACACACACACACACACACACAAACACTTAATCTGTCATTTACTGTCTCACACACACAATAGAAGAAAAGAACAAACACATATGCACACACATAGATGCATGCACACACACAAACGCCCACACACACACACACACTTAATCTGTCATTTACTGTGTCTCACACACAATAGAAGAAGAACACATACGCACACGCATAGATGCAGGCACACACACACACACACACACGCACACACATAGATGCACGCACACACACACACACACACACACACATACACAGTGGGTATGTGTCTGGCAACTGTCTGGCACACAACTACAGAAAACACAGCACACTCACAAGCATTCCCAGAGAAACATGCATGCAAACACACACACACACACACACACACAAACACACATACACACACAAACACACACACACACTCACAGTTGGCCAGTCACTGTCTCACACACACACAATAGCAGAAAACATTTCAACACAGCCCCCCTACCCAGTGTGTGTCAAGGCAGCAAGTAAAAGAGGGATGGGGGTGGGGGGTGAAGGGGGGGTCTGTCTGCCTGCCGTCCCCCACAGCTGGAAGTGTGATTTGCCTGGCGTCAATCTCTCAGACAAACTTCCTGTTTCCCTCCCTCTCTCTCTCACTTACTACTGCTCTCTCTCACTTACTACTGCTCTCTCTCTCTCTCTCTCTCTCTCTCTCTCTCTCTCTCTCTCTCTCTCTCTCTCTCTCTCTCTCTCTCTCTCTCTCTCTCTCTCTCTCTCTCTCTCAGCAGGAAATTACGTTTCCCACCCTGCTGCCAAAAGTCAAGGAAGTAAACGTGTATGTGCACATGCACATGTGTGTGTATGTGTGAATGTCAATGCCCTTGTGTTTGTGTGTGTGTGTGTGTGTGTCGGTGTCCATGCTTGCTTATGTGTGTGTGTCTGTGTGTGTGTGTGTGTGTGTGTGTCTGTGTGTGTATGTGTGAATGTCAATGCCCTTGTGTTCAAGTGTCCTTGAACTTGCCCACCCGTGTGTGTGTGTGTGTGTGTGTGTGTGTGTGTGTGTGGGTGTCCATGCGTGCGTGCGTGTTGGTGTGTGTGTGTGTGTGTGTGTGTGTGTGTGTGTGTGTGTGTGTGTGTGCGCACGCGCTCATTGTGCTCACGTCTGTATGCCAATGCATGTTTTCACTAAAAGTGCTACAAAGGAGGAGTTGGAGAAGAGGAGGCGTGTGTGTGTGCGTGCCTGTGTGTGTGCATGTGTGTGTGTGTGTGTGCGCGCCTGTGTGTGTGTGTGTGTGCGCGCCTGTGTGTGTGTGTGTGTGTGTGTGTGTGTGTGTGTGTGTGTGTGGGGGATGCGGGAGAGGATGAGGGAGGTCCTGTGTGAGGGAAGATGTGGAGCAGCCCCCTCTGGTTCATATTACACCCCGGCTGTCAGTAGAGGGCCCGGGTCCAGAGGAGAGGGGAGCTCAGACCAAACCGAGGGAACCACCAGAGCTGCTCTCTCTCTCTCTCTCTCTCTCTCTCTCTCTCTCTCTCTCTCTCTCTCTCTCTTTTATCACCCCCACCCCCACCACCACCCCCACCACCCCCACCCTCCTCTCAGTGGATCCATCTCACTGGACGTTTATGGAGACTTCAGCCTCCCTCCGTGGAAAATGAAGATCTCCTCTGCGGTCTTCGCTCTCCTGACTCGGTTCTTCTTCTTCTTCGGAGGTAAGGTATCACTAGTACACTGGAGGTAAGGGATCACTAGTACACTGGAGGTAAGGGATCACTAGTACACTGGCATGGTGCAAAGGAGCTGATGTGATCGATATTTGGTTATTGGAAGAAGTGAGACGTTCTACGCCGATGGCTCAAGCCTGGTTCTGTGTGTGTGTGTGTGTGTGTGTGTGTGTGTGTGTGTGTGTGTGTATACTAGTGACAATACGTTGAGACGTGTGAATCGGAATATTTTCAATAGTTTGAGGTTGGCGCGTGGGTTTGCGGTGGTACGGCATATGTTTTATGTATGGCTTTTTATGGCTACGGTCATGTGCGGTAATCTGTGAACTCACATGGATGTAGGACGTATATAATAAGGGTGGTTTGTGGTGGCGAGAGAGAGAGAGAGAGAGAGAGAGAGAGAGAGAGAGAGAGAGAGAGAGAGAGAGAGAGAGAGAGAGAGAGAGAGAGAGAGAGAGAGGAGAGGGAGAGAGAGAGAGAAAGAGAGAGAGAGAGTGAAAGAGGAAGAGAGAGAGAGAGAGAGAGAGAGAGAGAGAGAGAGAGAGAGAGAGAGAGAGAGAGAGAGAGAGAGAGAGAGAGAGAGAGAGAGAGAGAGAGTGAAAAATAAACCCTAAGCCTATGGAAATGAAAAGAAGAATAACAACAAAACCAAAAAAAAAGGAAGATTAAAAAGAAAAGAAACCGCCTGGAAAGCAGGTCTGATTTCATGTGTTTTTCTGCTTACTGGCTGTGGAATCGGGGATGTTGTGAAACGGCCAAAGGGTGGAAAAAGCAGTTAAGGGACGTTCAGCACCTCAGAGCTCCTCAGCTCAGTCCTCCCCCCACAGAGTTTTACAACTCTGGTTGTTAATGGAAGTTGGCTCCAGGCTCTTAAGTTTCCTCACACACATCGTGGATTCGTCATTGACCCAGACACAGATAAGGCGGCACTAACGTAACGAATAGAGTTGTTTTTACTTAAAAACTAAATCAGGACTAACTAGAGGGACTAACTCAGTAGTAGCGCATACCTCCGACACACTAAAAAGTCCCCTGGATTCGGATTCCCATCTGGATCTGGATCGGCGGCAAAATCCATCAACTGTTCCTTGGGACAAAAGTAGTCTAACCACCAAGTTTTGTCAAATTCCGTACAGAACTTTTAGAGTTATTCTGCAAACAGACAAACAGACAAAGAGGGGCGAAAACATAACCTCCGTCCCATCCTTGATCGCGGAGGTAAAAATCAAAAAGAGACGCATGTGATGGTGCTTCCACAAGATACAAGATATTTGTATAGGCCATTTGTAACAAGTACATTGGAATGCTTACTCCCCATTCCCTCCCGCAGTTTACATCTCCAAAACAATACCATCAAAATAATATATACGATCAAAATAAACCAAAAAAGAGCACGTGCAAATGTTTTTTTTTACAAAAAAAAAAGTGCCAGTAGTGCAGCAGCATTGTGAACACAGTGCAGTACAGTGCAGTAACTGTGATGAGTCCAGAAAGTCCAGCAAAGTATGTAGGTGTGATGTTAATGGAAATGTTATGAAAGTGGCAGCACTCCTAGCAGTTCAGTAGGCGCACTGCCTGTGGATAAAAACTATCCTTAAACCTGGTTTAAACTTAAACTTGCATCCATTGTCTGTACGACAACAACATGGACACAATCCATGTTCTTCCACTTCCTCTTCCATCTCCTTTCCAGATTCATGTCGGGCCATAAACGTCACCGTCACGCCCGCCCCCTTCACCGTGGCCCGGGAGGGCGACAACGTGACGCTGACCTGCACCGTGTCCCAGCGACGCCGGAACACCGCCCTGCCCGTAGTCAGGTGGACCTTCCTGCCGGCCGCCGCCGAGCGGCCCGAGGACGAGGTCCTGGTGGCCCGCGTCAACATGAGGAAGGAGCGCTTCTACGGCAACTACACCAAGAGCTTCCAGTGGCCCAAGCTGCGGCTGACCGTGGTGAAGCAGGGCAAGGTGTTCGACCTGCTGGTCCTCAACGTGTCCGAGGGGGACCGGGGCCTCTACATCTGCCGGGTCCAGGAGTTTAGGAGGCACCGGGAGCGCTGGAAGGCCTTCAGCAACGGCACCGCCGCCACGGAGCTGAGAGGTTTGGAAGCTTTGGTCCTTTCTTTTGCAGGCCAATTTTGGTCCGGTGAAATGTTTGCCTTCCCTGTATTATTGTTTTGTATGGTGTGCGAGGGTTGCCAAGTACGACCGCATTTGCAGCAGCGTTTAGCGGCGAGAAACTTCACACAGGAACGCAAACAATGGGGGGAGTGGGCCTCAGATTAGGAAAGTGTCAGTTCCGATTACATTCTCCAATTCCGGATCAATATGGTTAGGATACAAGATACAAGATTTGTATTGGCCATTTGCAACAAGTAGAATGGAATGCTTACTCCCCATTCCCTCCCAGTATGAATTTCTAAGACTGAAGTCTCTCTCTCGTCTGCGTCTTTAGCTTCGCTGTTGCCGTTTCTGTGTTCCTCCGCACCTTTCAGGATTAGATCACCATGGGGCAATAATACCAATATCCACGCAAACATGCCGTTTTTTAATAGTTTGGCTCAGTGACAACAGAAATGTGTGTCTGAGGGTAAGCTCCCTTCCACACATGTTGGTTTCCCGTTGTCTTTTGAAAAAGTAAGCAGGTTTAAAGAAGTACTACTACTAGACCACTGCTATGTAACCAGTCTCCGGGTGGCGAACACACAGAGAACACACAGAAACGCCGTAATTATTGCCAAGTAGAAACTGAATTGAATGACCGTGAAACTATTGGAGGCAAATCTAACACATAGTTTGTCAGACCACAAGTCGATGCTCCACACCGGCTCTCAGAGACGAGCTGGTTAAAATGGAAGAGTTTAAAATGTTCGATCCATGCACAGTCGTGGTTAATTACACACTAATAAGAAATCCAATCCACCAGAACACTCAAGTACAAACAAATGCTCTTCTTCTCTGGCGTCGGCCCATACTCCAACTCTCTCCAGACCAATACTGCATGACTTGGTTCATCCGACTCACATGGAACTGACTTCACTAAGTAGCTGATGATGCTGGTTTTCATTTAAAGATGAGGAGGAGGAGGAGGAGGAGGAGGAGGAGGAGGGGAGGAGGAGGAGGAGGTTGTGGGGTGGTGGTGGGGGTGGGGGTGGTGGTGGTGGTGGTGGCGAGGGGGAAGGAGGCTGTCATCGGTTAGGAACATACCGAAAAAAGAAAAGAGAAGCCTCCATCGCAATACGTCATGTCTTTGAAAGAGTCGTCTTGAGGAAAGAGCAGGAGCGCTTGCGGTATTTGATGGCAGTGGCTGCCTCTATTGGATGAGTGGGCATTTAGTCGTGTGCTAGATATTAAAGCCAAGCCCATGGTCGGGGTTTTGTGTGCCTAGCGGCGATGGAGACTTTGCGAAAGATTGAGTTTCTCGCTTCTATGTGGCGGTAATTTGGTGTCAATCTTCATTAAGGAATCAAGGGGGTATATTTGGGGTAGGAGTGGCAGGGATAGGTTCCCGTATACCCAACACTAAGGGATGTTTAAAACGGCCAACCCCTAAAATCAAACGAATGTCCATACAGACCAAGCCCAGCTAGATCTAGTATTTTTCCTTTTCCCGACCCCTCTGTGGATATCAGGGGCCTCCTCCATCGCACTTTGAGCCGGGACGCTGCACACCAGATGGAACTTGTTCCATGGAAAAAGCTCACCGGCTGGGTGACATCCAGGGTGTCGACAGCCAAGTCTGAGCAGACCGCCCCTCGGTAGACACATTGGTCTCCTTCACAAAAGACCTGTTGACATTGGCTCCGACCCGGAGTCCCCCAAAAAGGAATACAGCTCTAGAGGAGAAAGCCTGGAATAGGGACAGGATATATTTGTGTGAATTGCGGTGAATGGTGTTTGTTTTTCCCCTTCTTCTATGACGACCCGTCGAGTGACGAGGCTGGCGAAGACGTGAGTCTTCACCTTTCGTGGTCATGGGGCGGCTGTAGCTCAAGTCTGTCGGGACTTGGCCATGGAACCGGAAGATCGCCGGTTCAAGTCCCCGAAACACCTGGGCACTGCCGAGGTGCACCTTGAGCAAGGCACCAGACCTCTACACTGCTCCCCGGGCGCTGTATATAACAATAGCTGCCACTGCTCCTAATACTAGGATGGTCGGATGGATGATGAGGTGCTTCTTTTGTTTTGTTTATATGTTGCATCTTTCAAATTTTGCAATGTATTTTTTTGGGGGGAAGGGAAGGGGGAATACACATCTCAAAGCTGACATTTGTCCCCTCCAACGTTCCAAAATGACAACGAGATTCACCAGTTACAACGCGATCACTATTTCACGACTGACACCAAGAGTCACGACCTTCAGGGGTTTAATCTTTCAGTAAATTTGCCAAGCATCACAGATATACTATGTGTGCTCCTTGGAGGAGCACACACACTTTTTTGGAGAAAGAAATGGCCTCCCTGACTGTAGTTTAAAGTGAGGGCTGTCCTAGATTTCTTGCCAACATAGAATACCTCTTAGGGCCTCCAATTGTGTTTACTTTACTAGGTGAGAGAGAGACACACCAAATGTGTGTGTGAGAGAGGGACATTGTGTGTGTGTGTGTGTGTGTGTGTGTGTGTGTGTGTGTGTGTGTGTGTGTGTGTGTGTGTGTGTGGCTGTGTGAGTGAGAGAGAAATTAAAACAAATGGATTTCCTGTGGTCACACCATTAGGTAACCAGGTGTTTCCACCATCACATGTGACCACACACACACACACACACACCCCACACACCACACACACACACACACACACACACACACACGCACTGACACGCTGGCCAACTTCCATGCTTAGGTGCTCTATACACATGGTCAAATAGCAGAACAGGGCGGACAGGAGCGGAGCGCCACATAAACAATAAGCAGCGCGGGATGGGTCAGACGCGTGCCGGGGGGCTCCCAGAAATAGCTTTAGTTTAGAAGAAGCATGGGTAGGAAACGGACGTGGCGTGGGTCTTAAGAATAGAGCTGGCGGAACACAGCAGGCTTCCCTTTTCAAACGATGAGCGAAGTGGAAAATAAACTGAAAACTCCAAATTTGGGTATTCTGGTAGTGCATGATTTAAAAAATGTGTTTCACACATGAAATACAAAACAAGGTGCAACAGTTCAAAAATAACCTCATATTGAGTGAGTGAGTGAGTGAAGTGAGTGAGTGAGTGAGTGAGTGAGTGAAGTGAAGTGAGAATAGATAAAGACATTCAGAGAAAAGTCAGAAAAACAGTCGAGGCTTTGACACGACACAACAAAATCACCAAACAAAAACGGTTAAAGTTATGCAGAGGAACCGCTGGCTGGGACAGAGCAGACACAGACGGCGATTCAAGCTCAAATTTGGGCTGAATCTATTTACGTTCACAGCACCACAATATCTGGCGTGTCGGAAGTGGCCGTCATTCAAATGAACAAGGCACTGTTT
>CM051014.1:7455796-7500796 GCA_027704905.1 Muraenolepis orangiensis | reverse complement strand
TTCTCTCTCTCGACCCTGGTCGAAATTGTGCAAAACGCATTTAAAAAGCATTTTTAAAGTGCCAGTAGTGCAGCAGCATCATGAATACAGTGCAGTACAGTGCATTCACTGTAATGAGTCCAGAAAGTCCAGCAAAAGTAGGATAGTGTAATGTAATATGTGTGACCATGTTATGATAGTGACGGCACTCCTAGCAGTTCAGTAAACGTACTGCCTGTGGATAAAAACTGAAGAGAAACATACACCATTGGAAGGGTTTTAAGAGCATGTGAACACTGGATGGACTGGATGGTCTGGCTTATGTCGCACAGGAGACACCAGATCACCATTTGGTCGGCTGGAAGGCGCTGACTTGTTTGTATTGTGTTGTGTTCCATAGTTCCAATCAGAGACAAAGTGCGGAAACCCAAACTTCTAAAGCCGCAACCGAGGAAAGTGGTTCTGGTGAGTCTGAACCCCCCCCACCCCCCCCCTTACCCCAACCCCAAGATCAGACCTCAAAGTTGCATCATGGAGGCTTCCAGACACACAGGGATTTGATTGATCAAATATATGCTGTTGTCTTCTTCTTCTTCTTCTCCTTCTTCTTGGTAATATTGTCTGTTTGATTGTACCGGTGCTTGGTTTGCCATTGCTACCCAGATTTGACCAATGGAGGACCTTGTGTTTTGAGTTTTTGGTTTTCTTGTTTTACCAATGCATGCCCATTGCATAGCAGCTATGGTACTTCATGAGATTATAGATCAATTATAAACCATACCAAAACCATATCATATTAGCCCACCAGTTCTGTCTGTCTGCTTTTGAAGCACACAGCGGTGAAAATGTATAACCCTCCGCCATTTTCCACCCCACCCACTGACCACAACATCCCCTCCTTCCCTCTGGGTCTTTCCTCTCTCTCTCTCTCTCTCTCTCTCTCTCTCTCTCTCTCTCTCTCTCTCTCTCTCTCTCTCTCTCTCTCTCTCTCTCTCTCTCTCTCTCTCTGTTCTCAACATCATTTTCTATCATTTCCTTTCCTCCGCCCATCCCTCTTTCTACTCCCACCCTTCCTTTCCCTGTGGATACCTCTCTCTTCACGCTTTAATTGTCTTCTATCTCTTCCCCTCTCTCTCTCTCTCTCTCTCTCTCTCTCTCTCTCTCTCTCTCTCTCTCTCTCTCTCTCTCTCTCTCTCTCTCTCTCTCTCTCTCCCTCTCTCCCCTCCCCTCTCCCTCTCTCTCTCCTCTCTCCCCCCCCTCTCCCTCTCTCTCTCTCTCTCCCCCCCCCCTCTCCCTCCCTCTCGCTCTCTCGCTCTCTCTCCCCCCTCTCTCTCTCTCTCTCTCTCTCTCTCTCTCTCTCTCTCTCTCTCTCTCTCTCTCTCTCTCTCTCTCTCTCTCTCTCTCTCTCTCTCTCTCGCTCTCTCTCGCTCTCTCTCGCTCTCTCTCGCTCTCGACCCTGGTTCTCCCTCTCCCCCCTCCCTCCCTCTCCTCTCTCTCTCTCTCTCTCTCTCTCTCTCTCTCTCTCTCTCTCCCTCTCTCTCTCTCTCCTCCCCCCCCCTCTCCCTCCCTCTCCCTCTCTCTCTCTCTCTCCCCCTCTCCAGGCGAAGATAGCCGAGGAGAGCCTGACCTACGCGGAGCTGGAGCTGGTGAAGCCTCTCCCTGAGACCAAGGCCTCGTGTACGGGCACAGTGTACGCCCAGATACGCTTCCAAGAGAGGAGACTCTGAACGGGAGACTAAATACCTGTGTGTTACTGTCTATTTATAGTATGTTTTTAATGGTTTTGTATATGCAAGTATACCGTATATAACGAATGATTTTATGATTGTATTTTTGGCTGTATGTTTTGGTGTTTGAGGCATCCTGGAATCTAACTTTACCGTTTGGAGTTTTAACTGTTAAAGTAAAAAAGTAACACATTTTCAACGCTAGATGAATGCACGCAGGAGTACTGGACCTCCTCTCCGCCCAAATGTAGCTTGCGGTTTCCCCCGAGTCTCTTATCGGTTTCATCCCATCTCACGGTATGTGTGTCTTGTTTAAAATGACCACAGATGTCGGAGGCTGGCGTTTAAGGCGGCGATAAGCCCCGACTCAAGTTATCACAAACCCCTTTTATCTGGCGCCAGCATTCAGAGGCTGCTAGTGACACACACACACACACACACAAATACTTGTATACACACACACACACACACACCAGGGTGTAGACTTAATTATTACTTGAGACAAAAAACGAACAAAAAGACAACACGTGTGTGCTTTGCCGTTAGTTAGTTAATAATAAGCAGTGAGAGTATATGATCCCGTTATTGCTGGGGTTTGTACCTAGTAATACGGAAGACGGGCACCATGGCTGGTGTATATATATATTGTTTATATTGATTACGCGGTAGGGATCCCTCACTCCTCTTAAAAAAAGTGAGTGACATTTCTCAAGAGTTGCTTTTCTTTTTTTTTTTTTTTATCCTCCATCTCAGCCATCTCAGCCAACTCTAGCTGGGGGCTCCATCTCTGTCGGGGTATCAATCCAGCCCCTCGCTCAGCCGCCCAGACACACTGGCACCATCCCCCCCCCCATTTCCCCCAGACATGACTATCTCACCGACTGTTCCGTCTAGATAAAACCCACGTACAGCTTTCACTGACACACTTGCACTGTGTGTGTGTGTGTGTGTGTGTGTGTGTGTGTGTGTGTGTGTGTGTGTGTGTGTGTGTGTGTGTGTGTGTGTGTGTGTGTGTGTGTGTGTGTGTGTGTGTGTGTGTGTGTGCTCTCTGATCACCACTGGCACGCCTCGTGGCTGCACCACTCAAGCCAAGGATCTGTTTTGAAAAGTTGAATATTAATATAACAGAATGAAAAAAAGCCTTCTCGTCTTTTACGTTCAAGTCTTTTCGGCTGCCCAAAAAAAAAGGGAAGACGATGACATACTCGGCGATGCCGCCGCACGTGAAACCAATTTTGGAAGAGTGCGTGTGTTTGGAATAAAGACGTTGAATTCGCCACAATTGCTCCAACAGTGAGGATTCCTGGAGCTGGCTAGCTAACCACAGTGTTATGAGTCACATATACCGACGACGATGACTAGCGCAGAAAACGGGTGTGTATGAAGATTGTGGACAACGAAGGAACCTCCCCCCCCCCCCCCCCTTCTCTCCTCCAATATATCTCCTATAGTGGTCTTTTACTACGCTGCAGGGGTCAGCAGAAGAAGTGTCATAAAAAGTCCAGAAACTGTGAAATGCGGAGAGGCCTCCAAACCACATTGTCCTTAATGGGGGAGGCTCTCAGACTAACTAGACCCATGTGTTGTGAACCTCGACTCTCTCTCTCTCTCTCTCTCTCTCTCTCTCTCTCTCTCTCTCTCTCTCTCTCTCTCTCTCTCTCTCTCTCTCTCTCTCTCTCTCTCTCTCTCTCTCTCTCTCTCTCTCTCTCTCTCTCTCTCTCTCTCTCTCTCTCTCTCTCCCCAACATTCCACCGATCTTTTGTACATTTTTTTTTTATAAATTTCATTTATTTTGTCACTGTCATTTGTGTACATCTAAAACAGTACCAGTGTGTATTGGGAGTGTAAAGTAAAAAGTTACAACAACCAAACAAAAACAGAAACGTGAGTGAATGTTGTGGGTGTTGTCTCGAAGGGTTGGTACAGTTTATACAGGCCTGCTATTGTGGCCGCCTTGTGTCAAATACATCAAGGTTACAAGAAGCAGCAGTGTCTGAGGGTTTGCTGCTCTGAGATGTACGTACCTCTCTCTATTTTTAAACCGAGGGCTGGGTGGGCCTATATTTCAAGAGCAAGACCCACCACGGTTTGCTAGAGTGGCATTTTTTTTTTGTTAATAAATCTAGTTAGGCATAGTTTGACGATGAACTTTCACTACCGCTTCCCGCTACCACCTGTTGCTTTAGTTTCATGGCGCTATGATGCTACTGCCACCAGTTAGCTAGCTAGCGTAACGTTTATGATCGCCACAAGGTAAGCCACTTTTTTGACAAAAAGATAGATAGAATAGAGCAAGATAAACAACGTCGCCGTAAGAGTGGACTAAAATTGCAAACCGTGTTTTGGGTTAATTTGAGATACTGAGGCGTAATTGGGAGAAAGCAGCTACTCGTTATACGCGTCTCCTACTCCGTCCAATTGGCCCGTCTTGGGTTGCTTGGAGGGAACGGAGCCTGGTACACCTCCGAGCCAGCGCTTTAATGAGGGGTAGGGCTCAAGCTGCCGGGGCAGATGGGTGTCAGCTGCTTTTGTGGCGGTTGAGCCACAGTAATGAGAGAGGAATGAGCTCTCAATTTTAGCCTTCGTTGGGTTGTTGTTGTTTTTTTTCTTTTCATACATAGTTATGTTTGCTAAAAGATATTTAAACGGGACAAGCCCCTGTGTGGGAATGTGAGATGCGATGGTAGCGTAAGAGAAAATATAAATAGAACGCCGGCCAAATTGTAGCTAATTATGAAGAAAAATAGACGCTCAACGTCATTTGGGAGGAAGGAAACAGGAAACGTATAAGGATGGAGAGATTAAATGCTGTTAAATTGAGGAGGATATCTTTCATGCCAGTTCATAACTCATCATGAAAGAAACAGTTTTTTCTTAAAAGTTTAACAACAAATGAATAATGATATTTCTGTCTCCAAAATGGACCCACATTTGGCCTCTGACTAGGTGTTACATGTAGGCTTATCACAAAACCACCAAAAGACATTCTCATATAGCCTTGACAAGATCCATTTGAAACCCAGCTGATCCAATCCACCTCAATAATCATCGATCAAGCTAACATCTGGTGGAACGCGGACAACGTGTTTATAAAACAAGCAGAGCTCTTTAAACTCCTGGCCCTCGACCCCGGGACAATTGGACAGGCCTGGTTTTTCAGACGGCGCAAAATAAAGCCACATGCAGTTGGGAGTTAGCATAAACACACAGGGGACTGCCTGGTTCGCCATAGCAGTGTTTTTCCAAAACATGTCCCAGAGGCTATCGCTCACCCGGCCGCTAACGCTAACCGGCGCCATTAACCTTGTTTTGAATTACAAGGCCTTCCAAACACACATGGATAAAGACACACCCGTCATTACATAGACAAAACCAAGGTCCATAACAAACCAAAAGATAGGCTGACGCGTCTACACTGTTTACTTACTTACGTTTTCACAATTGTTTGCTGTTGTTTTACAGCCTGCATTGAGGCTACAAAATCCCACAAGTCCTACACAATAACCTGACCTGTGAGATGGACCATCCATCTATCTTTATTTCAACCCATCCGTCCATCTATAGGCCTGTTTCTGTCTGTCGAAGATGATTAGTAATTGCCAGACCTATTGAATATCCAACACAGTGTGGCATAACAAACACACGCCACAAACACATCCTTTGCCATTACAGATACAGAACAGAACCTCACTCGGGGTTGGGCTACAGACTCCATATAGCAAGATGACACCATGGACATGGAAACTAATTACCCACAGATGACAAAGCCAACAGGCTCGGGCAAAACGTTGCCTGCAGCAGCAGCAGCAGTAAAATAATGATGGGGGGGAAGGGAAGAAGGAAAGGTGAAATGCCGGAAGGTGTTGACCGAAGGACTTCAGAAGGGTGTGAAGATGTAGGCAGCACTGAGAGTTTGAAGAGGGCCACTATATGGTCTGACTCTACAAAAAGGGCTGCATCTCCTTTTTCATTTCCATTTTTCTCATTTGTGAAATTGTTTTCTTTTCTCGTATTTTTCTCTCTTTCCTTCCATCCTCAATTTTTCAGAGAAACCTTTGGGTGCACACACACACACACACACACACACACACACACACACACACACACACACACACACACACACACACACACACACACACACACACACACACACACACACACACACACACACACACAGATCATATTCCATGTAATTGAAACTGGTGCGTTGAGTACTTTTCCTCAATTAGGTCAGAAAGTTAGTGTGCTCAACTTGTCACCTGAACTGCATTGCTGCTACTTCATGGCATAACATTCATAATATAGTGCTCACAATCAATCAAATATGCACACATTTCAAGCAATTAAAATACACTTTTCTTTCAAATCGCAAAAAAAGGAATCCAATTTCCCAAAAATAGCAGCCACATTTTCCCATTGGGAAGCCAATTTCACCTTTGGACTTGTGTATGTATGAATGAGAAGTACAGAGAGAAGGTGAACAGTATTTACACAGATAGCCCTCGTGTATCACCACAGCGCCGTCTGCCGGCGAAGTCGAGGTACTGCCTGGTATTTAGTCGTCACATTAGCAAAGCCCTCCTCCATTAAACTAATTATAGATTATATGGCTGGCGGGGCAAGCTATTTGACGTGCCGATTGATGTGTTAACGTGATATCCAAACACACCAGTGCCAAAACCTGGGAAATAGGTCAGACACCAGTCTATTTACACACTCAAGTCAAGTCTGGTTGTCACCTTTGCCACAGTTGTTCTTTTACGTTTATACTAAATATGCACAGAAATAAACACAAAATAATGCACTAATGGCGTATTTCCAGACTATATTATTGAAATGGGTTTCACTTCATAACACTCCTAAGGTCCTGTTCACACCTGCGTGCAGTGCACCCCAGACAGGTTGTTCGCTATATAGCATAGAAGCCCATTCAACGTCAAACGTCCACATTAAGACTCATTCTAAACACACTCATGTGATTCTCATATGACCGATATCGGCCTTCTGATGAATGTGTCACCCTTCATTTTTCGATTAGTTGTCATTTTTTTAAACGTTTAAAAGTGAGAAACAAAGACCTACTTTTTCCTCCACCTTGACGATGAGAAAAATCCCTTTATTTATTTTCTGGTATCGCGCATTAGTAGCAGTAGTAATGCGGCCCGGATTTCGCCTGCTCAGGGATATGCACCAGAACTAAACTGTCCGGATCTACTTCCTGGCATGTGTATAAAAAATAAATCAAAACAAAACGCATACAAAATAGGAATAATATAATATATAATAAATGTCTGTGGTGTGTGTGTGTGTGTGTGTGTGTGTGTGTGTGTGTGTGTGTGTGTGTGTGTGTGTGTGTGTGTGTGTGTGTGTGTGTGTGTGTGTGTGTGTGTGAAAAAACAACACCCACAGAAGTGCCATAAAAGGGATACATTTCCTTTTAAAATGTAACTATGCAAAGCCAAAAGGCCATGACGTCACATTTTTGTGTTCATGACAATTTGTTTTTTCATGGTTGGTTTTTAAATGAAAACCATTGTTCGAAACAATTATGTTAACTGTTGTTGTTTGTTTGATTGTTGCTTGGCCACTAGGGGTACTGGGTTGCCTAGCAACCGAAGCTAAACAATTTCCTCCGGTCCCTCTACGTGCCGGTTGTTAAAGCAAAGGCCACCAACAGAACAGAGGTCTACTCTTTACCAAATCTTGCCTCACACTTCCTCGGTTTCTTCTTTCACGGATCCTGAGTGAGTTCTCGTCTTTTGGTGAGTTAATTATTGAAGGTCCCCGGGGAGAGACGTTATAGTAATAACGTGACTATAGTTAACCAGTAACTTTGTAAGTGTGTGTGCGTGTGTGTATATATGTGTATGTGTATGTGTATGTGTATGTACGTGTGTATGTGCGTGTGTGCCTGCGTGTGTGTGTGCGTTTGTGTGTGTATGTATATGTATATGTATGTATGTGTATATGTATATGTGTATGTGTATGCATATGTTTGTGTATATGTATGTGTATGCAGTGTGCGAACTATACCACGGTCTCCGGGGGAGCCGGTATTTAGTTTTTGTGTATGTACGTGTGTATGTGCGTGTGTGCCTGCGTGTGTGTGTGCGTTTGTGTGTGTATGTATATGTATATGTATATGTATATGTATATGTATATGTATATGTATGTGTATATGTATGTGTATGTGTATGCATATGTTTGTGTATATGTATGTGTATGCAGTGTGCGAACTATACCACGGTCTCCGGGGGAGCCGGTATAGGGGGGGGGGGGGGGGGGTACATGCTGATCCGTGCGTTAATAGCAACAGCACAGACATAGGCCTATTATAAAGAGAACATCTGTTGCACACGGGGTGGTGCCACAGGTCTACATTTACATGAAACGTCCCGATGGATCATGGTCATGTCAACAGATTGCCCGAGCATGTATGGGCTACGCAAACTTCAATCAACTTGACAATAAATAATCCACGGACCACCAATGTAACGTTTGACTGTTTAATTAAATCAACTTAAAATGACTCAAAAACAGGCTACATTGTTTCACATGGGCTATAGCCTATTATGGCTGTAGCCCACACAGAGCCGAACACACGCGATAAGAGCAGCCAGCGGCACCAACCATGAACAATATTAATATTAATAATACAGCTATAGCACAACACAACCCTCTCACTGCCTGGAGAGACGCGACGCCACACACAACACAACGATGCACATAGCCCTTCTCTCATAAGTAGGAGCTTGTGAGTGAGCGGGTCGTGGGTGGAGCTGCGGGCAGCGTGCAAGCAGGCGACACTTTTTTCATGAATCATAAACTCTAAATATAATTTTATTTCACTTATTTTACACCTTTGAAAAAACAAAAACATGCCCAAAATGGAATTTATTTGGTCATCATATCAGTATTTTAGAGAGCTCCCCCCAAATTTCACAAACCATGTTCCCAGGGGAGCTCATGTCACCACTAGGGGAGCTATAGCTCCCCCTGCTCCCCTCCAGTTCGCACCCTGTATGTACGTGTGTATGTGCGTGTGTGCCTGCGTGTGTGTGTGCGTTTGTGTGTGTATGTATATGTACGTGTATGTGTATGTATATGTATGTGTATATGTATATGTGTATGTGTATGCATATGTTTGTGTATATGTATGTGTATGTGTATGTGTATGTATGTGTATATGTACACTGTAAAAAAAACAATTGTAAAAAAACGGTTATTTTCTGGCAGCAGGGGTGCCGGAAAATGTCTGTTGAAAAACAGTAAAGAACTGTCATATTAAAAACATAGATAAACTAAAATAAAACAGTCATTTTCTTTACCATAATAAAGATCTATAACTGTCATTTTACAAGAAAACTCTCTATATTTCCATGAAATCTATTACTTTTAACATATATTAATTGTTGGAATAGAGTCCTACACCTCAAAAATAAAACGAATAGTCTTAAAGAAATGATAAAGAAAAGCTTAATTACAGATCATTTCTGAGCTCATTTACATATAAAAACACAAAAAAAACATGTCATTTTTTAAGTGTTAACATTTATAAACTGTCAAAATACATGCATTTTCTTTTTCTAAATGTAGGTTAACTGTACTTTTACATTGTGTCCCTCTTAATTTAAAATATACAAACTGCAAAAGAATAATATTTTTTTAATATTTCACGTTATGAATTATTATTATTATTAAAATGACAGGACCACTCATTGATTCTTTATGAAAATGTATTATGAGTCTTACCACAATATACAAATTATTGTATTATGCCAATAAAAAGATACATACATTTTTACATACATGACCGGTTTAAGTAAAATAATATATAAAAATCAATAAAAAAATAACAATGAAGCAGAATGACATTTCAGCATTTTAACGGTACTTATTGGCATAAAAGTTGTGGAACACATTTACTAACATACTGTGTGTGTGTGCGTGTGTCCTACTCTCTCCACTCAAAGTCTGCTATGTTTTTCATCAAGGAAAGAACCTTAGGGTTGATGGTCTACACTTTATTTGCTACACTCTTGCCCACTTTGGTCCCCTTGTCAGGATTTATCTTGAAAAGGCATCTTGTAGTGGCAAAAAACATTGTTTGTTTGTTGTCCTTTCGATGGTTTTACCACGTTTGAGGATACCGGTGCATCTTGATTTCATTGGACGCGTAAACATGGTCCGAAGCGTAACAAACTGATGGTTTTATTTAGTCGTTTTAAATACATTGAAAAGCAACAGAAAAGTATAATATCCACTGTTTGGTCTATTGTTCTTGGTTTAGCTTGACTCGGCTGTTGACGGTCAATGATGATGTGCGCAAGACACCGGAACCCTCTTGTGGCCGTTGTTCCGCACACCTTTATAAGTTTGCCCCCATAACCTATAGAGGGTACACACTCACAAAACATTAACACATTCCAGATCTTAATCATATTGAATAGAAATTAAATTAGAAAGGAGAAATAATATTTATGGCAACTAAAGGTTGATATGGCTCCTACACACCTGT
This sequence comes from Muraenolepis orangiensis, assembly GCA_027704905.1. NCBI lineage: Eukaryota > Metazoa > Chordata > Actinopteri > Gadiformes > Muraenolepididae > Muraenolepis > Muraenolepis orangiensis. Next base: position 7,490,572 of record CM051014.1, on the reverse strand, counting down.
TAAAGACAGAAGTAGAACTGAATGTTATGATCATATCTGTACATTACAAGCATCGGTTTGAGAAATATTTACTGGATGAGGTTTTGTCAAATATAAAGTGGTCACTAGGCATCACTGTCACACTGGGCAGCAATGCAGCAGGTCCGTTAACAAGAGTAAGCCTTCACAGCAACGAAGCGCTGGCTTCACACAAATGTTGGTGCACAAGAGCAGTTGTCTTCCTTGTCCAATTCCATTGTCCTCAGGTTCTGACACATAGCGTTTGCTAGTGCTACACCGCTACTTAGTGGTAAAAGTAGATACAGGGAAAGCTACATTGTTACTACATGGTAGTACGTTGCAAACATCAGTACGAGTAACACTGCCATTTACAATGGTCTGGTCCACTGCCAACATGAAGTGTCCGGCTGTCAGGGGAGAACTCCCTACGATGAACAACATAGGAAAAAGTTGAACATTTAAGTTAAAAGAATAGTTTAACATCATGACTTTCAAAACCCCACCATGATGAACTGTTGTAAAATATTTTGCCATTAATTGGCTTAGATGTTTGTACAGTAACAAGAAAACATTTATATCCTTGGTTTTACCGTAACTTATTTTTGAAAATATACTTTATGAAGTTTTCTAAATTGTATTTTAAGGACCAGTGTACAAGATTTAGGGGGGATCCATTAGCAAAAATTGAATATAATATTCATGATCGACTTCAGATGGCAGACACGTTTCATCAACCGTCAGGATCATCTTGCCCTCGTCTTCCTTGAAATACTTCAAGAGCACCATTAGACATCCAGGAAGGTCAGCATCAAGATGCTTCGCTTTGGCGATTTCCATGCCTGCAATGATGTCCCCTATTTTGCTTTTATACCACTTGTCATATTAAAAACGATGCAACGAGTCTTACTTTAGCTTGAAGACTTCTGGATGAAGTTGGAGTTCCAGGCAGCTAACAGTCCAGATCCTACTGCAGCCAACAGCATAGGGGGGAAAAAGAGACAAGATCTTTGATTGTTCCTTGAACTTTTACAGTGTGACCATTTAGTAGCTTAAACCAACTGATTGACTGGGAGCTCTTTTTAAAAATATATATCATTATTAAATCATATACTCTGAACATGCCCAGATTTAGTGGTGTATGACATATGGTAATGCCATATGTCATACACCACTAAATCTGGGCATGTTCAGAGTATACTAAAATAAGTTAAAATTATTGCAACAAAATGTTCACCTATGGAATTACTTATTAATGAAGTATTTTTGCATAAAACAAAACTGTAAAGCAACATTAAATGTAACGTTAGCCTGTCGTTAGCTACATTCCTAACGTAACATTAGCCAACATTACTTGCTTGGTTTTCGGTTGTCAATCAAAACGCACACTCTTAACTAGGAATTTGACATTTGCAAGGTTTTGGTCTTGAGTTGTACGTTATGAATCCGTTAATTAGTTAACGTTACCTTTCAAATGTGCAGCTTCCTCGCCTGTAGCAAACGGCTGAAGTGCAGTTCAAGTCGCAGGTCAACTTAGGCGTGCCACTTTCTTTCCCTTGTGGTGTGATTCCTGCATGGTACCTGCATGCATTCTGCATGAGCAGAATGCATGCAGCAACTCTGATTGGCTGCAAATCGATTGTGTTCCACATTTTGTTGGCAGACTGTCCGTCTGCAGTCATTACAAGTCAAGTAAAAAGTTGTATTTCCATCAGTGGTGGACAAAGTACACAAATCCTGTACGGTCAAATATTACTCCAGTAAAAGTAAAAGTCCTCCATTTAAATTTCTACTTGAGTAAAAGTACAGGCAACTTTGCAGGCAAGGTAACCATCCAACTGCCTAATACTTTCCTGACCATGAGCAGGCTTCATGCTTGCAAAGAAGTCATCTTCATCAGAGGCGCTGGAGGCATCACATTGCAAATGATTGAAGGTCTCTTGTTCCAGATGGTCCTTGATGTAGTCCAGACATGAAATGAAAATTCCATTAGATGCTAAGAATCAATTCAAACCTTTTGCAGTCACACTGATAACCATTTCACCAGATTAGAATGTCAAAAGAAAAGTATAGCCCCATGTATTTCCAAAGTGCATTTGAAACTAACCACTAAATGAGGTTAAAAGATGGGTCATGAGCACTTACGTTACAAACTAATGTGAAACAGCTAGCTAGCTCACGTCAATAGATATACCTTCAAGTAGGGCTGTGCCATATCGTATCGTTTATCGCGATAAGTCCTCCCCACGATACGTATTTTGTTATACCGCGGTAATGACGATAATTAATGACGTGTTTACATATGCGACAAACGGCGTCAAATGGCTTTGTATTTTCACTGGAATTGGCTTCTATTCACGGCTATCATATCACTCCGCGAGTAGTCCCGTTCACTTTTCCTGACGGAAAATACTGACTTGCTGATACAATTGCTGAATTGTTTGCGCCAGTTGCCAAGCAACGCCTCAACTTCGGAGTAGCGATTTATTAATGAGCGTTCCGTTCATTATCCCTTACGTATTTGATGATGGTAAGGATTAGGTAAGGATTTTTTTTTGGTCATTTATCGTCATTGATCGTTATCGCAATAAATACCATGAAATATCGAGATATAGTTTTAAGTCCATATCGCCCAGCCCTACCTTTAAGTGATTACTAGCTCCAGCCTGCGTTGCCATTATCGTTGCGGTGTAACAACGCGGCTCAAGAGTTACCAATGACATACAACAGCCATCATGCAATGGACACCACATACATGTGTTAGTGACTGACCACATAAACAAAGAGATTTCATGAGCTTACCTCAACGTGTTTCCTCAAATTCGACGGAGAATTCTTATAGGAAGAAATGGTGTGGGACTGAGGCAGTCAGAGAAGGTATTTGTAAAGAAAGGAATCCTTCCTCTGTTCCACAACTTCAAATAAGGCCATGGGTGTTGAAGTGCCGAGTTTGAGTCAGGACTTTCTTCCGCCATTGTCCAGGCTGTCGCGCTGTAATGGACAGGTACTACTGGGTCACGTGGGTAGCTAGCCTACATCTAATAGGTCCAACCCATAAAGCGCGCGCTGTACCCTGATTGGTTAGTTTGTGGTGCTTATTTCTATATAAAAGTCTCACTCATAAGAAGGAACGACAGCTGTCACACAGATGAATCATAGAGGATGTCACACAGTAGTAAAGTAGAAAGGTAAGATATTATACTTGAAATGTAGCCGAGTAAAAGTTAAGTCGCCCCAAAATGGAAATACTTAAGTACATCAAATTACATTTGCTTCGTTACTGTCCACCCCTGATTTCCATGTATTTTACAGTGCTATATCTGATATATCACGTAAACGTGCTGCTTTCATCGCTAACCCCTTCAAGTTCACTAAGGATTTGCTGGGGCAGAAGCGCAGTGGCAAACTGGCCTCACAGGATGACATAGACCAACATCTGAAGCAGACGTACAGCGACCCCGCAAGAGAGCAGGAGTTGGGAGAGTGTAACAACCTCATAGACCCCCCTGAACCAGAAGTGCAGTTCGACATGTCGGAGCTGCAGCTAAAGGAAGTCAGGGAGGTTGTCCGTAAAGCAAGGGCAAGCTCTGCTCCAGGACCGAGTGGCACTTCAAGTGTATAAGTACTGTCCCAAACTCCTGCTGCGTCTGTGGTACATCTTGCGAGTCTTCTGGAGAAGGGGGAGGATCCCTGATCAATGGAGAGTGGCTGAAGGGGTATGGATCCCGAAGGAGGAAAACTCCACTCAGCTAGACCAGTTCCGCATCATCTCCCTGCTGTGTGTTGAGGCAAAGGTTTTCTTCAGCGCTGTTTCCAAACGGCTGTGTACCTACCTGGCAGAGAACACCTACATCGATACATCTGTCCAGAAAGGTGGCATTTCAGGAATGCCAGGAGTCGGAGCATACCGGTGTGGTGACACAGCTTATTCGGGAGGCCAGAGAGAACAAGGGCAACCTGTCAGTGCTGTGGCTTGACCTGGAGAATGCATTCGGCTCCATTCCACACAAGCTGGTTCAGTTCACTTTGACAAAACATCATGTCCCAAGCAGGTGTAGAGACCTCATCGCTGATTATTACAGCAATTTCAGGATGAGGGTCTCTTCAGGAGCAATAACATCCAGTTGGCACAAGGTGGAGATCGGTATCATCACAGGGTGTACTATCTCTGTGACATTGTTCTCCCTAGCCATGAACATGCTCACTAAGTCTGCTGAGCCAGAGTGCAGAGGGCCCCGCACGAATTCCGGACAACGGCAACCACCCATCAGGGCATTCATGGATGACCTCACAGTCATGACAGAATCAGTCCCAGGCTGCCGGTGGATTCTGAAGGGGCTTGAAGAGCTGGTGGAGTGGGCCCGGATGCGTTTCAAACCCGCCAAATCCAGATCAATGGTGCTGAGGAAAGGGAAGGTGGTGGACAAGTTCCGGTTTAACATCGCAGACACAGCCATCCCATCTATCTCAGAGAAGCCAGTCAAGAGCTTAGGAAAAGTTTTTGACTGCTCTCTGAGAGACACAACATCTATCCAGTCGACCTGCACTGAGTTGGATGGCTGGCTGAAATCCGTGGACAAGTCAGGCCTACCTGGGAAGTTTAAAGCCTGGGTCTACCAACATGGCATTCTTCCCAGGATTCTGTGGCCCCTCCTTGTCTATGCGGTCCCTATCTCAACAGTTGAGACCCTAGAGAGGAGGGTCAGCAACCACCTCCGGAGATGGCTTGGGTTACCAAGGAGCCTGAGCAGCATTGCACTCTACGGGAACACCAACAAGCTGCAACTGCCTTTCAAATCCTTGGAGGAGGAATTCAAGGTAACTAGAGCCAGAGAAGTGGTTCAATACAGGGACTCAAGTGATCCGAAGGTGGCTAAAGCAGGGATCCAAGTGAGGACTGGCAGGAAATGGAGGGCAGAGGAAGCAGTTCAAGAGGCAGAGGCAAGGCTGCGTCACAAGAGCCTGGTGGGAGTGGTCACACGAGGTCGAGCTGGGCTAGGATCCTTTCCAACTCCCCAAATGAACACCAGGGGGAAGGAAGGGCGCCGTCTTGTTCAGGAGGAGGTGAGAGCAGCAGTGGAGGAGACAAGAACCTGCAAGGCAGTGGGAATGAAGCAACAGGGAGCTTGGACGAGATGGGAGAATGCGGTTGAGAGGAAAGTGACCTGGGCTGAGCTTTGGAAAGCCGAGCCTCACCGCATCAATTCCTAATCCAGGCAGTGTATGATGTGCTTCCAAGCCCGTCAAATCTGCACACATGGGGCATAGCAGAGACACCAGCATGCCCATTGTGTTCCAAGCGAGGAACCCTGGAACACATCCTCAGTTGCTGTACAAAGGCACTTGGAGATGGACGGTACAGGTGGAGGCATGACCAAGTCCTGAAGACCATTGCTGAAGCCATCAGCGCAGGACTGGCGTGGTCAAAGCAGTTCCGACACTCCAAGGACACCATCGCCTTTGTCAGAGCTGGGGACAAGCCAACTTCTGCCAGAAAAACATCTGCAGGCATCCTGACGTCTGCAAGAGACTGGCAGTTGTTGGTGGACCTTGAACATCAGCTGAAGTTCCCCAGCCATATTGCAGTCACCACCCTGCGACCAGACATTGTTCTTGTGTCTGAGTCCACCAAGCAAGCTGTGCTGCTGGAGCTGACAGTCCCGTGGGAAGATCGCTTGGAAGAAGCCTTTGAAAGGAAGCTCTCCAAGTACGCAGGACTGGTCAGCGACTGTCAGCAGGCTGGTTGGAGAGCAAGGTGTTTCCCGGTGGAAGTTGGATGCAGAGGATTCGCAGCCCGTTCCTTGGTCAGAGCCTTCAGCAGTTTAGGCATCGAGGGAGTGAGAAAGAGGAGAGCCATCCGCAGTACCACCGATGCGGCAGAGAGGGCCTCAAGATGGCTGTGGCTCAAAAGAGGGGAGCCATGGAGTCATGGTAGCTAGCTAGCCATCTGGACACAAGCTGGGGTCTGATCAGCCCCGGCTGGGTCACCTGGAGGAGGGCGTATGATGTTGCGAGACCCGAAACGTCCTATGATTCCAGGAACATCACTGAAGATGTGTCCAGACTAGGCATCAGTAGATGTATGTACACAGTGCATAAGAGATGTAATTTTTTGTAAAATTACAGAAAAAGGTGGCAAGTTTGTCAATGAAGAATTCTTTGTTTTTACGGTTAATGTTAAAAATACAGATATTTAACGTATTCCATTTTTACAGATTTTTTCTGTTCACATGACACATTTCAATAAACAGTTTATTCTTGTAATTTAATATGATTTTTCGGTCATTTTAAAATACAGTGAAAACAACTTCAAATGTATTGGGGAAAACTGTTAAAAAAGGGTTTTCTTTTTACTGTGTGTGTGTGTGTGTGTGTGTGTGTGTGTGTGTGTGTGTGTGTGTGTGTGTGTGTGTGTGTGTGTGTGTGTGTGTGTGTGTGTGTGTGTGTCTGGCAGGCAGACTGACCGACTCTTCCAACCGAAAGAAAAACATGGCCACGGGGGAGCAGGGGAAGAAGAGGAAGAAGAGAAGCGGTGGCGGGGACGGCGGCGAGCCCAAAGGCAGGAAGGTGACGCTGGCCATGGTCAAGAGCTGCGTGAGGATGACGGTGGACGGCAAGCGCCGCCTGGACCTGAGCTACAAGGGTCTAGCCGCGGTGCCCCGGTGCTTGGTGAGCCTCTGCGACGTGGAGGAGCTGGACCTCAGCCGCAACCGGCTCACCAAGCTGCCCGACTTCTTCCAGCTGTTTGTCAACCTGCGCTTCCTCGACCTGCACAGCAACTATGTGAGAGAGAGAGAGAGTGTGTGTGTGTGTGTGTGTGTGTGTGTGTGTGTGTGTGTGTGTGTGTGTGTGTGTGTGTGTGTGTGTGTGTGTGTGTGTGTGTGTGTGTGTGTGTGTGTGTGTGTGTGTGTGTGTGTGTGTGTGTGTGTGTGTGTGGGGGGGGGGGGGATCGAATCACGATATGTTGATGCGTAAAATTATGATCTGGGGAGATCAAATAAAGCTGGCCCTTAACAACCGAGTATAATAGTTTTAGAATAGTTTTACTTGGATTCCTTGGGGCAGTTGCACAGTATGGCCACTAGGGGGCTCTGAAGCTCTGCAGTTTTCTCCCAGCTTAGCTTTTTTTTCCTCCTGGTATATTTAGGTATTCACAGTGAAACCGTGATCCATACTTAAGTTCAGACGTATTTGTAGTGGATATATGTTGTATATATTTAGAAAACACACTTTGTTAACGTGTACTATCTCCAAATCTTCTGATTCCTTGCCTCCACTCAGGTTGTTTGAAGCGTGTGCAAATTGGTGCAAACAGAGTGTAAACATAAATATAAATAACATAAATAAGCGTTAAAACGCATGCAGGACCCTCACCGTGGTCTTCTCCCCTTCCTCCCAGCTGGAGAACCTCCCGGCGTCCATCGGGCAGCTCCAGAACCTGCTGACCCTGAACCTGTGCAACAACCGTCTGACCAGTGGCTCCCTGCCCTTTGAGCTGGGCCACCTGGGGAAGCTTCACAAGCTCAACATGGGCCTCAACCAGCTGGACAGCCTGCCGCACTTCGTGGTCGGCCTCAAGGAGCTGCGCCACCTCAGCCTCTTCGACAACCGCCTCACGGCCTACCCGGACTGCCTCCGGCTGCTCAAGAGGCTGGAGGTCAACCTTGAGTCCAACCCGTTCGTGTCCAAGGCGGCCCCTGAGGCGGGCGGCGGCGTCCACAGGGCGGAGGGCCTGCACCTGGTCCACGAGGCCAACCTGTGCGGCGACTGCCTGGACTGGTGCCGCACACGGAGTAGGAAGAAGGACGAGAAGGCCGAGGTCAAGCCCCAGCGGAGGATGCTTGCGGGTTTGTACACGCCCAACTCTGTGGCCAAGGCGAACCAGGAGGCATGGAGATGAAGATATATATATATATTGTTTTTTTTATGAAATAAAAATGTCTTTCTTTTTCCAAAATTCACACGTTTGAGATTAAACATTCATGCAAGGCAAATGTCAGTTTTTCTTCTATAGTTGCGTTACTAAATGTGATATTCTACTAGAACTGTAGTGCCATCCACACTGATAATGCCTGATAAATGTACTCGAATCAATGTTGTTGTTTTGCTGAAGGATTGAAATTGCATATGAAATCAGACATGATGGATGTAATACTAAAACCATTGGCCTAGAGGGCAGCAAAGTGTTACTGAAACAGAGAGAGGGAGAGAGAACAAGAAGAAAAGGGGGGAGAGAGAAAGAAAAGGAGAGGGAGATGTATATGGAGAGAGAGGAGAGAGAAATATAGAGAAAAAGAGATACAAGATTTACATGGTACGTATAGGACATATAGGAATGCTTACTCCCCATTCCCTCCCGCAGTAAACATCTCCAACACAACACCATAAAAATAATATATACAATCAAATAAACAAAAGAGCAGCAAAGTGACTGTAGTATCATTTCTACTCGGTGGAATAAGAATCTTTCTCAGAGGTCCGGATACTAAGTTCAAGGTGTTTATTGAACAAAGCATCAAATTCATCAGTTGCAACGAGATGGAGCCTGCCGTGCCAATTCGCAGAACTGGCGACGCGCTCCTTTACCAAACATTATATAGACAATAGCATCATAAAACATCCACTACTCCTAGTGGTCAAAGTAACAAACATCAACTTAATACTATTGGTCTGAGAGGTACAACCAGTATCCACTACTCTGGTTGGGCACGGTGTCTTCATCGTCACGTCACAAGTTTATGGCTCAAACCCCCAAGGGGGTCGTATTTGGCTTGCACAACATTTCACGGCACTACTCCCTACGTTAGAGCTCATCTACGGGAGAGGCCCGACATCCCCGACCTCCCCAGGGAGCTGAGGAGGACGTACAGGGGATGCAAGGCTGGACGTAAACAGCAGGAGAGACAGCGGGAGAGGAAGCGGAGATATAAACCATATCTCCCTACCATCACCATGGGGAACGTGAGGTCGCTAGCGAATAAGATGGACGAGCTAGCGGGCCTGGTGATGACCCAGCGGGTGTACCGGGAGAGCAGCGTGCTTTGTTTCACGGAGACGAGGCTCAACGAGGACACCCCGGACTCAAATGCTCCAGAACCTGCTGACCCTGAACCTGTGCAACAACCGTCTGACCAGTGGCTCCCTGCCCTTTGAGCTGGGCCACCTGGGGAAGCTTCACAAGCTCAACATGGGCCTCAACCAGCTGGACAGCCTGCCGCACTTCGTGGTCGGCCTCAAGGAGCTGCGCCACCTCAGCCTCTTCGACAACCGCCTCACGGCCTACCCGGACTGCCTCCGGCTGCTCAAGAGGCTGGAGGTCAACCTTGAGTCCAACCCGTTCGTGTCCAAGGCGGCCCCTGAGGCGGGCGGCGGCGTCCACAGGGCGGAGGGCCTGCACCTGGTCCACGAGGCCAACCTGTGCGGCGACTGCCTGGACTGGTGCCGCACACGGAGTAGGATGAAGGACGAGAAGGTCGAGGTCAAGCCCCAGCGGAGGATGCTTGCGGGTTTGTACACGCCCAACTCTGTGGCCAAGGCGAACCAGGAGGCATGGAGATGAAGATATACAGTATATATATTGTTTTTTTTATGAAATAAAAATGTCTTTCTTTTTCCGTGGACGGCTTTCTAACCGTCCGGGCGGACAGGACGCGCCGTGAGAGTGGCAAGAGGAAAGGTGGGGGACTTGCTATTCTCGTTAACAACAAGTGGTGTAACCCTGGACATGTTACTGTGAAGGAACGTGTGTGTAGCCCGGACATTGAACTGCTGGCCGTGAGTCTGCGGCATTCCTATCTGCCGCGAGAGTTCTCCCATGTGCTTCTTGTTATTGTTTACATTCCACCGTCGGCAAACGCGGCGCTCGCGTGTGACGTCACCCATTCCGTCGTCGCGAGACTTCAGACACAGCACCCTGAAGCATTCATCGCGATATCTGGGGACTTCAACCACGTGACTCTGGCTGCAACACTGCCCACCTTCAAGCAGTTTGTGGACTGTCCCACCAGGGAAAACAAGACACTGGACCTGCTGTATGCCAATGTTAAGGAGGCATACAGCGCCACTGCCCTTCCTCCTCTTGGAAGGTCAGACCACAACCTCATCCACCTCCAGCCCCTGTATAGGCCTCTAGTACAGCGGCTGCCTGTGACCACAAGGACTGTGAGGAGATGGTCACAGGAGGCCGATGAGGACTTGCGGGGCTGCTTTGAGTCAACAGACTGGGATTTCCTCTGTGATTTGCATGGAGAGGACCTTGATGATCTCACGGAAATGTATAACAGGGTACATCAACTTCTGTGTGGATAGTGTTGTTCCCATAGAGACTGTACGCTGTTTCCCCAACAACAAGCCATGGGTCACCCGAGACATCAAGGTCCTGCTCAATGAGAAGAAGAGAGCCTTCAGAGACGGGGATAGGGAGCAGATGAGGCGGGTTCAGAGGGAGCTGAAGGAGAGGATCCAGCAGGGCAAAGACAACTACAGGAGGAAGCTGGAGCACAAACTTCAGCAAAACAACCTGAAGGATGTGTGGAGTGGCATGAGGAGCATCACTGGCTACAAACAACCTGGTAGCCAGACAATAGGGGGGGGTCCTGATGGGGCCAACAAGTTGAATTTGTTTTTCAATAGATTCAATGAGTGGGCTCCGGTCTACCCCCCCTCTACAACCATTCCCCTCCAGCCCCCCAGCCCTGCTGTCCCCCCTCCCCCACCGTCCCTCTCCAGCATCAACATACCTGTTCTCCCTCCCCCACCACCACTACCTCACCCCTCCCCCATCAACACAACAGTGACTCTTCCTGCCCCCACACACGGCACACATACCTTCACAGCTGAGCAGGTGAGGAAAGTGCTGTGCAGGCTCCATCCAGGCAAGGCTGCAGGTCCTGACGGCGTCAGCCCGAGGGTCCCCAAAACATGTGCTGCCCAGCTGAGTGGAGTCCTGCAGTACATCTTCAACCTGAGCATGAGACTGGAGAGGGTCCCTGTGCTGTGGAAGACATCCTGCCTGGTGCCGGTTCCGAAGAAGGCACGTCCCAGCACCTCAAACGACTACAGACCGGTGGCGCTGACGTCCCACGTGGCGAAATCCTTTGAGAGGCTGGTCCTGACGCTTCTTCGGCCCCTGGTCAGATCATCGCTGGACCCTCTTCAGTTTGCCTACCAGCCGAAACTGGGAGTGGAGGACGCCATCATCTTCCTGCTTCATCGTGCCTACGCCCACTTGGACAGACCCGGGAGCACTGTGAGAATCATGTTTTTCGACTTCTCCAGTGCGTTCAACACCATCCGGCCTGCCCTGCTGGGAAGTAAGCTGACGGCGATGAAGGTGGACTCTTCCCTGGTGTCCTGGATTACTGACTATTTGACGGGTCGTCCACAGTTTGTCAGACTGCAGGACTGTGTGTCTGACACTGTGGTCAGCAGCACTGGTGCTCCACAGGGAACTGTTCTTTCCCCATTCCTGTTCACCCTTTACACCTCAGACTTCCAGTACAACTCTGTGTCCTGCCATCTGCAGAAGTTCTCGGACGACTCTGCAGTTGTTGGTTGTGTCAGCGAGGGAAACGATGAGGAGTACAGGGGCGTCGTGGACTCCTTCGTTGAGTGGTGTGAGCTGAACCATATGCAGCTCAACACTGACAAGACGAAGGAGATGGTGGTGGACTTCCGCAGGAGGAAATCCACACCCACACCCATTTCCATCAAGGGTGTGTCCGCTGAAGTTGTCCAGAAATATAAATACCTGGGAGTTCATCTGGACAATAAACTGGTCTGGGCCAAGAACTCTGAGGCTGTTTACAAGAAGGGCCAGAGCCGTCTCTACTTCCTGCGGAGGCTCCGGTCCTTCAACGTTTGCAACAAGATGCTGAATGTGTTCTACCAGTCGGTGGTAGCCAGTGCCATCTTCTCCGGTGTCGTGTGCTGGGGAAGCAGGTTGAGATCAGCAGACGCCAACAACATCAGCAGGATTGTCAGGAAGGCTGGCGCTGTCCTGGGGGTCCAGCTGGACTCCTTGTTGGTGGTGTCTGAGAGAAGGATGCTGCGCAAGCTGCGTAGTATCCTTGACAACAACTCTCACCCTCTCCATCAGGTGCTGACCTCATATAGAAGCACCTTTAGCAACAGACTCATTCCACCCAGGTGCCCCGCCATAGGAAGTCCTTTCTTCCTGTGGCCATTAGACTCTTTAACTCATCTACCTTGGGTCGTGAGAGGGACAGTGGAGACTCAGTGACCTGAGGCCAACGTACTTATTATTATTATTTTTTGGTCAACGCACTGAAAATCATCTCATTGTAACTTTGCACTGTAAATTCTACTTCTAATTCACTTTTCACTTTACACATGTCACTTTTCAGTTGAGTTATTTATTAATATATTATTCTGCCCATTTGCACTATACGTATTGTTGTGTATTGTATATACCTACGTATTACTGTAATAATACTGTAAATTTATCTTCATTTATCAATACATTTAGATTTCATTTAACTATATTTTTGTTTATACAATTTTTATTTAGTTAGTTGTTTTGTTTTTTAGCTTAGGTATTAATATTTTTGTGTGTGCATTTATTCCCCTGTGTCAACTGTTGCACCTTAATTTCCCTCGGGATTCATAAAGTAATCTGAATCTGAATCTGATCTGAATCTGAATGTTACATCCGTAGGATACCGTTGAAAACCAGCCTAAAGGCACCATTATAAGGGCCTGAAGGCATACCAACACCTACACATCTGGAACAGCTTAACACATCTCTATGTCCTAGTGGGCCTTGGGGTCCACCAGCAGATTATGCTGTAGCCACCTACTGCAATGTATAGAGGATCAAAAGACAGTGTTTTAGATTATAATAAGGGTATAAAAATACACTACATGACTTTAATGATATGTACAGGTTTTATTTTTCAAAAGCATTTAAAGTGCCAGTAGTGCAGCAGCATCATGAAAAGAGAGAGGGGAGAGGGAGAGAAAGAGGGAGATAGAGAGAATAGAGGGGGAGAGAGAGGGAGGGAGGGAGAAAAATATAATATAGAGGGAGAGAATAGAGAGGTTGAGCAAGAGAAAGAGAGAAAGGATAGAGAGGGAAACAAAGAGCGAAAGAGAGAGTGGGTTGTAAAAGATTATAGAGTAGCATCTTATCCACCTTGAGTGAATTGTGTAAATGTACTATCTTGTGAAACTATAAGGACCCCCTATAGGCAGGACACAAAGTGTGCATCTCTTTATCTTCAGGCCGTTGATTTGTTTCAGTTTTGTTCCTCTATTATCTAAGGTACTAAAACTTTTTTTTTTTTTTTTAAAGGCATTGTGTGATTATAGCAAGATGACACCATCGACATGGAAACTCCAGTAAAAGTAAAAGTCCTTCATTTAAATTTCTACTTGAGTAAAAGTACAGGCAACTTTAACCATCCAACTGCCTAATACTTTCCTGACCATGAGCAGGCTTCATGCTTGCAAAGAAGTCGTCTTCATCAGAGGCGCTGGAGGCATCACATTGCAAATGATTGAAGGTCTCTTGTTCCAGATGGTCCTTGATGTAGTCCAGACATGAAATGAAAATTCCATTAGATGCTAAGAATCAATTCAAACCTTTTGCAGTCACACTGATAACCATTTCACCAGATTAGAATGTCAAAAGAAAAGTATAGCCCCATGTATTTCCAAAGTGCATTTGAAACTAACCACTAAATGAGGTTAAAAGATGGGTCATGAGCACTTACGTTATAAACTAATGTGAAACAGCTAGCTAGCTCACGTCAATAGATATACCTTCAAGTAGGGCTGTGCCATATCGTATCGTTTATCGCGATAAGTCCTCCCCACGATAAGTATTTTGTTATACCGCGGTAATGACGATAATTAATGACGTGTTTACATATGCGACAAACGGCGTTTGCATTTTCACTGGAATTGGCTTCTATTCACGGCTATCAAATCACTCCGCGAGTAGTCCCGTTCATCATATCACTCCGCGAGTAGGCCCGTTCATTTTCCTGACGGAAATACTGACTTGCTGATAGTATTTTTGTATATTTGACATTTGTATTTAAACACAAAGCCCTAACAAAACAGCAGGGCTCTATTTCAGTATAAAAAAAAAGTGCCTGTGGAGGTGGTTTGTGGACCCTGCTCTATATGAGAGCTTCATGTTGCAAATTCTGCATTCTGCCTTTGTGTTTGCACAATTGTTAAAATGCAGCCAAATGCTGCTTCTTTTCCTACTTTCACTCATCTTATTAGCGCGACGCAAACTGACACTTCCCCGTGTGTTCTCCTCTCGCTCTGTTCAGCAATCAGCACTGCGCACGCGCCGCCCCTCCTCCTTATCTTTCCTCACGTGATGCACAGCATGCGCGTGACATTCAGTCACTGCATGTACGCGGAGCACCCGTAACAAATCAATAACGGCTCGTTCGCGGGTGCGAGCCGGTTCCCGTCGTTCACTAAAAAGAGCCGGCTCAAAGGCTCGTTCGCGACCGACACATCACTACAAGCAACGCCTCAACTTCGGAGTAGCGATTTATTAATGAGCGTTCCGTTCATTATCCCTTACGCATTTGATGATGGTAAGGATTAAGATTATTTTTATTTATTTTTTGGTCATCTATCGTCATTGATCGTTATCGCAATAAATACCATGACATATCGTGATATAGTTTTAAGTCCATATCGCCCAGCCCTACCTTTAAGTGATTACTAGCTCCAGCCTGCGTTGCCATTATCGTTGCGGTGTAACAACGCGGCTCAAGAGCTACCAATGACATCCAACAGCCATCATGCAATGGACACCACATACATGTGTTAGTGACTGACCACATCAACAATGAGAGATTTCATGAGCTTACCTCAACGTGTTTCCTCAAATTCGACGGATAATTCTTATAGGAAGAAATGGTGTGGGACTGAGGCAGTCAGAGAAGGCATTTGTAAACAAAGGAATCCTTCCTCTGTTCCACAACTTCAAATAAATCCTTCAAATAAGGCCATGGGTGTTGAAGTGCCGAGTTTGAGTCAGGACTTTCTTCCGCCATTGTCCAGGCTGTCGCGCTGTAATGGACAGGTACTACTGGGTCACGTGGGTAGCTAGCCTACATCTAATAGGTCCAACCCATAAAGCGCGCGCTGTACCCTGATTGGTTAGTTCGTGGTGCTTATTTCTATATAAAGGTCTCACTCATAAGAAGGAACCACAGATGCCACACAGAGGAATCATAGAGCATGTCACACAGTAGTAAAGTAGAAAGGTAAGATATTATACTTGAAATGTAGCTGAGTAAAAGTTAAAAGATGGAAATACTTAAGTACATCATATTACATTTGCTTCGTTACTGTCCACCCCTGATTTCCATGTATTTTACAGTGATATATCTGCATAAGAGATGTCATTTTTTGTAAAATTACAGAAAAAGGTGGCAAGTTTGTCAATGAAGAATTCTTTGTTTTTACGGTTAATGTTCTTAAAATTGCCATTTAAAAGGTTAAAAAAACAGATATTTAACGTATTCCATTTTTACAGATTTTTTCTGTTCACATGACACATTTCAATAAACAGTTTATTCTTGTAATTTAATATGATTTTCCGGTCATTTTAAAATACAGGGAAAACAACTTCAAATGTATTGGGGAAAACTGTTAAAAAAGGGGTTGTTTTTTACTGTGCGTGCGCGTGTGTGTGTGTGTGTGTGTGTGTGTGTGTGTGTGTGTGTGTGTGGCAGACTGACCGACTCTTCCAACCGAAAGAAAAACTTGGCCACGGGGGAGCAGGGGGAGAAGAGAAGCAGCAGCGGTGGCGGGGACGGCGGCGAGCCCAAAGGCAGGAAGGTGACGCTGGCCATGGTCAAGAGCTGCGTGAGGATGACGGTGGACGGCAAGCGCCGCCTGGACCTGAGCTACCAGGGTCTGGCCGCGGTGCCCCGGTGCTTGGTGAGCCTCTGCGACGTGGAGGAGCTGGACCTCAGCCGCAACCGGCTCACCAAGCTGCCCGACTTCTTCCACCTGTTCGTCAACCTGCGCTTCCTCGACCTGCACAGCAACTATGTGAGAGAGAGAGAGAGTGTGTGTGTGTGTGTGTGTGTGGGGGGGGGGGGGGGGATCGAATCACGATATGTTGATGCGTAAAATGATGATCTGGGGAGATCAAATAAAGCTGGCCCTTAACAACCGAGTATAATAGTTTTTGAATAGTTTTACTTGGATTCCTTGGGGCAGTTGCACAGTATGGCCACTAGGGGGCTCTGAAGCTCTGCAGTTTTCTCCCAGCTTAGCTTTTTTTCCTCCTGGTATATTTAGGTATTCACAGTGAAACCATGATCCATACTTAAGTTCAGACGTATTTGTAGTGGATATATGTTGTATATATTTAGAAAACGCACTTTGTTAAAGTGTACTATCTCCAAATCTTCTGATTCCTTGCCTCCACTCAGGTTGTTTGAAGCGTGTGCAAATTGGGCAGAGTGTGCAAACAGAGTGTAAACATAAATATAAATAAGCGTTAAAACGCATGCAGGACCCTCACCGTGGTCTTCTCCCCTTCCTCCCAGCTGGAGAACCTCCCGCCGTCCATCGGGCAGCTCCAGAACCTGCTGACCCTGAACCTGTGCAACAACCGTCTGACCAGTGGCTCCTTGCCCTTTGAGCTGGGCCTCCTGGGGAAGCTTCACAATCTCAACATGGGCCTCAACCAGCTGGACAGCCTGCCGAACTTCATGTTCGGCCTCAAGGAGCTGCGCCACCTCAGCCTCTTCGACAACCGCCTCACGGCCTACCCGGACTGCCTCCGGCTGCTCAAGGGGCTGGAGAAGGTCAACCTTAAGTCCAACCCGTTCGTGTCCAAGGCGGCCACTGAGGCGGGCGGCGGCGGCCTGGAGGGCCTGAAACTGTTCCGCGAGGCGCACCTGTGCGGCGACTGCCTGGACTGGTGCTGCACACGGAGTAGGAAGGAGGAGGAGAAGGTTGAGGTCAAGCCCCAGCGGAGGATTCTTGCGGGTTTGTACACACCCAACTCTGTGGCCAAGGCGAACCAGGAGGCATGGAGATGAAGATATACAGTGCTGCTCGAAAGTATGTGAACCCCTTGAACAGTTAAGAGTTTTCTGTTGTTTTACCATGATTTTCCTATTTTATCATCACAAGTTTTACATATATGAAATGTCAGGTTTATGTTTAACAGTTCCATGTACTTTTTTAGAGGGAATTGTGTGAGTAGCCAAAAAAATACATGAAACATGGAATTAGTGGATGTGCAAAAGTAAGTGAACCCCCAGCTGTAGTCAAGTCAAGTCAAGTTTATTGTCACTTCACAGTTTACAGTTTAGTATAAAGCAGTGATGTGAAATTCTTGTGTGCAATACCCGACGACAGACAGCAGTTATAAAATAAGATAAAATAAAAATAGATAAAAATAGATAAAAATAGAATAAAAAATAGAATAAGGAATATAAAATAAAAATAAAAAATGCAATTTATAAAATGCAAAAATCAGCACAGAAAAGAGCAATATATATATATAAATCAATGTAATAAAATATACATTGTTATATGTTATACGCCCTTGTTCAGCAGCCTGATGGCCTGACTGTGGAAGCTATCTCTAAGCCTATTTGTACGACACTTGATACTGCGGTATCGCCTGCCTGACGGTAATAGTGAGTAAAGTTCGTGGCTGGGGTGGGCAATGTCTTTTATAATTCTTTTGGCCTTGGCCACGCACCGCTGGTTGTAAATGTCCAGGAGGGAGGGGAGCTCACCTCCAACGATATACTGGGCCGTCCGCACCACCCTTTGAAGCGCTCTGCGCTCGAGTGCCGTGCAGTTCCCGTACCAGGCGGTGATACACCCTGTCAGAACACTCTCGATGGTGCCGTTGTAGAATGTTCTCAGGATGCGGGGGCCCATGCTGAATTTCTTCAGACGCCTGAGAAAATACAGGCGTTGTTGGGCCTTTTTCACCACGTGTGTGGTGTGCGTGGACCATGTGAGGTCCTCGGAGATGTGCACGCCGAGGAACTTGAAGCTGCTGACCCTCTCTACTGCAACGCCGTCGATGGAGATAGGGCTGTGCTCTCCCCTCTGCCTCCTGAAGTCCACGATCAGCTCCTTGGTCTTCTTGACGTTGAGGGCGAGGCTGTTCTCCTGGCACCACTGCTCCAGCGATCCGACCTCCTCCCTGTAGGCTGTCTCGTCGTCGCCGGCGATCAGGCCCATCACTGTCGTGTCGTCAGCAAACTTGACGATGACGTTGGAGCTGTGCATAGCCATGCAGTCGTGGGTGTAGAGGGAGTAGAGGAGAGGGCTCAGCACGCATCCCTGGGGGGCTCCCGTGTTGAGGGTCAGTGGCTCTGATGTGGTGCTGCCCATCCTCACCACCTGGCGGCGGTCCGACAGGAGGTTCAGTATCCAGCTGCACATGGATGGGGGTACGCCTAGACCTCTCAGCTTGGTGTCGAGCTTGGCAGGAACTATTGTGTTGAATGCTGAGCTGTAGTCCACAAACAGCATTCGCACATAACAGTTCTTCCCCTCCAGGTGGGAAAGGGCAGTGTGGAGGGCCATGGCAATTGCGTCGTCCGTGGATCTATTTTGACGATATGCAAATTGCCATGGGTCCAGCGTGGTAGGTAACACGGAGCAAATAAAGTCCTTGACCAACCTCTCGAAGCATTTGCTAACGATCGAGGTGAGGGCCACAGGTCTGTAGTCATTCAGGCATGTTACCTTGGTTTGTTTAGGGACAGGCACGATGGTGGATATCTTGAAGACCGCGGGGACAACAGCCTGGGACAGGGAGAGGTTGAAGATGTCTGCAAAGACTCCTGCCAACTGGTCTGCGCATGCTCTGAGGACGCGGCCCGGGATGTCGTCGGGGCCTGCCGCCTTACGGATGTTCAGCCGCTTAAAGGTGCGGCGCACATCCGCCTCCGAGATGCGCAGCTGGCTGGTCTCCCCAGTCGGTGCTGGCTTCGGCGGGCTGCCGTTTACGTCGAACCGAGCAAAAAATGTATTTAGCTCTCCTGGGAGGGAGGTAGAGGAGTTCTCTACACAACTGGTTCTCCCTCTGAAGTTCGTTATCTTCTGCAGCCCCTGCCACATACCCCTCGCATCGTGTTTCTTGAATTTATCTTCCACTCTGTCCTTATACTCCCGCTTGGCAGTGACGATGGTCTTACGGAGGTCGTAACGGGCTCTCGTATATTCCTCCGTATTCCCGGAACCAAAGGCGGCGTTACGCGCATGTAGGGCAGCGCGAACATCGCCGTTAATCCACGGTTTCTGGTTGGGATATATCCGAACCGACTTGGTCGGAACAACGTCATCTATGCACTTCTTGATGAACCCGGTGACCGACGACGCGTACTCGTTGATGTTATTGTCCGAGGCAACGCGGAACATGTGCCAGTCAGCGTGATCAAAACAATCCTGCAGCGTAGAATCTGATTGGTCCGACCAGCATTGGACCTCCCTCACAGCGATCGGTTGCTGCTTCAGTCTCTGCCTATAGGCGGGGAGCAGCTGGATAGAGCGGTGATCTGATTTGCCGAACGGTGGGCGGAGGAGGGCCTTGTAGCCATCACGGAAGGGAGTGTAGCAGTGGTCGAGGATCCGCTCGCCCCGTGTGTTGCTCTTTATGTGTTGGTAGAACTTCGGGAGAACCTTCTTCAGGTTCGCCTTGTTGAAGTCCCCCGCTACGATGAGAGCAGCCTCGGGGTGGGCCGACTCCTGTTCGCTGATAGCCCCGTACAGTTCCTTCAGCGCTGTGTCCGTGTTGGCTTGTGGGGGAATGTAAACAGCGGTCACGGTTACCGCTGTAAACTCCCGAGGTAGCCAGTATGGACGGCACATAAGCATCAGGTACTCCAGGTCCGGGGAACAGAAAGACTTGAGGGGATGTACATGACTTTGGTTGCACCAAGATCTGTTTATCATGAGACATACCCCCCCTCCGCGATCTTTACCGGAGAGAGCCTTTGTTCTGTCCGCCCGGTGTACGGAAAATCCCGTCGGCTCGATAGCTGCGTCGGTAACCCCCTCCGACATCCATGTCTCCGTAAGGCAGATAATACAATTGTCCCTAGTTTCCCGGTGGAATTGAATACGAGCCTGTAGTTCGCTTAACTTATTGTCCAGAGACTGTACATTAGCCAGTAGAATGGTGGGTAGTGGGGGGCGATCGGATCGACATCTCAGCCTGACTAGCACGCCGGCTCGCTTCCCTCGCTTCCTCCGGCGACGCTTGCGCGTAATCGTGCCCAAAATGGACGGAGATAATCCAGCTGTGACTTCGGGCGGGACGTCCGAGTCGAAAGAATGAAAAAACTCCGGTAGGCGGCGAGCAACTGTCGATCTGATCTCCCAAAGTGTGCAAAAGTTATAAGTGAACTTGCTGCTAACATCCTGAACTAAAAAAGTTGCAATAAAAAGAATAAATAACAAAAAACTGCGTCGTCGTGCGGGAGCTCGCGACACGGCAGCCATCTCGTACGGCGCCATACTCCCATTTTTGGTATTGGTAAAGTCAAGGAGGTAACAGATTCAGGTGAAACACTTTTGGGTGCTTAATTAGTCAATTAAGCAAACCAATCAAATGAGACATCATTAGGAAAAGGGTTGGACAACACAGATTAAAAGAGAGAAAAACAACCAAACGACTGCAGTGCCAGGGTGTACCCATACGAATCAACCATGCCAAGAGGAAAGGAGATACCCGAGGAAATCAAGAAAATGGTACTGACAGCCCATCAGTCTAGAGAAGGCTACAAGACAATCTCCAAACGATTCCAGCTCCATCCATCCACGGTGAGGCAAATAATTTACAAATGGAGGGCGTCCAAGATGACCGCATCTTTGCCTAGAAGTGGACGCCCATTAAAACTAACATCAAGAAGCACCCGTAGAATAATAAATCAGGTAAAGGACAACCCACACATCACCTCTAAAGAGTTGCAGAGCTCTCTGGCAGCGTCAGGTGTAAATGTACATGCGTCTACAATTAGACGAAAATTGAACCAACACGACATTCATGGGAGGGTTGCTAGAAGGAAGCCTCTGCTCTCCAAAAAGAACAAAGCTGCCCGTTTAAACTTTGCCAGAGAGAACTTGGACAAACCAGAGGCCTTCTGGAAGTCCATTCTCTGGACAGATGAGTCCAAAATAGAATTATTTGGTCATAATCGTAAGCGCTTTGTTTGGAGAAAAACCAACACAGCACATGAAGAAAAGAACCTCATCCCAACAGTGAAGCATGGTGGTGGAAATGTTAAGGTATGGGGCTGCTTCTCTGCTTCTGGACCTGGACAACTCCATATCATCCAGGGAAACATGAATTCTGAAGTGTATCAGCAAATTCTTGATAAGAATCTCCAGCCATCAGTCAGGAAGTTGAAACTGGGCCGTAAATGGGTTTTTCAACAAGACAACGACCCAAAACATACCAGCAAATCTACCAAGGAATGGTTCAGAAAAAAGAGGATTCGTACTCTGGATTGGCCAAGTCAAAGTCCGGACCTCAATCCAATTGAAATGTTGTGGCTAGACCTGAAGCGGGGGGTACATGCCAGATGTCCCTCCAACCTTTCTCAACTGGCTGAGTTCTGCAAGGAAGAGTGGGCAAAAATCCCCCACAGCAGATGCGAGAGACTGGTCAGTGGCTATAGAAAACGTTTGATTGCAGTAATGGCTGCAAAAGGAGGTGCCACACGCTATTAACCAAAAGGGTTCACATACTTTTGCACAAGTCATATTTTCAGTTTTTGTGGGAGAAACCACTTTTTTTGAATAAATAATGAAAATACATCATTTTTCTTTGTTGTGTCCATTATTTGGAAAGTCCTGCTTTACAAATTGGTGTTTGGATATACATTTAATAAGGTTATTTTACATTTTTGTACAATTACAATGACCATGTCTAGGGGGTTCACATACTTTCGAGCAGCACTGTATATATATTGTTTTTTTTATGAAATAAAAATGTCTTTCTTTTTCCAAAATTCACACGTTTGAGATTAAACATTCATGCAAGGCAAATGTCAGTTTTCTTCTATAGTTCTATAGTTGCGTTACTAATGTGATATTCTACTAGAACTGTAGTGCCGTCCACACTGATAATGCCTGATAAATGTACTCGAATCAATGTTGTTTTGCTGAAGGATTGAAATTGCATATGAAATCAGACAGGATGGATGTAATACTAAAACCATTGGCCTAGAGGGCAGCAAAGTGTTACTGGAAGAGAGGGAGAGGGAGAGAGGATGAGAGAACAAGAAGAAAAGGGGGGAGAGAGAAAAGGAGAGGGAGATGTATATGGAGAGTTTGAGAGAGAGGAGAGAGAAAGTGAGGGAGAGAGAAAGAGATACAAGATTTACATGGTACGTATAGGACATATAGGAATGCTTACTCCCCATTCCCTCCCGCAGTAAACATCTCCAACACAACAAAGTGACTTTAATGATATGTACAGGTTTTTTTTCAAAAGCATTTAAAGTGCCAGTAGTGCAGCAGCATCATGAAAAGAGAGAGGGGAGAGGGAGAGAAAGAGGGAGATAAGAGAGAATAGAGGGGGAGATAATAGAGAGGGAGGGAGGGAGAAAAATATAATAGAGAGGAGAGAATAGAGCGGTTGAGCAAGAGAGAGAGAGGATAGAGAGGGAAACAAAGAGAGAAAGAGTGGGTTGTAAAATATTATAGAGTAGCATCTTATCCACCTTGAGTGAATTGTGTCAATTTACTATCTTGTGAAACTAGTTGTTTTTTTAAGGTTTATACTAAATATGCACAGAAATAAACACTAAATAATGCACTAATGGCGTATTTCAGACTATATTATTGAAATGGGTTTCACTCTTAACACTCCTAAGGTCCTGTTCACACCTGCGTGCAGTGCACCCCAGACAGGTTGTTCGCTATATAGCATAGAAGCCCATTCAACGTCAAACGTCCACATTGACTCATTCTAAACACACGCATGTGATTCTCGTTCTCATATGACCGATATCGGCCTTCTGATGAATGCGTCACCCTTCATTTTTCGATTGTCATTTTTTTTAAACGTTTAAAAGTGAGAAACAAAGACCTACTTTTTCCTCCACCTTGACGATGAGAAAAATCCCTTTATTTATTTTCTGGTACCGCGCAGTAGTAGTAGCAGTAGTAATGCGGCCCGGATTTCGCCTGCTCAGGGATATGCACCAGAACTAAACTGTCCGGATGTACTTCGACATGTGTATAAAAACAATAAATCAAAACAAAACGCATGCAAAATATTAACATAATAAATTAACTATTGGATGATGGAAGGGGGTGGGAGGGAGGGGGTTGCTCACATGGGTATGAAATATCTATAAATATGATTATATTGTGTGCATTTATTCCCCGTTTCAACTGTTGCACCTTCATTTCCCTCAGGATAATTAAAGTCTCTTGAATCTTGAATGAATATATCTGAAATATTGAAGCAAGAAACGTAAAAATGTCTGGTGTGTGTGTGCCCTCCTACTCTCTCCACTCAAAGTCTGCTATGTTTTTCATCAAGGAAAGAACCTTAGGGTTGATGGTCTAAACTTTATTTGCTATACTCTTGCCCACTTTGGTCCCCTTGTCAGGATTTATCTTGAAAAGGCATCTTGTAGTGGCAAAAAACATTGTTTGTTTGTTGTCCTTTCGATGGTTTTACCACGTTTGAGGATACCGGTGCATCTTGATTTCATTGGACGCGTAAACATGGTCCGAAGCGTAACAAACTGATGGTTTTATTTAGTCGTTTTAAATACATTGAAAAGCAACAGAAAAGTATAATATCCACTGTTTGGTCTATTGTTCTTGGTTTAGCTTGACTCGGCTGTTGACGGTCAATGATGATGTGCGCAAGACACCGGAACCCTCTTGTGGCCGTTGTTCCGCACACCTTTATAAGTTTGCCCCCATGACCTATAGAGGGTACACACTCACAAAACATTAACACATTCCAGATCTTAATCATATTGAATAGAAATTTAATTAGAAAGGAGAAATAATATTTATGGCAACTAAAGGTTGATATGGCTCCTACACACCTGTTAAAGACAGAAGTAGAACTGAATGTTATGATCATATCTGTACATTACAAGCATCGGTTTGAGAAATATTTACTGGATGAGGTTTTGTCAAATATAAAGTGGTCACTAGGCATCACTGTCACACTGGGCAGCAATGCAGCAGGTCCGTTAACAAGAGTAAGCCTTCACTTTAAGAGCATTGGAGAGTGGGTAGCAAGAAGTGCTACCCACTCCCAAGGCTACAGAAAGCATCGAAGCGCTGGCTTCACACAAATGTTGGTGCACAAGAGAAGTTGTGTCTTCCTTGTCCAATTCCATTGTCCTCAGGTTCTGACACATAGCGTTTGCTAGTGCTACACCGCTACTTAGTGGTAAAAGTAGATACAGGGAAAGCTACATTGTTACTACATGGACTTAGAAGAATTATACTTCAAGTCTTACCTCTGTAAGAATTCCAGAGTTGCCCCCAGTTCTGCTGGATAGGTGATGTTGAGGCAGTAGTACGTTGCAAACATCAGTACGAGTAACACTGCCATTTACAATGGTCTGGTCCACTGCCAACATGAAGTGTCCGGCTGTCAGGGGAGAACTCCCTACGATGAACAACAGAGGAAAAAGTTGAACATTTAAGTTAAAAGAATAGTTTAACATCATGACTTTCAAAACCCCACCATGATGAACTGTTGTAAAATATTTTGCCATTAATAGGCTTAGATGTTTGTACAGTAACAAGAAAACATTTATATCCTTGGTTTTTACCGTAACTAATTTTTGAAAATATACTTTATGAAGTTTTCTAAATTGTATTTTAAGGACCAGTGTACAAGATTTAGGGGGGATCCATTAGCAAAAATTGAATATAATATTCATGATCGACTTCAGATGGCAGACACGTTTCATCAACCGTCAGGATCATCTTGCCCTCGTCTTCCTTGAAATACTTCAAGAGCACCATTAGACATCCAGGAAGGTCAGCATCAAGATGCTTCGCTTTGGCGATTTCCATGCCTGCAATGATGTCCCCTATTTTGCTTTTATACCACTTGTCATATTAAAAACGATGCAACGAGTCTTACTTTAGCTTGAAGACTTCTGGATGAAGTTGGAGTTCCAGGCAGCTAACAGTCCAGATCCTACTGCAGCCAACAGCATAGGGGGGGAAAAGAGACAAGAAAGATCTTTGATTGTTCCTTGAACTTTTACAGTGTGACCATTTAGTAGCTTAAACCAACTGATTGACTGGGAGCTCTTTTTTCAAATATATATCATTATTAAATCATATACTCTGAACATGCCCAGATTTAGTGGTGTATGACATATGGTAATGCCATATGTCATACACCACTAAATCTGGGCATGTTCAGAGTATACTAAAATAAGTTTAAATGATTGCAACAAAATGTTCACCTATGGAATTACTTATTAATGAAGTATTTTTGCATAAAACAAAACTGTAAAGCAACATTAAATGTAACATTAGTGTAAGAGCCATATTCATGTTTCTTTATTTTATGTAATTGTGCCCCGTGCCACTAGGGGGCTGTATTTGCTGGCTAGCTCAGCTGACCTCGGGTCAGCCCAGTTAGGCCATTTAACCTGGAGAAACCCAGACACAGGTGTTGCTGAAATGGGAAGCAAACAGTTTTTCGACTGTGCCTATGTGCCTATGTGCCTATGTGGTATGTGCTTCGTAGTGTTTGCTGTGGCTAACAATACGTTTTTGTTTGGTTACATTATGAGTTAACGTTATTGCCGCTGTATGTTAAAAGAAAGGAAAATAAACCTGCGTGATGAGAATGAACTATACTGAACTCTCCGTGTTTGCTATGTTCGAGCGCACTAGGCGCACGTCTTAACTAAAGTTTCTTTAAAAGCAACCAGTACTAGACTTTGTTTAGGACTTAGTCAGTACATTTAGGTCGAAAAACTGCTTCAATAGGGATTACTGTTCATCAAGAGGACGCGGACCTGTTACATTGTGGATTTACGTGTTCGTTTGGAAATCACGGATGTGAGGTGGGCAAATGTTTGGAGTTGCCGCTTGCTTAGTTGAGCTGTACCGGAGCGAGCTACAAGGCCAGCGGAATACCAACATCATCACACCGGGACACCATTCATCTAAGCCGGCCAACGCTCGATTGGGGTATGTGTTGATCAGCGCTGATATTATGAATGGCCATGGTAATTTGTGTGCACACATTCGCGTAAACCCAATGCATTGGTAGCAGACTCGCAAGCGTCTAAAAATAACTTTGCGCGTCGAGACGAGTTGTTGCGCAACACAAACTATGTTGCGGGCTTATTGATTAATAAGCCAATTCATTTCGCGTGGACATTATGGCCGATGAGGACAAACGCCAACTTGGCCTTGAGACTGAACTTGGTGTGGGTGAAGGGGTGAAATCTGTAACTGAAAAACGTGTGGTTAAATTAACATCCAAAGCTTTGTTGGGGAAAATAAGCACTTTAGAACAGGAAAGAAAGTCTAATTTTGGTAAACTGTCGAAAGTTAA
This sequence comes from Muraenolepis orangiensis, assembly GCA_027704905.1. NCBI lineage: Eukaryota > Metazoa > Chordata > Actinopteri > Gadiformes > Muraenolepididae > Muraenolepis > Muraenolepis orangiensis. The sequence continues at coordinate 7,464,024 of CM051014.1, read as the reverse complement.
AGAATCTATTGCTAATTGATGGTTGATAAAGAACATGTAAATGAGGTTGAAAATGCATTTATCACGTTCAATGAGTTGAGTGACAAAACACAGCAGGTGCATACATCTTTGTTGGGTTTATTGCCTGCTGATGAAGCAAACAAGCATGAAATATGGTACCAAGCTAAAATGTTGAATGTCAATGAATTTATTGTGGGTACAAATCAATGGTTGTCTGACACTAAAGCTTGTGCAGCTACCAAAGTGGTTGATGATCATGAGGATGATGATGATTTAACGGTACAAACTGAAACTCAAACTGAGCAAACTCAAACTGTCTAAAGTGAAAATGAAACACACACGGTTGTTGACGACACTTTAAAGGAAGATGAAAGGGATGATTCTCAAACTGTTGATGTCAATGCTGGAAATGGAAAGGATGTGGCAGAGGAGGATCAGATTCGACCTCAAGACAGCATTTCAAATGTGCAGTCAAGGCACCATTGGAGAAGTAGCAGAGCTTCAACCAGCAGATCCTCCACTTCTTCAGCCAGACGCATTGCAGAGGCGGAACAGGCCGCGCTCTTGGCTCGAGCTGCTGCTATAAAGGATATGCATGCATTGGAGGAGCAGGAGCTCATCTTGAGGAATAAAAGGGAGCAGCTTGAGCTGGACACTGAGATAGCTGCCGCTTCTGCTAAGCTAGCAGTGCTAAAGGTGGGTAGCAGCATCCATTCAAGGCAATCCGATGGAATGGCCTCCTACATCAGGAAAGGGGCTAGATCTAAGCTCTCGCTCACCGCTCTCAATCCACAGGCCTCAATATTTGTGGCTACACCCTCACAGCAGCATGCACCTTTACCACAGCAAAGCAATGCCTCACCATCAACTATCATGCCAAAATTGGTGAAAAAGCAAGTTCATGTTACAACATCTCTACCCACTCAGTTTGCATCACAACCAAAGCCAACTGTGAGTCAAGGCTCTCAACCCCCTCAGTTACATTCAAAGACAACCTACAGTCAAAGCTTTCAACCAACTCTAGGCCAACAAGTGTTTCAGCCCCTGCAAGGCCAAAATCAGACAGCAGGTCTTTTCAATCTGCTGCAACAACAGAATGACATAACAGCTCTCCTTGTTCAAATGCAAACGTCACAACTGCTGCCGCGCCGAGAAATTCCAACTTATGATGGAGATCCTCTGCAGTTCAACACATTTATGAAGGCGTTTGAGCACTGCGTGGAAGCAAAGACCAGCTGCAAAGGAGACTGTTTGTACTATCTTGAGCAGTACACTAGGGGGCAGCCAAAGGATATTGTACGCAGTTGCCTTCATATGACTGCAGATAAAGGTTTTACTGTTGCCAAAAAGTTGCTCAAGGAGCACTTTGGCAATGAGTTCAAGATAACAGCGGCCTACATGGAGAAGGTCACAGGATGGCCAAGTATCAAAGCTGAAGACACCAAAGCGCTCAAAGCTTATGGACTTTTCCTCCGTGAGTGTTCCAATGCTATGGATGATCTTCAGTACTTGGAGGAACTTAACATGCCAGCAAACATTAAGATTCTGAGTCAGAAGCTTCCATATAAACTCAGAGACAAGTGGAGAGCTAAGGCATGTGAGATACTGGAAAGAACTGGTCGAAGAGCACGATTCTCAGACATTGTGAAGTTCATCGAGCGCCAGGTCAGAATCATTTCAGATCCATTATTTGGTGACATACAGGACGCTTCACCTGTTATCAAAGGAGTTATGAGAGCAAGCAAGATACAGGTGAGACCACAGCTGAGAAGAAACAGCTTTGCAACACAGGTAGTCATTGAGGATGGATGCAAAGCAGGCGCTCACAAGAATGAGGATGGATACAGCAAACCAGAGGGTGATGAGAAGGTGAAGGCTCAGAACAAAGTGACGTCCTTTACCAAGACTGATCCTATTTCCTGCCTGTATTGTGATACTGGTGGTCATGTCTTGGAACAATGTTTTAAACTGGGAAGAAAGACACACAGGGAGAAACTGGACTATCTAAAGGAGAAGGGTCTGTGTTTCAGTTGCTTGTGTACAGGACACTTAAGCAAGAATTGCGACAGGCGCATCACTTGCAAAAAGTGCAACCGAACGCATCCCAGTGTTTTGCATATTGGAGAGAAGGAATGGGTTGCTCAGAGGGATCAGAAGAAAACTGAGCATACAAAGACTTCTGACAGCTGTACAACATCCTCCGCTTGTGGTCTTACAGGGGCTGGCCACTGCAATGGAATTCTTCCCATTTTGCCTGTTAAGGTGAAGTGCTCAAAGGGAAACAAGGTTATTGAAACCTATGCGTTTCTGGACCCAGGGAGTACAGGAACTTTCTGCACCAAGAAGCTCATTGATCGGTTGAACATGGAAGGACGCAAATGTAAGATTCATATCCGCACCTTGGGCCATAGTAACGCAGTAGAAAGCTCCGTCGTTGACAGTCTGGAGATCTCAGGATTTTCTGGTGAGTGCTTCTATCCACTGCCCAAAGTGTGTACCCAGAAAGAGATGCCCATCTCTACAGCCAACATAATCAGCGAAAGGGAGCTGAAAAAGTGGCCTTATTTAGAGGATGTAAAGATTCCCCACATAAACGCTGATGTTGACCTGTTAATTGGCACAAACGCCTCCAAGTTGATGGAGCCTTGGGAGGTGATTAACAGTCGTGAAGGCGAAGATGGACCCTACGCGATCAATACCCTACTGGGGTGGGTAATAAATGGTCCTTTACGGGGAAGAAGCGACTGTGGAAGCGGCCACCATTCAGTTTACACCAACAGAATCGCCATTGACAGAATTGAAGAACTGTTAACTGAGATCTGACAACGGCACCAACTTTGTGGGTGCAGAACGAGAGCTGCGAGAAGCCTTAGCCTCTTTGAATCATGATCGCATTGAAGGAGTCATGTCCAAGAAGGGAATCAAGTGGAGCTTTAACCCTCCAGCTGGGTCACATCACGGTGGCGCTTGGGAGCGCATGATACGGATGATCAGGAAGATTTTGTACTCTGTGCTCCGTCAACAAACCTTGGATGACGAAGGGTTCCATACCGTGCTCTGTGAGGCTGAAGCTATGCTCAACGATCGCCCCATCACAAGGCTATCAGAGGACCCCAACGACCTTGAGGCGTTGACACCAAACCATCTGCTACTCCTCAAAGGAAAACCAGTTCTCCCACCAGGACTGTTCGACAAAGGGGATGTTTACGCTAGGAGAAGGTGGAAACAAGCCCAGTACATCTCGGATCTCTTTTGGAAGAGGTGGATCCGTGAGTACTTACCGCTTTTACAGGAGCGTCAAAAATGGAACCAGGAGAAGAGGAATTTTATCCCTGGAGACCTTGTCATGATTGCGGACTCCACAGCACCACGTGGGTCATGGATGCTAGGAAGAGTCCTGGAAACTTTCCCTGATAAGAGAGGTCTGGTACGTGTGGTTAGTTTGAAAACCAAAACAAACATCATTGAACGACCCATAACCAAAATATGCTTGCTTAATGAAGCAAAAGAGTAATTCATTCCCATTTGAAAATGGGCTATATATTTTTATTTGTTCTCTTCTTCTCTGTATTTATGGCTCATTGTGAATTTGGTGTAATTGCTCTGGCAGACGCAATTAGGGGCTGGAGTGTAAGAGCCATATTCATGTTTCTTTATTTTATGTAATTGTGCCCCGTGCCACTAGGGGGCTGTATTTGCTGGCTAGCTCAGCTGACCTCGGGTCAGCCCAGTTAGGCCATTTAACCTGGAGAAACCCAGACACAGGTGTTGCTGAAATGGGAAGCAAACAGTTTTTCGACTGTGCCTATGTGCCTATGTGCCTATGTGGTATGTGCTTCGTAGTGTTTGCTGTGGCTAACAATACGTTTTTGTTTGGTTACATTATGAGTTAACGTTATTGCCGCTGTATGTTAAAAGAAAGGAAAATAAACCTGCGTGATGAGAATGAACTATACTGAACTCTCCGTGTTTGCTATGTTCGAGCGCACTAGGCGCACGTCTTAACTAAAGTTTCTTTAAAAGCAACCAGTACTAGACTTTGTTTAGGACTTAGTCAGTACAATTAGCCTGTCGTACATACCTAACGTAACATTAGCCAACATTACTTGCTTGGTTTACGGAATTTGACATTTGCAAGGTTTTGGTCTTGAGTTGTACGTTATGAATCCGTCGACAATTAGTTAACGTTACCTTTCAAATGTGCAGCTTCCTCGCCTGTAGCAAACGGCTGAAGTGCAGTTCAAGTCGCAGGTCAATTTAGCCACTTTCTTTCCCTTGTGGTGTGATTCCTGCGTGGTACCTGCATGTATTCTGCATGAGCAGAATACATGTATTTGATGATGGTAAGGATTAAGATTATTATTATTTATTTTTTTGGTCATCTATCGTCATTGATCGTTATCGCAATAAATACCATGACATATCGTGATATAGTTTTAAGTCCATATCGCCCAGCCCTACCTTTAAGTGATTACTAGCTCCAGCCTGCGTTGCCATTATCGTTGCGGTGTAACAACGCGGCTCAAGAGCTACCAATGACATCCAACAGCCATCATGCAATGGACACCACATACATGTGTTAGTGACTGACCACATCAACAATGAGAGATTTCATGAGCTTACCTCAACGTGTTTCCTCAAATTCGACGGAGAATTCTTATAGGTAGAAATGGTGTGGGACTGAGGCAGTCAGAGAAGGCATTTGTAAACAAAGGAATCCTTCCTCTGTTCCACAACTTCAAATAAATCCTTCAAATAAGGCCATGGGTGTTGAAGTGCCGAGTTTGAGTCAGGACTTTCTTCCGCCATTGTCCAGGCTGTCGCGCTGTAATGGACAGGTACTACTGGGTCACGTGGGTAGCTAGCCTACATCTAATAGGTCCAACCCATAAAGCGCGCGCTGTACCCTGATTGGTTAGTTCGTGGTGCATATTTATATATAAAGGTCTCACTCATAAGAAGGAACCACAGATGCCACACAGATGAATCATAGAGCATGTCACACAGTAGTAAAGTAGAAAGGTAAGATATTATACTTGAAATGTAGCCGAGTAAAATTTAAAAGTCGCCCAAAATGGAAATACTTAAGTACATCAAATTACATTTGCTTCGTTACTGTCCACCCCTGATTTCCATGTATTTTACAGTGGTATATCTGCATAAGAGATGTTGTTTTTTGTAAAATTACAGAAAAAGGTGGCAAGTTTGTCAATGAAGAATTCTTTGTTTGTTTTTGTGTGTGTGTGTGTGTGTGTGTGTGTGTGTGTGTGTGTGTGTGTGTGTGTGTGTGTGTGTGTGTGTGTGTGTGTGTGTGTGTGTGTGTGTGTGTGTGTGTGTGTGTGTGTGTGGTGTGTGTGTGTGTGTGTGTGTGTGTGTGTGTGTGTGTGTGTGTGTGTGTGTGTGTGTGTGTGTGTGTGTGTGTGTGTGTGTGTGTGTGTGTGTGTGTGTGTGTGTGTGTGTGTCAGGCAGACTGACCGACTCTTCCATCTGAAAGAAAAACATGACCAAGGGGGAGCAGGGGAAGAAGAGGAAGAAGAGAAGCGGTGGCGGGGACGGCGGCGAGCCCAAAGGCAGGAAGGTGACGCTGGCCATGGTCAAGAGCTGCGTGAGGATGACGGTGGACGGCAAGCGCCGCCTGGACCTGAGCTACCAGGGTCTGGCCGCGGTGCCCCGGTGCTTGGTGAGCCTCTGCGACGTGGAGGAGCTGGACCTCAGCCGCAACCTGCTCACCAAGCTGCCCGACTTCCTCCACCTGTTCGTCAACCTGCGCTTCCTCGACCTGCACAGCAACTACGTGAGAGAGAGAGAGTGTGTGTGTGTGTGTGGGGGGGGGGGGGGGGGATCGAATCACGATATGTTGATGCGTAAAATGATGATCTGGGGAGATAAAATAAAGCTGGCCCTTAACAACCGACTATAATCGTTTTAGAATAGTTTTACTTGGATTCCTTGGGGCAGTTGCACAGTATGGCCACTAGGGGGCTCTGAAGCTCTGCAGTTTTCTCCTGGTATATTTAGGTATTCACAGTGAAACCGTGATCCATACTTAAGTTCAGACGTATTTGTAGTGGATATATGTTGTATATATTTAGAAAACACACTTTGTTAAAGTGTACTATCTCCAAATCTTCTGATTCCTTGCCTGCACTCAGGTTGTTTGAAGCGTGTGCAAATGCAGAGTGTGCAAACAGAGTGTAAACATAAATATAAATAACATAAATAAGCGTTAAAACGCATGCAGGACCCTCACCGTGGTCTTCTCCCCTTCCTCCCAGCTGGAGAACCTCCCGCCGTCCATCGGGCAGCTCCAGAACCTGCTGACCCTGAACCTGTCCAACAACCGTCTGACCAGTGGCTCCCTGCCCTTAGAGCTGGGCCTCCTGGGGAATCTTCACAAGCTCAACATGGGCCTCAACCAGCTGGACAGCCTGCCGCGCTTCATGATCGGCCTCAAGGAGCTGCGCCACATCAGCCTCTTCGACAACCGCCTCACGGCCTACCCGGACTGCCTCCGGCTGCTCAAGGGGCTGGAGAAGGTCAACCTTGTGTCCAACCCGTTCGTGTCCAAGGCGGCCCCTAAGGCGAGCGTCGGCATCCGCAGGGCGGAGGGCCTGCACTTGGTCCGCGTGGCCAACCTGTGCAGCGACTGCCTGGAAGGGTACCGCAAACGGAGTAGGAAAACGGAAGAGAGGGAGGAGAGGGCCGAGGTCAAGCGGCCCTCAAGCGGGGCCAAGGTGAACCAGGCGCCATGGAGATGAAGATATATTGTTTTTTTTCTCCAAAATTCACACGTTTGAGATTAAACATTCATGCAAGGCAAATGTCAGTTTTCTTCTATAGTTCTATAGTTGCGTTACTAAATGTGATATTCTACTAGAACTGTAGTGCCGTCCACACTGATAATGCCTGATAAATGTACTCGAATCAATGTTGTTGTTTTGCTGAAGGATTGAAATTGCATATGAAATCAGACATGATGGATGTCCAACACAACACCATAAAATAAAAATAATATATACAATAAAATAAACAAAAGAGCAGCAAAGTGACTTTAATGATATGTACAGGTTTTTTTCTTCAAAAGCATTTAAAGTGCCAGTAGTGCAGCAGCATCATGAAAAGAGAGAGGGGAGAGGGAGAGAAAGAGGGAGATAGAGAGAATAGAGGGGAGAAAGAGAGAGGGAGATAATAGAGAGAGGGAGGGAGGGAGAAAAATATAATAGAGAGGGAGAGAATAGAGAGGTTGAGCAAGAGAAAGAGAGAGAGAGGATAGAGAGGGAAACAAAGAGAGAAAGAGAGTGGGTTGTAAAAGATTATAGAGTAGCATCTTATCCACCTTGAGTGAATTGTGTAAATTTAGTATCTTGTGAAACTATAAGGACCCAAAGTGTGCATCTCTTATCTTCAGCTTTGTTTCAGTTTTGTTCCTCTATTATCTAAGGTACTAAAACTTAATTTTTTTAAAAGGCATTGTGATAACCTTGAGATGGCTGAAGATCCACACACACCCCGAGGTAAGATGGTTTCATATTTCCCACTGGGATTGAACACAATAGCCTCACAGGATGCAATGTCACAGATTGAACCGTTATGTATTCACCTAACGGTGTCGTAAAAGTGACTCATTTTAAGAACTATTAGAAGACCTGATGAAATGACTACGAAAATTGATAGTTAGGCAGATCTTCATGGCTCCCTCTCTCTCTCTCTCCCCACCTCCCCTTCTCTCTCCTCCCCCCTTCTCTCTCCCCCCCTCTCTCTCTCCCCACCTCCCCTTCTCTCTCCTCCCCCCTTCTCTCTCCGCCCTTCTCTCCCCCCCCTCTCTCTCTCCCCACCTCCCCTTCTCTCTCCTCCCCCCTTCTCTCCCCCCTCTCTCTCTCTCCCCACCTCCCCTTCTCTCTCCTCCCCCCTTCTCTCCCCTTCTCTCTCCTCCCCCCTTCTCTCCCCTTCTCTCCCCACCTCCCCTTCTCTCTCCTCCCCCCTTCTCTCTCCCTCTCTCTCTCTCCCCACCTCCCCTTCTCTCTCCTCCCCCCTTCTCTCTCCCTCTCTCTCTCTCCCCACCTCCCCTTCTCTCTCCCCCCCTCTCTCTCCCCACCTCTCTCTCTCTCTCTCTCTCTCTCTCTCTCTCTCTCTCTCTCTCTCTCTCTCTCTCTCTCTCTCTCTCTCTCTCTCACCGCCCCACCTCCCTTTCTCTCTCTCCCCCTGTCTCTCTCCCCCCCCTCTTCTCT
>CM051014.1:7440796-7445796 GCA_027704905.1 Muraenolepis orangiensis | reverse complement strand
GGGGTGAGAGATGGTGCGGCGCTGTCCCTGTTGCTGATTCTGACTGCAAGGCGGATTAGACAGAGGGAAAAGCAGAAGAAGAAGAAGAAGAAGAAGAAGAAGAAGAAGAAGAAGAAGAAGAAGAAGAAGAAGAAGAAGAAGAGTGGAAAGACCAGACAGAGAGACAGAGAGACAGAGAGAGAGAGAGAGAGAGAGAGAGAGTAGAGAGAGAGAGAGAGAGAGGGTTTTTTGGTTTGCTGGACCGACAAAAACATGCAGAGAGGAGAGAGGGACGGCCGGGGATGACAACCATGCTCAGCCCAAAGATCAGACAGACCAGGAGAGGTAGGACCGACAACACACACACACACACACACTCTTCATCCCATCAATCCCATCCCATACACTCACACACACACACACACACACACACACACACACACACACACACACACTCTGTCATGTGAGCATGTCTTTTTAATCTCTTTGGCCCGACAAACGTATATCATCATCATATCATATGTCAGCAGCTAACAGATGCTGAGAGGCACACTGAGGTGATGATGTATACACTACCATACCCCTCATCCCTCTGGATACATGATATATCCGTGTCATCTCTCCACTATCAACACTATCGTATATCATATCATATATCGTACCTCCAGCACCGGCAACAGACCAGGAGAGGTGATATGGATATAGATAAAGACCTCTTAATTATATACATTATGTTTTTGTAATCGCTCTACTCTCTGACAACACTATCATGTATCATATCGTCCTATCATCAGCACCAGGAGCGGTGGTGGTGATGTAGGCACCGACCGGACTCTTTATTCTATCCGATGTCTATCTTGTAACATCTCGGAAACGGACAACGCTATACAAACTATCCTATTTCACGTATCGGCGGCGAATAGACTTCATATTCATATTCATATTCCATCCGATACGTCTGTCTTGCCGATCAACTGGTAACACACCATAGCCCCCACCTCTCACACGCGCCAAGGAGATAGGGTCCGCTCTGAATGAATGAATGAATGAAATTGAATTCCAATACACGTTTTAATTCACTAGGTCGTCAACACGCATCGCATCTCAGCTCCTATAGCGCGGCGAGGAGAGAGGTCTTAAGGATGAGGAGAGAGGGATAGGATAGGATGGGAGAGAGAGGTCTAAGACCAGGAGAGAGAGGTCTAGGACCAGGAGAGAGAGGTCTAGGACCAGGAGAGAGAGGTCTAGGACGAAGAGAGAGAGGTCTAGGACGAAGAGAGAGAGGTCTAGGACGAGGAGAGAGAGGTTTACGATGAGGAGAGAGAGGTCTAGGACGAGGAGAGAGAGATTTACGATGAGGAGAGAGAGGTCTAGGACGAGGAGAGAGAGGTTTACGACTGAGGAGAGAGAGGTCTAGGACGAGGAGAGAGAGGTTTACGACGAGGAGAGAGAGGTCTAGGACGAGGAGAGAGAGGTTTACGACGAGGAGAGAGAGGTCGAGGTCTAGGACGAGGAGAGAGAGGTGTAGGATGTAAAGTATGAACGTCACACAAGGACACAAACATACACGACGTAGTACAGTGGGCAGAGATGAGACGACCACCCTCGTAGACATATCTGCCACGATTCTTCACACTTCCCACTACCCCCCCCCCCCCCCCCCCACACACACACACACACACACACACACACACATAGCAGAACACCATGTTGTTATTGTCAGTCGTATCTTCTTCTTCTTCTTCTTCTTCTTCTTCTTCTTCGGTGGTGGTGGTGGTAGTGGTGGTGGTGCTGGTGTACGGCTGGTTGGAGGACCTCGAGGGTTTCCGTCTTTGCGTGGTTCCGCTGGCCCTGCTCTGACAGCAGCAGCCAGTGGCAAGTCGCTCATTCTGTGAATGGGTCTTTGGAAGGCTGCCCACACACGCGCGCACGCAACGCACGCACACACACGCACGCACGCACACACGCACGCACACACACACACGCACGCACGCACACACGCACACACCACACACACACACACACACACACACACACACACACACACACACACACACACACACACACACACACACACACACACACACACACAGTACCGTAGTACCGCTGTAGCACACACACACATTAGCATTTACTACAGCTGGCGAGAGAGAGGGTGTGAATACTATCAGAGCTAGTACCGGGGGGCATTCTGGTGTGTGTGTGTGTGATGGTGTGTGTGTGTGAGAGAGAGAGAGAGAGAGAGAGAGAGAGAGAGAGAGAGAGAGAGAGAGAGAGAGAGAGAGAGAGAGAGAGAGAGAGAGAGAGAGAGAGAGAGATTTAGAGAGAGAGAGAGAGTGAGATTTAGAGAGAGAGAGAGAGAGAGAGTGAGAAAGAAAGAGAGAGAATGAGATTTAGAGAGAGAGAGAGAGAGAGAGAGAGAGAGAGAGAGAGAGAGAGAGAGAGAGAGAGAGAGAGAGAGAGAGAGAGAGAGAGAGAGAACCACTTGCTACGGCTCAGGAAGGATTTCTGAGAGGCTTCAATCTTGTTGTGATCCAACTAGATGCTATTTTATTTGTCCTTAATTAATTTGAATTAATTCATTAACGCTCGTAGTTTTTTCCCTGGGGAAAAAAAAAACAACCCAATTCCAGTGTGATCAATTACGATGATTGATGCACATGCACAGGTCTGTTTCCGGGAAATAATTAATGGTTGATGCAAAACACAGAATGAATAATCAGAGACCATATCCCGGTGTCGTAAATCAGGAGCACGTCGTGCATTCCTTCTGGCCGTTAGTGATTGAACCCTTCATCGCTCATGGCATCGCTCCGACCATGGGCCAAGGGCCGGCCAGGAGAATGTGGCAACGCACGCTCACATTAATGCACTCGCTGAAAAGAACTGGAACTGGAAGCTGAAGATGTAGCACTCGTTTACCTTCCCGCCCTGTCTGTCTCTCTCTCTCTCTCTCTCTCTCTCTCTCTCTCTCTCTCTCTCTCTCTCTCTCTCTCTCTCTCTCTCTCTCTCTCTCTCTCTCTCTCTCTCTCCTCTCTCTCTCTCTCTCTCTCTCTCTCTCTCTCTCTCTCTCTCGCTACTCTCTACTCTCTACTCTCTACTCTCTACTTAAATTTAATTAAATCAAATACAACCCTTCGTTGGTTACTCCATTGCAATTGATCAATGCACTTTGCTAACTGAAATGCAACATGTATGGATTCCACATTAAACTGCATTGCCATATCGAAGTGGCTGCTCATTTGCTACGGGTGTGGTTCGGAACACACTGGCTACTAAAGTATCGCAATCATTTACAGAGGATGGTTACGGAAAGGCTGGTTGGCAATGGAGCTGACAGAGAGAGAGTGGGAATCTGAAAGCAAGGATTCACTTAATTAGCTTCTGCTGTCTGAAAAGCGCTAAATAAAGACTACAAATCGATAGCTAGCAAAAACTTGTGGGGAGAGAGAGACAGGATGAGGAGAGAGGTCTAGGATGAGGAGAGAGGTCTAGGATGAGGAGAGAGGTCTAGGATGAGGAGAGAGGTCTAGGATGAGGAGAGAGCTCTAGGATGAGGAGAGAGGTCTAGGATGAGGAGAGAGCTCTAGGATGAGGAGAGAGGTCTAGGATGAGGACAGAGGTCTAGGATGAGGAGAGAGCTCTAGGATGAGGAGAGAGGTCTAGGATGAGGACGAGGTCTAGGATGAGGAGAGAGGTCTAGGATGAGGAGAGAGCTCTAGGATGAGGAGAGAGGTCTAGGATGAGGAGAGTTCTAGGACGAGGAGAGAGGTCTAGGACGAGGAGAGAGGTTCAGGATGAGGAGAGAGGTCTAGGATGAGGAGAGAGCTCTAGGATGAGGAGAGAGTGGTCCAGGACGTAAAGTCTGAACGTCACACACAAGTACACACACATACACAACGTAGTAGAATAGGTAGAGATGAGACGACAACCCCTCTTAGGACCATCCCCGGTCTTATCCAGACTATATCTGCCACACGATTTTTCACACTTTCACACTATCCCCTAAAACAAAACTAAATCCTAGCCTGGCGGTTTAATTTTGCGCTCGGCGACGTACCGAAGAATCGTAGAACCAACGACTAGCGACCAGGAGTATTCTGGGCGGTGGGTTACAGCAGGGTTCTTCTCTAGGTTCTCTGAGGGTTCTTCTCTGAGGGTTCTTCTCTGAGGGTTCTCTCTGAGGCTGCTTCTGCTGCTGCTGTTGTTGCAGCTTTAATTGGCCACATATCAGCTGCTCTCTGCTTTATGTTCAGACCCCGACATCGAGGTTGCCATGGTGTCGGGCTGTAAAAGTCCTCCACTACGATGAGGACAACCACAACAACAACAACAACACACACACATACACAGGGACACACACACACACAGACACATGCACACACAAACATACACACACATGCAAAATCACACATACAATGTAACAGGAGGTACAAGTGGGCAGACACACACACACTCACACACACCACACACGCACACACACACACAGATACAATGATAAAGGTGGAACAACACACACACACACACACACACACAAACACACAGATACAATGATAAAGGTGGAACAACACACACACACACACACCACATGCACACACACACACAAACACACAGATACAATGATAAAGGTGGAACAACACACACACACACACACACACACAGATACAATGATAAAGGTGGTACAACACACACACACACACACACACACACACAGATACAATGATAAAGGCAGTACAACACACACACACACACACACACACACACACACACATGCACAGATACAATGATAAAGGCAGTACAACACACACACACACACACACAAACACACACACACACACACACACATTACACACAGCGACTTAAGCGTGTGCGTGGCGTCCGTCTGGAGGAACAGGAAATCAGCATCCATGTACCTGTAACTCTCCATCGCCGCTCCCTAGGGCCGTGAGTCACCACGGCAACGGATTCACCCAATTGAATTCCTCAAGCATGCCAGTGTATAAGCGCCGTAACGCTGTGTG
>CM051014.1:7425796-7430796 GCA_027704905.1 Muraenolepis orangiensis | reverse complement strand
CTGTTGTTTCCGGTTGCTGACACCAGGGGGTGCTGTTGTCCTATAATCGCCGGTGTGGCCACACAGGTGCGTTATGGTTCTGGTGTCCTGACAGCACTGGGGTGTGGGGGGGGGAACATGACAGCCAATCCAACTGACACAACAGCCGGATGACTTATCGCCGACGTTTAAGTGGAAAAATCAATGGCCTGAGGACATACAGAGAAACAGAGGGTCGCTCCATCTTCCACGCCGACCGGTTCATCGTAGATCTCAGGACCGGTTAGGTCAGGGGCGGGGCGACCTGACAGGGCGTGACCTGATGTGTCCACAGCGCCATGCGCTCAGACAAAACTGGAATCGGATTGATTTACCCTTTCAAGGTCCTACTTCAATCAATATGGCCGATTGTTCATTTTCAGATGTTTCTGCCTAGTCTGTCACATAGTGTGTGTGTGTGTGTGTGTGTGTGTGTGTGTGTGTGTCTGTGTCTGTGTGTGTTGTGTCATACATACATGCGCAGTATGAAATCTGACGCATTTAAGAATTTATGAACCATTTAACAACACGTCTCAGGCAGGGCAAGGGGTTGAGAAATGTAATCAGATGTTCCGTCAATCATCCCACCAGCTGGTGGCAACCCCCCCCCCCCCCCCCTCTCCCATAGTTATCTTTGGTCAGTCCATCAGTCCAGACACCGGAGGTGTGTTTGCGCGGCGGAAGGTCCCTCCGTCACGTCCCACCCGCCCCAGACGACCCTCCACCTCCACCCTGCCAAGTGTTTTTAAAAAAGGCAACTCCGGAGGGTCTCCGGAGGTCTTTGTGTGTTCAATTTATGACCAGGTCAACGTAGCATAGAGAAGTGATCTCCCAATCAGTCCGGGGGAGGGAGGAGATAGAGGAGGAGGGAGGAGGAGGAGGAGGAGGAGGGCAGCCAGCAGGGGGCTGCAGGCCAGGAGGCCCAGAGGTGGGAGGAGAGGGATGGAGCCCGAGAACCAAACAAACTGCTGGCCCAGGAGGAGGTGGGAGGAGAGGGATGGAGCCCGAGAACCAAACAAACTGCTGGCCTAGGAGGAGGGAGGTTGTGGGCAGGAGGTGGGAGGAGGAGGAGGGTTGAAGCCAGACCAAGTGGAGCAAAGATAAACAGAACTAGGCTAGACTACGAATGGCCGCGAGGGGACGGACAATAGATAGCTGGTTGTTCTGATGAGGACCAAGATGTTGGTGACAGGAGAGGGCAGTGTGGGTCTAGTGGTTGGGTTGCTTTGAATCCAAACCACCCACCGCCGTGGGTGGTTCCCCCTTCAGGGCCCCCCTTATGTGGATAAACGCTCTCAGACACGTCCTTTGCTTGCACACTCCTGTAGAATTAATTTAAAACATTGTCTGTAATTAATACAGCGCTGCAACGGCAAATCTAAATCAGAAGCTTTACAAGTCACCTTTACGACATCGCATCATTTAGATTTAGCGTCGCCGCGCCCCCACCTGTCATAACTCCCGGGCCGCCCTAGGGGGCGCGCCCCACAGTTTGGGAAACACTGCTCCAGGGGGTGTGTTGACTCCCGGCCCAAAGGTTCTTCTGGGCATGGCTGCTCAAGCGCTTCATCATCAATAAAGTTTTATGACTGCTTCGTGAGATATTTATGGAGACCACTCTGCGGTCCGCCGGCGGTTTTGCACATTAAAAATTCTCCCTTCAGCGTTCTTAGAGAGTGGAGCCGGTACAGGATAACAACTCTCATTGAGAGAGCTGTCTGATCATTGTTATAAAACCATTGTTTATGGCCCGTGTTTTACATCCCCTCCCTCTCCGCTCCCTCCCCTCCTCTCTCCCTCTGTTTCTCCCCCATTGAGAAGTGAGCCATTGAAGAAATGACCCGCCAACTGCTAGCTGGATGGACGGATGGCTACGCAATTCCTAACAAATGACACTCAAAGTATAGCTCCTAAATCTTAAGCACCTTTAAATAAATCCACATTTGAGTTGATAAAAATATTTGGATTCTATTCCTCTGCATACCAATCTCAAAATACTGTTGTTATCTTTCTCAATCTAGAGGATTGAATCCTCTTGAACCCATCCTACTATTAGGAGCAGTGGGCAGCTATTGTATATACAGCTGCCCAGGGTCTGGTGCCTTGCTCAAGGGCACTTCGGCAATGCCCAGGTGTTCTGAAAGGAGGGCCAGGGAGCAATATGGCAAATAAACAAAACTCACTTCAGGTGCTTGCGGTTTGTATTGCGGTGGGCATGAGTCCTCATTGCTTTTTGGCATGCAATATGCAATATGGGAGAGTAATCGCAGCTTTACAAGGGCCCCACTGAACACCACTAAGCTCTCGTTTGTGTAAGCAAAGAGCCATTCATCATTCACCCGGGAAACAGACAGACAGTAGAGCCGCTCCAAATGCCCTCCCTCCACCCTCCACCCTCCGACCTCCACAGAACAGCTCAGTTTAGAGGCTCCTAATGCTTACCCTCTCCACCCTCTGACCTCCACAGAACAGCTCAGTTTAGAGGCTCCTAATGCTTACCCTCTCCACCCTCCGACCTCCACAGAACAGCCCCGTTTAGACGCTCCTACGTAGCGCAGGGCGTCCCAGTTGGAGCACGCGTGTAGCGGTAGTGCCGTGTTTGCCCTCCAGGTGGCCGTTCGAACGGTGGGCACGCATGCTCTGGTTCCATGAGGTAGGGGTATAAGTAAAAACAAATGCATTTCATCAACAAAAGCCCCCTAAAGGGAAGAGCACTAACCGCATGACATCTCGGGGTTAACTTCATCGATAAAAATGTCAAATTGGTTGGTGTGTCTCAAAAGCTTTATGTAAGGCTGTAAAGAGAGAGAGAGAGAGAGAGAGAGAGAGAGGAGAGAGAGAGAGAGAGAGAGAGAGAGAGAGAGAGAGGAGAGAGAGAGAGAGAGAGAGAGAGAGAGAGAGAGAATCAGGACAGGGCTTTAGAGAAGTGTAAACACACACATTCGTGCAGTGGCAGCGCCTGTGCACACATGACCACTTAAGCTAACTCATTAATTTGCACTAGATGTTTGCACACACACACACACACACACATACACTAACACACACATACACACACACACACACACACACACACACACACACACAAACATACACTTACACTTACACTTACACACACACACTCTCACAAACATACACACTTATATACACACCCATACACACACACACACACACAAACCCACACAGATACACATTTTGCGCCTCCGGAACCACTCCCACCCGCTCACCACAACCAACACAGGGTCAGGGGCCCCCCTGTTGTCGGCCCGGGGGCCCACCCCCGCACCAGGATGACCTCATAACGGGATGAGCGCACGCTGTATGTATAACCACGGCGACGATGGTACCCTGATGACACGTGGGCGCAGACCCGGCGGCAGACATCCATCTCTGGGCGGGCATTTGATTTACCAGGGCGGGCCCACCCCCCGACCCCCAGGCCCCACCCCATTGTAACGTAACATATGTGCATATAGTTGCCGAAAGATTTAGGCGTTATTTTTGTGCAGCAAAAAACAGAATACTGCCAGAAAATATACAAATACAATATGCAAATGTGTTTTAAGCATGAGCATCAGTAGGAAATTACATGTTAAGCATCAGTTTGCACGTGCTACTTTAAAGCAGAAGTGTGTCTCTTGACACAATCCTTGTGTGAGCTCTTAGTGTTGGTGAACCACTTCCTAATATCCATTGTTGCCGATACATATCAACTGACAGGTTGCTGTGACGCGTCTCACTTAAAAAAAACACACACACGACTCAACCCCGCGAAAAACCAGTATCGCGAGATTCATTCAGAATTTCATAGCAAAATAAAAAAATGATATTATACTAATGTTTCAACATAGTTTAGTACAAAAATGAATGGTATGATAAAGCCCTACAAATAAAAACAATAAACATAATAATAAAAAAATAAAAAATATATTTTTATATAATAATTTTTTTTAATCCCTGATTTCTCATGGGCGGGCCCAAATCCTGGATGGGCGGGCCTGGCCCCATGGGGCCCGCCCATGACGCCGGGCCTGCGTGGGCGACAGAAACCCAAGAGCCATCGGGCCTGTCAGGCGTTTGTCTCCGGTCGGACAACTTGATGACAATCAAAATAAATCATATAATCGTTATAAATCGTATATCATCCACATTGGGGCAACTAGGATCGAAAAAATCTGAATTTCTCCCAATTTAACCTTCGACCTGGCGTACTGCCTGCGAGTCTGCCGAAGTCATAATGTTATTTAATTCAAGGTATCACGGTTAATGGTTAACATCCAAGCTTAAAAAATATATTTAGTACCCATCATAAAACAACAACAGCAGCTGCATGAATGTGTGAGGAATATAAGCTCACCCGATGTTCACCTGTGTGTGTGTGTGTGTGTGTGTGTGTGTGTGTGTGTGTGTGTGTGTGTGTGTGTGTGTGTGTGTGTGTGTGTGTGTGTGTGTGTGTGTGTGTGTGTGTGTGTGTGCCCACACACACACACAAGCGCACATGCACACACACTGAGAGAGACACAGAAACATCAACACCTACCAGATTAAGCCTAGAGTCTCTCTTTATCCGTCTCACAACCCAAAAAAAGGGTTATTGGAAATATTCACAAGTCATACGTAAATGTAGAACATGCTTTGAGACCTTTAAGACCAAAAAAACAACAACCCACACACAGTCCTTCAGAATTAAAAAAAAGATTGATTTGAATGCGCTAAAGTGTTTCTGTAGCTAATGATCGGAATGCAGCACACTTCCCTTGGAGAGAATACACAGCAT
The DNA here is from genome assembly GCA_027704905.1 of Muraenolepis orangiensis. Classification (NCBI taxonomy): domain Eukaryota; kingdom Metazoa; phylum Chordata; class Actinopteri; order Gadiformes; family Muraenolepididae; genus Muraenolepis; species Muraenolepis orangiensis. The sequence continues at coordinate 7,426,001 of CM051014.1, read as the reverse complement.
TAGGTCTGTGGACCACCTCCCTCGGTTTGCTTGCTTGTTTGTTTGTTTGTTTGTTCTGTCTAGTGTGTGCGTGTGTGCGTGTGTGTACGTGTGTGTGTGTGTGTGTGTGTGTGTGTGTGTGTGTGTGTGTGTGTGTGTGTGTGTGTGTGTGCGTGTGTGGTGTTTGTGCGTGTGTCTATGTTTGCAAACTTTGGAAGACATACAG
>CM051014.1:7390796-7423296 GCA_027704905.1 Muraenolepis orangiensis | reverse complement strand
AATCTTACCTACTGCACCATTAGATTCCAGAGACATTTATTTTTAGAGCACAGGTTGGCAGCAGGTTGAAAAGGCAAGAGTTCGGCCTAATCCTTGACTAGGAAGTAGTCTCTATTTGAAGACAGACAAATCCACATTAGTGAACCAAATTAGACTATTAGATTTCACACCAAATTACACTGTCACAGAGACAATTATTTTACATATTACTTTGGCACACACACACACACACACACATGCACGCACGCACACACTCACGCACACACACCGGCACGCATACACACACACACACACACACCACACACACACACACACACACACACACACACACACACACATATGCACGCACACATACACACACACACACGGACACATACCCCATACAGAGCTGCGGGAAATTATATTCATTTAGCCGGAACGAGGGAACCGAGAAACAGATTTTTTAAATGAATCATTTTGAAAATGAAGGGAAACATTCAGCACAGACACTACAGCCTTACATGCCCTATCCCCCCATGGTGTCTGTTCATGTGACCTCCACAGGGGGGGAATCACACACAGACACTCCTTAACCCGGGGAGAGCAGAGGCACGCCTTAAAGAGGAACCATCTATTTCCAAAATGGAGTCTTAATATTCCTATTCCTAAGTGTTTAAATTATTTTGTCTTTGCGTAACTGCAATGTAATGTTGGGGGCCAATGTGTGTTTGTGTGCATGTGTGCATGTGTGCGTGTCTGCGTGCACATGTCTGTGTGCCTGTGTGTGTGCGTGTGTATGCGTGCCAGTGTGTGTGTGTGCGTGTGTGTGTGTGCGTGCACGTGTCTGTGTGCCTGTGTGTGTGTGCGTGTGTATGCGTGCCAGTGTGTGTGTGTGTGTGCAGGCAGGTGTGTGTGTGTGCATGCACGTGTCTGTGTGCCTGTGTGTGTGTGCGTGCAGGTGTGTGTGTGTGTGTGTACAGGCAGGTGTGTGTGTGTGCGCGTGCACGTGTCTGTGTGCCTGTGTGTGTGTATGCGTGCCAGTGTGTGTGTGTGTGTGTGTGTGCAGGCAGGTGTGTGTGTGTGTGTGTGTGTGCGTGCACGTGTCTGTGTGCCTGTGTGTGTGTGCAGGTGTGCAGGTGTGTGCGTGCAGGTGTGTGCGTGCAGGTGTGTGCAAGCAGGTGGTTGTGCGCAGGTGTGTGCGTGCAGGTGTGTGTCTTATCAGACTCCCATAGTGTATGGAGAGCGGGGCGCCTCCATGTCTGCTCTCTGCTAGTGTTTATTAGGCTTTTTTGATTTCCAAAAGCTTCCTTCATCCCCCTTATCATTTCCTGGCAACAGGCGCAGCCCGGGGGATCCAGTGTTATGAATAAATAAAGAGAGAGAGAGAGAGAGAGAGAGAGAGAGAGAGAGAGAGAGAGAGAGAGAGAGAGAGAGAGAGAGAGAGAGAAAGAAAGGGAGAGGGAGGGGAGAGAAACAGAGAGAGACATAAATTAACTAGCTGCTGTTACAGACCATTGCCTCACTTCTACTGATATAAAGAACATCATCTTTTTGTCAGAAAGTTAGCAAACAATTCTCTCTCTCTCTCTCTCTCTCTCTCTCTCTCTCTCTCTCTCGCTCTCTCTCTCTCTCTCTCTCTCTCTCTCTCTCTCTCTCTCTCTCTCTCTCTCTCTCTCTCTCTCTCTCTCTCTGCTGTGCGTGTGTGTGTCTGCCCGTTGTATCACTCTGTGGACGTGTGACTTGGCTGGCAGCGCCGCAGTGCCGGCTGGGGCAGGAACAATAACACTAGACCACATTGATGTAGGTCTCCCTCCATGTTTATGGGAGTTATAATGTCTCCGTGGCTGAACAAATGAACCGCAGTACTAATCATGTATTGCACTTATCATTGTGGATGTAGAGAAAATAAATTGCTTTTCATGGTCATTCAGAGTAATGGCCTTCAGACCAAAGTGTGTGTGTGTGTGTGTTACTTGAGGGAGTGTGTGTGCGCACTGCAGACCAAAGTGTGTATGTGTGTGACTGACGTGTGGTGTGTGTGTGTGTGGTGTGTGTATGCGTGCTTCAGACCAAATTGTGTGGGTGTGTGTGTGTTCATCGTTATAGTGTGAATTGACCGAGCTGGCTGGAGAGGGCACTTAGCTTTATGGTGCTACTGTTTCTATTTGTAATTCCTTCTCACAGTTGAATGACTCAAATCAACACCACCAAACACAGGCTGACCCCGCATGACTGGGCTCCCAGAATGAAGTGGTCCACTCCTGAAGGCTGAGAGGCAGTTTGAACCCCCGATGTCAAGATGTAGGCAATCTGACCTCCACCTGCTACACGTCACTTTGGATAACAGCGCCTGCAAAATCGCTGAATTGAATCAAAAACAATTAAAACCTGTGTATTATAAATGTCCAATTCAAGTCAGAGATAGGCCTCCATCCATACATGTATTGCTAGGTTTATTTCCGCCCTCTCGTGTTGTCAAGTTCGGCACTTAAATATATTCACTTTTTGCATTTCCTCAAGGTCTCTCTGAACGTTCCATTATAATGTCTGTTAGAGCGCATAATGGAATAAAAAAAATGCTTAAATGAACATAGCATGTGGAACAGTAGTGCCATCTAGTGGTGGTGCAGCACAGTGGCCCTTGAACTCGGAAGATATTAAAAACATGGCTTGTCTATCCGTCTGTCCTGCTGTCAGTCCTTCTGTCTGTCTGTCTCTTTCTGTCCTCCTGTCTGTCTGTCTGCCCATGCACCTGGTCTTACTCTCTCTCTCTCTCTCTCTCTCTCTCTCTCTCTCTCTCTCTCTGCCCCGTCCCAGGTGGATCAGGGGAGAAGGACCGGGCAGCCATGAGCCATGAAGCCTTCCTGCTGATGGCCAACTCCCAGACGGATATGGACGACTGGGTCCGGGCCATCCGCCGGGTCATCTGGGCCCCCTTTGGAGGAGGTAGGCTCACTGGGGCAGAACCATGGGGTAAATCTGGGTCTGGGTCTGGATGAGGGTCTGAGTCTGAGTCTGGGACTGGTCTGGATGTGGGTCTCGGTCTGTGTCTGGTCTGGGTCTGGGTCTGGGTCTGGGTCTGGGTCTGGGTTTGGGTCTGGATCTGGTCTGGGTCTGTGTCTGGGTCTGGTCTGGGTCTGGATCTGGTCTGGGTCTGGTCTGGGTCTGGTCTGAGTCTGGGTCTGGTCTGGGTCTGGGTCTGTGTCTGGTCTGGGTCTGGTCTGGGTCTGGTCTGGGTCTGGATCTGGTCTGGTCTGGGTCTGGATCTGGTCTGGATCTGGTCTCAGTGTCTCTACATTTGACAGCCATCCAGAAATCCAACAAGAGGTTTGCTGTGGGAGTCCACTAGCCGGTGGCGTACACCCCGGGGGGGGAGAGGGGGGGGGTGTCTGGTCTGGTCTGGTGGGTGTAACATTACGTTGTATTAATAGTACGATCGTAAACTCATAGACTAATAAGACAACTACAGTATGTATAGATGCACCACCACATTCATTCACGCAGTGATCGCGTTTCAACGCTGTTTCCGTCAAGGTTTTACCACCCAGAGTGCGACAGCTAGGGCGATGTGCTACCGTGTACGCTATCATACGTGTCATGTTAGGTTCCTAGAGTGTGATCTCACACACTGACATGACGAGTACAGTAGGCCTATATATATATATATATATCTATACCATATACAGCAATCACATTTCAACCTCTTTGCTATAGTGTGTGCAGAGGTTTTATCCCCCTGAAGCACCGTAGCTCAAGGGTGATAGGCCATGATATATGCTACATGCTAGTTCACCTTTTGGGTTCATTCATTCATTCATTCATTCATTCATCGGCACGTCTCAGGCCTCACATGCGACATGTTTCATGCCTCAATCAAATTACAACAAAAGACACTACTATTTGATTTGCGTCTCGTCGTCAATATCAATATTCACACACTCCTGCTGCGATGACTTCTGCTTTAACGGAAGAGAACCGTCGATCCCCAACCGTCTCCACCGTCTCCAGCGTCTCCACCCACCCCCCTTCTCTTCTCTTCCGGGTGCCGATTCAGAATAGAACCCTGACGTCTCCAATATAGAGAGGTGTCGTAAACCGCAGGGGGGCGGGGGGAGGCCCGCCTGTGGCCCCGCTGACCCACTGCCTGTCTGCTGCCTCCTCCTTCACTTCTGGGGCCCCCGACTGATCAGCTGTTCCTTTGACAACCTCTCTCCCGCCCCACACACCATCAGGGGTTCAGTTCTTCTCCTCGCTGGCGGGGTTTCGAAGACACAGTTCTTTGGGGTGAGCAGTCGGAGTCAGTGTGGTGGCCGCCGCGGAGCTCTTCTCCTCTCCGATGAAAGCCACCCGGGGCCACATCTCCGAGTGGAACCGCCACCTGACGGGGCCGGGGACGCTGGCGGGGAAATGCCGCGGGATGTACGAGAAGCACGCCCTGCTGCTGTGCAGCCCGTGCTCCGTGGCGTCGTACTACGACTACTGGGACCCCTCCTCCACCGCCTGTGACTGCTGCGTCCGCTCGCCAGGTACCGGCGGCGTCTCAGCTTTTGTTTTGGTCCCTCCCCGGAAGGGGGTAGGAGGAACACCTTGGATCTGTATAGGCGCTATATCTATCTATCTATCTATCTATCTCTCCAATCAACCAATAGCTCCGTGTGCCAATCGGCTGCTTATCTGTTTTTCTTTGTGTTTTGTATCCAGAACAAATGGACCTTTGATGTTCTTTCTCATATTCAAACCATTTTATTTTCTCACCTGGATTTTGGGGTGTAAAAAAACTGAAAAATTACTTTGGGGATGAATGAGCACACAAGCTAATTAACTTACTTACTAACTAACTAACTAACTAACTAACATATAAACAAGGTACCAAGACAGATGAATATTCAAGCTCTCGGTAGAGGGAAGGATAGTGTAGTCGTTTGCGTTCAACCGCTGCTCACCTCAAGGTACTCGTATATGTGTCGTCCGGTCTGCCTGGAGATCTTCCTGAGCGAGACGTCCTGTTCCTTAACCACGCTGTAAACCATTGAAGTGTAAACAACAGAGATCCCGCCGGTTTGAGCTCAACACCGCCATCTATCGGCGAGGCGGAGGAAAGGAAAAAAAAGATATTAGCTGTTGATGATGTCATTTCAACGTTTTGACACATGCTGCTCTTTCTAAATCTCTTTATTTTAAACAAAGCAAGCTGTCTGACCCTTAAGCACATCTTTCAAAACAATTATTTGATATCAATTTTTGCATTCAAATGTGTTTGTACTTCTTCGCTTCTCGATGACTTATATTGCACCTTTAACCGCTCCTTAATGACGTATCACGTATTTTGAGATCCACTGTCTCCAAGTCGAGTCTCTTCGGATGAAAAATAGCCTGAACGCAGGGAAAGACAGAATGTGTCTCTCCGTCTCGCCGCAGGGATATTCGGCCAGCGTCTGGAGGACACGGTCCTGTACGAGAAGAAGTTTGGCCCCCGGCTGGCCCCCCTGCTGGTGGAGCAATGTGTGGACTTCCTGAGGGACCGGGGCCTGGACGAGGAGGGTCTCTTCCGCATGCCCGGCCAGGCCAACCTGGTCAAGGAGCTCCAGGAGGCCTTCGACTGCGGGGACAAGCCGCTGTTCGACAGGTAGACCGCCGCGCCGTCTGTCTGTCTGTCTATCCTTCGGTCTGTCCTTCTGCCTATCCTTCTGTCTGTCTGTCTGTCCTCGTATCTGTTTTTCTCCCGTTTGTCCTCCCGTCTGTCTGTCTATCCTTCTGTCTGTCTGTCCTCCTGTCTGTCTATCTCCCGTTTATCCCTCTGTCTGTCTGTTTGTCCTTCCTCCTGTCTGTCCTTCTTTCTATCTGTATATCTATCTTTCTCTCTTTCTATCCATCTATCTAAATGAGTAATATGTGAATGTAAAACCAACCAAATCTATGATCTATGTCTCTGCTCTAACAGGACACTGCAGTGTGCAGCAGGCAGCAGAGCCTGTAACTCAATGCTTTCCTCTCCTTCCCTGCAGTAACACGGACACCCACACGGTGGCGTCTCTGCTCAAGCTGTACCTCAGGGAGCTGCCTGAGCCCGTGGTCCCCTTCGCCAAGTACGACGACTTCCTCTCCTGCGCCCATCTGCTCGCCAAAGACGAGGAGGAGGTGTGTGTGTGTGTGTGCGTGTGTGTGTGTGTGTCTGTGTGTGTATTGACAGTGTGTGTGTGTGTGTGTGTGTGTGTGTGTGTGTGTGTGTGTGTGTGTGTGAGCAAATGTGTGTCTGTGTGTGTATTTGAACAAGTGTGTGTGTGTGTGTATGTGTGTGTATGTGTGTGTGTGTGTGTGTGTGTGTGTGTGTGTGTGTGTGTGTGTGTGTGTGTGTGTGTGTGTGTGTGTGTGTGAGTATGTGGTTGTGTGTGAGCAAACTTGTGTGCGTGTCTGTGTTTTTGAACAGTGTGTGTGTGTGTGTGCGTGTGCGTGTGTGTGTGTGTGTGTGTCATGATAAATGAGTTAAACTCGTTGTCTCATATATCTCTATCAGGGGGTCCAGGAACTGGAGAACCAAGTGAGCTCTCTACCTCTGCCAAACTTCAATCTCCTAAAGTACATCTGCAAGTAAGCCATTCTTCATGATCTCACCCAAACTAAGGATTTGTGTTTATCTACGTTGGTGTTCATCGCTCACCATTGATTGATTGATTGATTGATTGATTGATTGATTGATTGTTCTCATTAAGGTTTCTGGACGAGGTCCAGTCTCATTGCCACGAAAACAAAATGAGTGTCCAGAATTTAGCCACGGTGTTTGGGCCAAATATCCTCCGACCCAAGATGGAGGACCCCGTAGCCATCATGGAAGGTGTGAGACGCCTCGCTGTTACCGACGTCCGGCTGTGATCAGCAGCTACACTGACTTTACTCCCTCTTTGAAATCTCACACTATATTACTCAGCACTTATCATACAATCGCATAGTGTATCATCATTTCTAGATTCCCATTGCCCACCTTCATAAACACAATGCTGCATAAAACTGTAAATATTGCAATAGAATACATACATACATGCAAACATGATGTTATAATTATGTTGTTTTCATCCTTTGTCTTTCTCTAAAATCTTGCTTAAATCTTGCTCTAAGTTAAACGCCTTTTTCAATACTACGCAATGCTATTCTACTCCCAGTAGGGGTGAATCAGAATGAACTACTTGATTTACATTGGCTACCACTGTCGATGCAAAGGTCCAAATGGCGTGGTCTTCCTTCTCCCTCTCTTCAGGCACTTCGCTGGTCCAGCACCTGATGACCATCCTCATCAGGGACCACAACCGCCTGTACTCAGGCAGGGACCAGGAGGTGCCGACCGCGCCCCAGTCCGAACTCACCGTCCTGGGGCAGCAGCACCGCAGCCTGGGGGCCTGGATCTCCGAGGAGGACCTCCAGAACTGCCCGGTGTCCAACACTGCCGCCGGCGGGGACGTGGACCTCAACAGCAGCGCCTCCTCGCTGGACGCCAAGCTGTGCGCCGCCGTCACGCCCCCCCACCTGACGCCCAACGCCAACCCCGCTCCCAGACTGGGCTCCTCTACCTCTGGGAAGGGAGGAGGAGGAGGCGGAGGAGAGACGGTGATCAGCCCCAGCAAACAAGCCAAGACACTGCCTTCCTGGAAGTACACCTTCAAGAGTTCCTCCTCGACGCCCCGCGGCCAGCCCCAGGCCAAGCAGAGCAGCACGGGCTCCACCACCGACGCCGCTAGCTTGTCTTCCAGCGGTGGCGGTGGAGGAGGAGGAGGTGGTGGTGGTGGCGGTGGTGGCGTTGGTGGCGGTGGCAGCAGTAGTAGTAGTAGCGGTGGAGGCAGCAGCAGCGGGAACTGGCTGATGAACGGCCTGTCCTCCCTGAGGGGCCATCGACGCACCTCCTCCGGGGAGCGTTCGGCGCGCGACCGCGACTCCACGGGCTCCTCCCAGCGGCTGTCCACGTACGACAACGTCACCTCCTCGTCCAGCATGGGCAGCGTGCCTAGCGTGGCCAGCACGCCCTGGTCCACCTCCTCCTGCGAGATCTCCACCGGCCCCGAGTCGGGGCCCGGCGAGCCCTCGTCCGACCGGAACTGCGGCGCCCCCGGACCCGGGGCGGAGCCGGACGGCCAGAGGGAGGAGGAAGATCGGGGGGCGGACGGAGGGACGACGGGGCCCGAGGAGCGGGAGGACAGCTGCGAAGCCATGGAGGTGTGCGGCAGCAGCGCCGCCTGCAGCGAGAACGGGAACGTGACGGTCGTGGTCACGGTTGCAGCGGCGACGGCGTGCGTTGTGGTTCCGTCCATTTACACGTCGGAGGACGGGGACGGAGGAGGCGCCCCGTCGCTGGGCGCTCTGGTGGAAGGTCTCCGGGACGAGCTGAGGAGCCAGAAGGGTGCCTACGAGGCTCGGATCAAGAAGTAAGACCCCTGAATGCCGTCCCGTGTGACGATGACAGACCAATCGCTCCATAACGGGAATGTTTTCCACCACCTTGGAGGTCGGCTAAAATGTGTTTTTTTTTGGTTTGAAAGCTTTCAGAAATGTCCTGTATGGACGAAAAGTGTGGTGCAATTTGCGTACATACTTATACGATCGTACATCGATATTATGGGCAGATTTGTCATATCTTTAGGCCTAAATGTTAATTAAAACGTACACTTGTGTTCTGTCGCCCCCTGCAGGCTGGAGGAGTCCAGTGCGGCTCTGTGCTCCCAGATGGAGCGGCTGGAGCAGGACATGGAGCAGGAGAGGAAGAAGCAGCGCATGCTGGAGATCAAGCTGCGCAACTCGGAGAGGGCGCGCGAGGACGCCGAGAACCGCAACAAGCTGCTGGAGAAGGAGATGGAGGACTTCTTCTCCACCCTGGGCGACCTCGCCCTGGGGGCAAGGACGAGTGACATATGACACGCCTCCACCTGGAGACAAATCCACCGTCACTGGGCATTTCATACACACGCACTGTACAAACACACTGGCTGACATCTCGGTCCAGTTCCGGTGGGGGGGGGGGGGGGGGGGGGTTTCTTGGATCCGTCAACCCGTCCAATCAGGACACTGCTTCCCAAAAAACATGGAACGCGCCGTTGTTTTGTGGGGAATTTCAGAGTTTCCAGTTTAGAGGAACTGGATTCTGACGGGGGTTGGAAGACGAGGAACGGTAAAAAAGATATATATATAAATGGAAGGATGGACTCTGGGTACTACTTAATAATAAAATCCCTGTGGTGGAGTGAAAAGTGCTGCTTAAACCCCTCAAACAGAACCAAGGAGACCACAAACTTTGTGCGTTCCATTTGATCACACATGGATCCAATTTATTATACGCGCAAGTCAGGTTATCGTATGCATCCGTTGGAAGAGAAGAGGAAGATGGAATGGAGGACGTTAGGTAACTAATGAAGATCCGGTAAAATGAGATGCCACTGTTGAATGCTGTTGAACTGTTGCCTAGCCGTCCAGCTGTACAGAGCTAACCAGTGGTGGAAGTCCTCCCTGAAAGAAGCCCATGGTCAACTGCTGCAGATTGCCTCCCTCCGTCATTAGAAGGATCACTAGGATCACTGCTTTTGATCAGCTACCCAAAAGATCTTCCATCGTCGTAACAAAGGACCAGCCACGCCTTGGTGGAACGGTAGGCTACCCTACTCAAGGGGGTCGGCGATGGTGCACAGAACTAAAGTAAACTAAGGCTACCGCTTAGAAGGAGGGAAGAGGGAATGGTTTGATGAAAGAGAAAAGAGAGTGCGGTTCAACGTTGAAGAGCACCATTGATTTTGATTAACTGCAGTGTTTCAATGGTTACAATGGTTCATTCTGGATTGCTAATTGATCTCAGGCCCCTTGTGTGCCTAGCTAACCAACCATGTCTGATGGCGATATATATTCCATTCCCCTTCTATCGACACAAGCCTCAGTATTTGGTTTACACCAATACATGCAGACGTGGTAGGGTCGTAGTACCTTTTGACGATAACGTTACGCTATAACAGGGACATTTTCCACTTGTGACGCATTATAAGCATTTACAATTTAGCCTATGCTGCCGTGTTAGCCAGGACATGCAGAGTACATGAAGGTTGCTTGAAATCCATACCAAAGCCCCCCTCCCCAAGAGCTAAACTTAAACTGGCGTTTGCTAACCTGTACGACCCGACTGTACAACCAGACTGGAAGCCATGTTGGTCTTGGCACAGGAAGCTGACCACTGCCATCACAGTTAACGACAGCATTTCCTGGTTGTGCCTTCAGGGAACCGTTATTAGTCGTTAAAAGTAGTGCTGCCTGCTATTTCAGAGTTGTCATTTCAACAGAAAGACGTACAGCGATGAAAGCTCTTAAATTTATCTGGATGGTGTCATTTCTTGTGAAGCTGATTTTTGTGTACTGAAGAGTGGGAATCTTGAATTGAGAATGTTATCTCTAGTCGTGAATGTACCGTGTTGTGAATGGAACCTTGAAACACTTATTTTAGAACCACTAGAGAGCAGAATATCACTGTAGTTGCCCCACCGAGTGTCATCCTTTGGGTTTGTACTTTGTACCACTTCACCATGCACTGCAGTATTTGGGATCGCAACGTGATCACTAACAAACACACAATGTATGCGAAGTTCCACTCATACACCTATGTATATATGGTAGATATCATACATCCATCATACGAAACACCCCGGTTCACAGGTTCACGTGTTGTAAGCGTTTGCATGTGGTTCGATTGTCGTCTCAGCCCTCTAATGTCCTATTTAAACAGATGTGCAGATCAGCGCGATAACCGGTATGAATTAAAAGTGAAAATGTACTGTTGGTTGGGAAACAAAGGGTACTATTTTACTTTTGTTACTTTAATATATTTTGTACAGAACAATATAGTACGTGTTATTCAATGGGCCCTCTTTATGAGTAAATGTTTGCCTGTGAGGATATCGGGAGTTGTCACCTTAGGGCTTAATTGTTTTTTCCTTGATGAACTGGAAAGCTGCAGTTAGGTTAAAGGGCCCCTGTTTAATCTGGGTGGACACGCCTCTTTGTGATGTCATTAGAGCATCGACTCTAACGCATGGCTGACCGACATCACACCCGCTGGTAAAATAGGGACCCTTTAAGCAAAAGGTACTGGACTTATGACTCTCCCCTATGTCTCAACAGAGCAGCTATGGTGCTTATTTATTATGAATCAACTCTATTGTAATGAATGAATAATCTATGAATAAATGCAAAAAAAAAAATAAGACTTTCGTGGGAATACGAACAAACCGAAAAGTATTTGATTCATTGCCATTTCATTTAAGCGGTCACATTACGTACGATCAAAGTAAACCAAGAAGGAAAATTTGGTTCATAAAACGGCATCGAACGTTAAATCAAAAACGCGGAAACGCTTGTGTGATTCAAAGTGTATTTGACTTTATTTGCAGTACATGTTTTTTTTTTGTCTTGTTTTTGATGGTATTTTTTCTCTGAGTTGGCGTCGTCCGATCCGTATTCTCGTAGTGCACTTCATGGTTGGTCGCGCTCCTCCGGTCTCACGCAAAACCAAGAATTCTTAAATCTACTTGCATGGCTGGATTCACTAGCAAACAATACAAACCAGCACCTTACATATAACAACTTTTTACAATTTGTATATTTTTTTTTTAGGAATTAACAGTTTTTTTTCCCCCCACGTTTTGTTTATTAACATTATTTCCCTCTTACCACATAAATCGAGATCTTCGGGGGGGCCACGATGAAGATGAAGATAAGATAAATCTGGTTTACTTTTTTTTTTTATTGATCTATGGCCAGATCAGATTGGTCGGTAAGACTAATTACATAACAATATGACTATTAACAAGTCACAGCAAAAAGAAAAGTCATCATAAAAAAAGGGAAACTTGTCAACAGTACCAAACATGTTCTCTACCTTCAGGAGACAGCTAACGTGGCTAGGGCCGGAACTTACAACTAGCACAATTTTGCTGAAGGTATTGCACTTGAAAGTAATTTTTTTGAAAAATTAAGAAAAGAAAAAAAAAAAGTGGGAGGAAAATATATATACATATAACATTTGTTTTTTACTTCTAGGACAAGTATACATAATGTACAAAACTAGAGGTCTGCTAAAATTAACAAATAGTACAGTTTCAAAATAAATAAATAATATTTATGTTATTCACACGACTTCCGTAGCTAATTCTGCAGGTGACCGAGTCCGTCCGAATCCATAACCAAGTGTGTGTCCGTCCAAAAACAGCTTGAAAGTTTGAGTGAGGTAGTCCATCAAAGCCTTAAATGAAAATCAAGATTAGGTTTTAGCGATAAAACAAAACACCCTAAACAAAGCTCTCCAATTGTTACCCTAAATTAAAATACAAACAAATCAAACACAGGGGGTTAATAAGGGATCATAAGAGCACTTCAAAATCAAGGAGTTTTCTATTTGCCAATATTTTCATACATTTTTGCAATTATAGCGCAAAATCAACACCCGTTGTTGCCAAGGCTCCGGAACCAAACAAGCTAGCGGTGTATTAAAACAATTAGAATAACAGTTTTGAAACCTGTTGACATTGGTAATCGATTGGAAGTTAAAAAGGAATGTCAAGGTATTAAATCAATTGAGTTTTTTTTGAATGACAAAATGCGTGAAAAACTGATTAAACCAAAACGAATCACCTCAACGCATAAGTCTTTGCCTTTGACGGGTACTGGCAAGATATCAGCCCATATAGATTTGTCAACAGTACAACCTTAGTGGCAGGCCTGTACGGCAAACCAAAAACGAAATAGTATCTCATAGCAGATTCTCGTCTCAAAGGAACAGCGGGAGATTGTAACCCTCAGACCTACTCTATCCATTTTTACAAGTTCGACAGACTTAACGAAGATTATGAACAAATTCCATTTGACACCATTTTTTAACCGTAATGGTGGTGGTGTCAGCAGTTAGCTTCAACCGTTTGCAAAAATTGGCTAAAATATGGACCGTGATTCCCTAGTGTGTTATTAGAAAACATAAATTATTATTAGAAGACTTTGATTTAAAACCACCTTTTTACTTTCAAAAACGACTTGAGAGGAAAACATACAGGTTTTTGTTATTACTATGGTTACCCTGCAAAAAAAGGACTACAGTCTCCGACCGTACGGTCAAAAACGGACAACACAAAAGAAACAGTAGAAAAATATACGACACATTTGCAAGAACGTCGTCCACCCGACGTGATTGATTCTAAAACGTGTAACCTGCCTTTTCTCACCCCCCCCCCCCCCCTCCACTACCGCCAACCCAGTCAGGAATGAACACTTAAAACAATAGGCACTTTCCTTTCAAATAATACAAATAAAAATACACTTGAAGGGCTCCATTATTGCATACAGTAAATAATCATTTGACATTAAGAGTGTGGTGGGTGGGTGGTGGGGGGGGAAGCAGGAGATTCTGTTGCAGTTCTTCTTATATTCTCTTGCGTTGAAGTAAGTCCGCCATGCAATGGGTACTAGGGGTGTTTGTCTAAAAATCCATCTCCCTTGAGTTAAAATCATCGGAAACCGCCGTAGAGAGAGAGATATACGGCTTCCCGTTACATTACTAATAAAAGGATCTTGCATTAGGAAGCAAAAAACAACACTTCTGAAAAAAAGAAAATTGAAAAAGAAAAAATAATCATACTTTCAACAGTTCCCTCTTGGTCACACAATACACGTCCCTCATTAAACACTACAGATCCAACACCCTTCGACGGAAGCCACCGCAAACGTCACCTCGGTACTGACCGACACATTCTCTGCACACCTCAACCACACCTTTTTTTCCATTTCCGTAAAGCTCCCATAGTCCACGTTGATAACATCATATCTCCCCCCTCCCCCACCCTAAGGATTTTTTTTTTTCCCCATCAATGTGAAATTACCGTTTAAAGCAAACCTCTCGAGCGGATTAAAGTGTAAAGCTATTCTCCGAAGGGAAGATCGACCGGTCGGTACAATACCGCGCTGCTTTGCGGCAAATAAAACATTTTCAAAAACCTATTTTCAGCGCAAAAAACAAGGACGCGAAGTATTCGAAGCTTCACTTCCGCCCCTGCCCTCGCCCCGGAACCTCGCTGTTCCGTTACATCGCTTAATAATAATAAGTAGTGGGGGGGGGGGGGAAATAAAACAATACTAAATAAATAGTACAATTCTTACATCTCACACAGCAGGGGTAAAAACGGTGGAAAGAGCGGGAAATCAAACAGCATTTTGAGATCGCCAGCAGCTGTCAAGACAAAACTCAACGAGAACAAATAACCCCCCAAAAAAACAAAACAAGGAAAAGAAAGAAAAATATATAAAGTTTCCAAAAAAACCACCGTGTTTACAGGTAAAGAACGTAGTAGTAGTGGTGACTCACGAGGAGATACTCATTATCTTTATACAAACTAATCTTTTAAACAAAAAAGGAAAAAAAAAAAAATCTAAACTAAGAACTAAGCATGGCTTTCAAAAAAATAAAAAATAAAATGGGTTTCCTTGACACAAAATACGGAAGTATCAGGATAAATCTTTTGTTGAAGTACATTTCAAATGGCTCACCGCAAACGTAATCTTTGAAAGAAAAATAATAACAACAACGACCATTGCTCTGTAAAAACTCACTCCACGTGTTTATGGCATGACGTTATAGTAGTAGCTTGAACGTGAACTGAAAGATTGACAAAAACTTAAAATAAAAAAACCGATCACATCAAAAAGGTTTTTTTTCAATATATTTCTTTTTTTTAAATTTTTTTTTTATTCTCACCGTCCGTTAAAAAAAATAATTAAAAAAAAGCATAAAAAGTTAGCATCGTAGGATTCAAAATGTTGAAAACAGGACACCACAATAAATTAAAGCCTGGACTCAAAGTCAACAGAAAATTCCAACCGTAAATAGAAAGTAAAAAAAAAAAAAAAAGACCAAGAAGAAAAAACTCAAACTAAATGGCTACCGATAAAACTGGCCTCGACGCTACACTACTAAAGACCGAACAACAGACGAACAAGAGAGAGAGAGGGGGGGGGGGGGAAGAGAGAGAGAGAGAGAGAGAGAGCGAGCAAGCGTGAGACAGAGACAGAGACAGAGAGAGAGAGAGAGCGAGCGTGCGTGTGAAAGAGAGAGAGCAAGCGTGAGACAGAGAGAGAGAGAGAGAGAGAGAGAGAGAGAGAGAGAGAGAAGGCGGAGCTGTTGGAGGGGCCAGTGTCAGGCTTGTAGACTTGAGGACTGCTTCAGGTAGGTTGGGGGGGGGGGGAAATGGGTGGAGCCTATGACCCCCGCCCGCTTAAAAGAAAGTGGTGTTTGTTGCCATTGCGTTCTGTTGTTGTTGTTGATAGTCATCTGCAGCAGTCCGGCGGGCCGCTAGCACCCGGGGCCAGCGTCAGCGGTGGTTGTCGTTGTGGTCGTAGCTGCGGCGGTCTGCTCCAGGCTGCTGCCGGCGGTGGGGTCGGTGAGGGTGGGGTCGGAGACAGCGGCGGTGGTGGAGGTGGACGGGGGATGGTGGTGGTGGTGCGGCTGCTGCTGGGGGGGATTGCTCACTGCTGCACCTGTGCTATGAGATACAGAGGAGACGGGCCACAGGTGAGAAAGGTAAGGGGTGGGTGGAGCCAACTTCTACCTGAGCTCTGGTGAGTTTTGTTCTCGGAGTCTTGGTAGGAAGGAAATGCACTTATGACTTTGGGTGACGAGTAGTTCTCTTGCCTACCTGTTGAATGCACTTACTGTAAGTCACTTTGGAACTAAAGCATCTGCTAAATGACTGTCATGTAATGTAATGGATGGGATGTTTACAGTCCAACGTGGGGAAAAGGCTGAGGTGTTTTGATCAGCGGCCAAAAGGTTCTGGGTCTGAGCCCCAGTTTTGGCATCTGACCTCAGCTGTAAGCAAGATGCCCTTCACACCTACCTGCTCCTCAAATCCCCACAATCACCGTTTTCAGTTTGGGTCTCACAAGGTGTTGTGAGACAGGTCTGCTTTTTTTATTTTATTTTTTACCAAAATGCATAAAGTTGTTAAACGGAGGGAGGGCAGTCTACGTAACATACGAACGGTATGCTTACTTGCAGCTAAACTGGCTTTTGAATAATGGTTGTTTATGGTTTATGGTAATAGTCTTCAGATCATTTTTCCCAAGTTCTACTGCTAAAAAGGGGGTTTGCTTGCCCTTTATTGATTGCATCATGATAGATCAGACAAACGTGAAGCGATCTTCCTTCACAAGGGTTCTGGGTCCGATCGCTGTTTGCATCCTAACTTTAGCATCCTCGAGGAGGCACACAATCCCTAGTCAATAGTGATCAATAGTCAATCCACTAACCTAGAGGGGCTGGCTGCCCCCGGATCACCCCGTTCTTCGTCCTCTCCTCCCAGTCAACCTCTTTGTATATCAAATCTGTAATAACAAACCAAAAAAAAACAACACAATGCGTTAGATCCACAAGGACGTGACGCTCGTCACCTAACGGGAAACCAACACATGGAAGGGCTAAAGGTGATTAAAGAACAGGGAAAACACCAGGGCAACAACACCACGCTAATGTGTCGCTGTTAAGCGCCGGCCTGTTTTTCCACCGCTCGCCGCCGCCGGCGTGCGTGCGACACCGGGAGACAGGAGAAGAGGTCCTCCTACCTTTCCACTCGTCCACGCTGTGCTCCCTCTCGTCCAGCTGTTTGTCCGTTATGAGCGGCGGAGGCTGTGAGATGAACAGACAGAAAGACGGCAGGATATTCACATCTGATGTTCACACTTAACACAGCAAGCCAGAGCCACGGTGATGACCGAACACCCACTGTATCCATCAAGACCTAACTCAGGACAGGGCTGCACGATGACACAATTATATCTGTTTTGCTTATGAATATTTTGCCTGATATTGTTATGTAGACTATTAATTGCAATTTCTGTGGGGCCTACTGCGGCGCCTTACGACAGCAGAAGAATCTGATGTACTTCGGCTGAGAGTCTGTCTACGTTTCAGAGATACCTAAATAAGAAGAAACGGAAGAATAATCAAAACCAAGAGTGTGCTTTTCATGACAAACACGACCTCAGCTTTCTCTTCCATCTTTCCATCCATTTCCCCCCACGTCGGGGTAAACCACTTTTACTTCCCGTCACTCTCCACTCTGATATATATGCAAATATATGCACATATTTTTCTCTGACTTGGTTGTACGTGTGTGCGTACAAACTCGTATTTGTACAACTCATACGTGTCAGCAAACGTTGGCAAGTACAGGAAACGGTCCTTAGTGGCGGGTAAACATGATGAATCCCAGCCGTTACCTTCATGAGTGAGCTCTTTGACGAGAGTCTGAATCAGCATCATCAACACCCCCCCCCCCCCCCCCCAAAAACGAGACAAAAACTAAATTTCGGTGAATGCGAGAAATGCTCTCGAAACGCTGGCAATGCGCCATGTAAGCCCAAATATGTGCTCATGGGTGCTTCATTGCGTGTAGGCCCGGCGCTTCGGAATACATTTCAAAATAAAAAATAATAATAAATAATAATAATAATAAAGTTCCACCGTCTGTCTGTCTGCACCTCCACCTAAGTGCCACGGTAATGAGACGATGAGAAGGCGTGTCATCACGTCGGTCGCACCTCCAACACACGGAGAACACTCACTCCACACAGGAAGTGTGGAAGTGCTTCGCAATTAGCACAGGAAAACACTCGAGCACGCAGGCACACACACGCGCACGCTGGGGAAAAAGGGCCATGATGCTGCTTAGCTTACCGCCTCCACCTCGGTGGGGTCGTACCACACGTTGATGTAGGGGTGCTGCAGCGCCTCGTCCACGGAGATGCGCTTGGAGGCGTCGATCACCAGCATCTTGGACAGCAGGTCGCGGGCCTGGCTCGCTGCCACGGGAGAAATAAGACGAACAGGACGAAGGTGGAAATGTTATGAAGGAAATTGAGGGCGAGTGGTGTGTGTGTGTGTGTGTGTGTGTGTGTGTGTGTGTGTGTGTGTGTGTGTGTGTGTGTGTGTGTGTGTGTGTGTGTGTGTGTGTGTGTGTGTGTGTGTGTGTGTGTGTGTGTGTGTGTGTGTGTGTGTGTGTGTGTCTAGCTCTACCTCACAGCACCTAGATTTGTTTAATGCCCCCACCCCCCTCATCCAATATTCATCATGGATCCTTATGAGTCTATTCCAGACTTTTGGTTTGTTAATCATTTAGAGACACAACGACCGGATACAAAATCCAATGACCATGTGACCAAATGTCAAAATGACTATAGTAATGTTGAATATTCAGTCACTATCACTATAGTAATGTTGAATATTCAGTCACTATCACTATAGTAATGTTGAATATTCAGTCACTATCACTATAGTAATGTTGAATATTCAGTCACTATCACTATAGTAATGTTGAATATTCAGTCAATATCACTAGCATTTAATATTCAGTCAATAGTACTATAGTATTAATCATTATCTAGTCAATATCACTGTAGTAATATTTTTAATATTTAATAAAATCAATAAAGAAATAATAAAATATTCAGTCAATTTTACTATAGTAATATTGAATATTCAGTCAATGGAGGAGGAGGAGGAGGCGTTTACCTTTCAGCTTGTTGTGCTCTGAGTCGGCGGGGAACAGGACGTCAGGGAAGAGCTTCTCGAAGCTGTACCCGGCGTAGCGGGGCCGGTTCTCCACGTACGTCCGCACCGATTGGTTGAGCTTCAAGAGGAACTCCTGCGAGGGCGTGCCCAGCTGCTCGATGACCTTGTTCCATTGGTCGATATCTCGGAGTCGCGGGGGTCAAGAAAAAACACGAGCAAGCGATAGGCCGGCTCTTAGGGGATGGGGAGGGGCTAGTCTCGGAAGAGGAAGCATTGACTAACTGTCAAGAGTACCCTTTAAATTACCGTAGTCATTTAAAGGGTACTCTTTTACAAGAGTAGAAGAGGGCCACCAGATTGCACTTTAATGGCCAGGATGACACACATGAAGGTAAATCTGGTCCAAAAGCAAACTGAACGTCCAACTATACTGAAGGACAACACTAGGATGTGGGGTGAGGACATATGGAGACTTCAGATGCTGAAAATGGCTATTCACAGTCAGGGAGGAGTAAGATAAATGGACTACAAGACCAAACAAGTCTTGTTCACAAGTTATTCTACAAAGCCAGCCTCAATCTCCTGGAGAAAGACACTTCTAGAAGAACGGGAACTATTTACGTGATGGAAAGAGAAAGTCGTGTTTGCGGTTAGGAATAAGCCAAACAGTCTTTGGAAGGGTGGAGTCGCTGGAAGAATAAATAACATAACATAACTGGAATTATACGATTTTATGGATTATGTCACTTCGGCCGTTGTACAAAGTACACAACAAGCTATGTAATTAGTAGTTACATAACTCGTACCCAGGGTGCAAAATTAACAGCTTTTTGTTTGATAAGATGTATTATATTATCATTAAATATCGGCTGGTAAGCAGATTTCATAATTAAACTTTTATATTTGATCTGACTTTATTTAAGTACGGCAGACATTTAACAATGCATACTTAAAGAACAAAGGCCTCGTTCATCTGCAGTAATCCTGCCTGTATTTCTTTGAAAAGACTGAGAACCTCTAGAATGACCTACCATCCTAAGACAAGGTACACTGTCAGAAGACTCATTTAAGACAACCTACGCATACCGATTAGGTCTGCAACTACGTAGAAGACCGTGTTTACATCTTATTTAACCACTGTAAATGATATATTACCATGCACTTTAATGCAACATTTGCACTCTGGTTAGATGCCAAATAGTTTTTACTGTACTTGTGCTGTGCAATGACAATCAATTAGAATCTAATCTAAACTGTTCACCAACTCAATAACGGTCCTTCCTCGGAATGAAGAGGCCCTAAATTGTGTGCGGCAGGGTGCGTTGGGTGCGCGTGTCGGGTGTGGACTGGCGGACGGGGGTGGGGTGGTCCAGCTGTAAGGATACGATCAGTACCTGGGAACAACACACTACCCCGGACCATTTCAGCCATGATGCAGCCCACTGACCAGACATCAACTGAAAAATGAAGTGACAAAACCACCAAATTAGCATGCAGGACACGAGCACAAAAAACGTCAACGAAAAGACAAAATGACCACATAAGAAAGA
Organism: Muraenolepis orangiensis; assembly: GCA_027704905.1. NCBI lineage: Eukaryota > Metazoa > Chordata > Actinopteri > Gadiformes > Muraenolepididae > Muraenolepis > Muraenolepis orangiensis. The sequence goes on along the minus strand of CM051014.1, from coordinate 7,403,199 downwards.
AAAAAAGAAAGAATGAAAAACAAATAAACAACGACGATAATGCATGGGGTGTTTGTGTCTGTGACGTACAACATGGTAAAAATAAATGGAATCCATGCAAGTGGTGGTCGGTGCCAAACCGTCAGTGTCTCAGAGGACGCAATGCCCTTACATATCAAATTCACCTTGGTATTAATATTGTTAGCTCATAGCTACAATGAGACACTGACTTTCAAGGCCTGTATAACAAAAAAATATATATATATACATATATGTAAATATGGGACCACCCTCTCTGTATTGTCACTGCAATTTGTGCATAGCTTTGGACAGACCACGGGTGAATTTGCGAAATATTTAAAAATCTAAATCTGGACGATTGAATCCTCTCTATTGGTCACATACGTGTGCACACAAAGTGAAATGTGTTTCTCTGCATGAGCAGCAGCGGGCAGCTGTTGTGTATCCAGCTGCCCGGGGAGCAGTGTAGGGGTCTGGTGCCTTGTTGCTCAAGGGCATCTCGGCACTTTTCGGGGGACTTGAACCGGCGACCTTCCGTTTCCCGCGCAAAGTCCCAAAAGACTGAGCTACTGCCGCCCCTAAATGATTAAAGGACATTTATGTAATACCATGTAACCTGGGTTACTTATGTAACCCAACGTGACGTACCAATAAGACCGTTATATATCCACCGTCAAGGGGCCGCAATGAATGAATTGCAAATCACTTCCAAAACAGAGCACAACATGGCGGCTCTATTCCTCCATCCCTTGGTGGTTTATCTTGTGCACACATGCCTGTGTTTTGGGATCAGCAAAACACACATGAAAAGCAGTCTGACACACAAGGAGGGCGTCTCCCACAATCCCTTTGGTGGTTACGAAAGAGCTAACTATTTTTAATTGTATTTTGTGTTTTGTCTTCTCCCCCCCCCCCCAGGGATTTCCAGCAACAGCATCCCGGTGTAAGTGTAGAGGGGTGTGTGTGTGTGTATGTGTGTGTGTGTGGAAAACACGTGTGTTTTTGCTAGTACCCAGCGTACACAAAATATAATTTCCATAGTTGCTCAAGGGAACACGGTGGGATGACACACAATGGGAATCAAAAAACACACAATGCAGAGGTCTGGGGGACAGGATAGAGTCGTGGGTTTTTTTCTCTGGTTGGTTTTTTCTGTTGTCCTGCCACACTCATTCTTGTGCTAGAACGACACCATCGCTGCGAGCAGCTCAAGGATACAATCCCTTCCCGGAAAAAGGATTTTGTGGCGCACCATTTCTGCCATAATACAGCCCACAGCCCAAATATCCACTACACACACGCAGCATTGAGGGGGAAAGGAGGAAGGAGGAGGAGGAGGAAGTAGAGAGACAAGCAACATAAAGAAGGTAATTAAAAGCAACACGTCAGCAGGAAAAAACCGTCGGTCAGTGTTATCGTTAGGGGCCGAGAAGCAGAGAAGGCAGAAGAGACGAGGTGGTTGTCACGCGATGTCGCTTCTGTGGTGGGTTTTGTTTTTTTGGGGGGGGGGGGGTTGCGGCAAAAGCTTCCGTTGTCCGGATGTCTCCGGCATTTACAAGGGAGCTTCTAGAAACGACAAGACGCTCATCCCGTTCAGAGAGACGTCCGTTTTTGGAAGCCGTTTCCGCCGTGCAGACAAACGTACATGTGTTGTGTGGGGTGTGTGTGTGTGTGTGTGCCAAACACACACACGCGCGCGCGTGCACAGACACCCATCAATAAAACATCAAGCATAAGCCGCAGCTGCTGGGCACTGGCATCCCTGGGCAGGAAGTATCCCACAATGCACGGCTTGCCAATGGGCAAACTTCCCCTCCCCCCTCGGGGTCTGACCTTTACAGGTAAAGCGGCAGCCAAGAGTCAACAGTGTGTGTGTGAGAGAGCGAGCGAGATTGTGTGTCTGTATCTCTGTGGCTCTGACTGAGGGAGTGAACGAGGAAGTGAATAAGCGAGTTACAGTAAGTCACGTCAACCCTCAACCCTGTGAAGGCGGGGCATGCGGCAAGCAGGCCAGGCAGCAACAAACGTAGCTCCTCATTGGTCCATTCCTTCCGCCCAATCAACAAAAACCCATCCAGTCCCCAGTCACTCACCGTTGGCCTGGTAGCCCATGCCCAGGATGACCTCGGGGGCGCGGTAGTAGCGGGTGACCACGTAGGGCGTCATCAGGAGGCCCGTGGCGGCGGTCCGGGCCAGGCCGAAGTCCAGGATCTTCAGAGTGCAGTCGGACTTCACCACGATGTTGCTGGGCTTCAGGTCCTACCGGGGGGGGGGGGGGGGGACACAGCTAGTGTTACTCAAACAGAGTCAAATGTCCATTCGATTCAAGATCCAGTTCAATAAAACTAAGCTATTTTACTGCCAGGCAGGAAAAGGGGTCCTTTAAAACTAGAACTAAATCTACTGATTACCTCCACCATCGAAGATGAGGAGGAAATGTTTCCACCCCTGTTGGTCTGTTATAACTCAATACATTATGTACGGAATTGGACAACCTTGGTGGTTAGATAAATGCTTTGTCACTTTTTTACGTTTATAGTGTTCTTTGTGCATTGTAACGTTATACGTAATGCATAGACGTTGTGGGCATCATCAGTCGCTTGTCCATCAATCAACTGTCTTACAACATTTAGAAAAAAAAACGTGTCATGCTCTTCCTGCTAGTATAATCCTATATTGATCGACAGAGACAGTCACCCGCTCAGACTGCCTTGCCTTAAGGCATGTCATTCATTCATTCCTGTGTCTTGTGTTCCAGAAGGACATCTGCCTCTCGATTAGCATTTCCATGCGGGGAAAAAAAAAAACCAAAGCAACAAGCTAATTCCGCCATCTGGCGTTCAGATTGCGTTCGGATTAAGAACAGCGGGGGACGGGCCCACGGAGAACGGATGTCCACAGACAACCAAATCCCACGGCCGGTCGGTCTGCCGGGTTAGCGTTTCACCGGTGTCCTTAATGATAAAAGAAGCGGGGCCGGAGGAGACGCTGCTCTCAACGCCGGACGGGAGGGGAAAGAAAGACGTGCGTTTGTGGAGGAACCTTAGCAGGTGTGAATTGGGAACTCCGTAAACGATTGATATGAACATATCTATAGAGTGTTGATTGATATGAATATCTATAGAGTGTTGTATACCAACAGCTCGTCCTTTGGCATCTGGCGTGGCCATGATGTGATGCTAAAATGTTTCTTAAACCCTAAGATTTAGTTCATTCAAGTGACAAAAAAACGACAGCAAAGAGAGTACGAAAAACGTTGAGATTTTGTGAATCTGGTGACCATGTTTCTTTACCCCCCCCCCCCCCCCCCCCCCCCCCCACCAGCAATGCTACGTAGCTTGTTGCTACGTAGCCTACGGGGCTCATTACTTCGCTTGAGAGGACAAGGAGAACGAGCGCTTGGCTAAGCTACTCCCTCTGTCTCGCAGAGTCACTCACGGACAGACAGGCGAGGGGGGGGGTGTGTGTGTGTGTGTCCGTCCGTGTGCATGAGGTCATGGCTTGAGAATAGATGGACGTGACCCGTTCTTCCTCCAGCTTGTATTTTAGAAGACCCACGCATGTAAACGCACTCTCAGAAACTCAGAGGGTTGAGCAACATGGCGACGCTAACGAATGCTAATCTGTATGTGCGTCAGCGAATCTGTGTGTGTGCGCTCATGTGAGTGCATGCTAATGTATGCTAATGTCCACTAGTGAGTGTGTGTGTGTGTGTGTCTCACGCGGTGTATGATCCCGGCTGCGTGCAGGTGCTTGATGCCACACAGCATCTGGTACAGCAGGTAGGACAGCCTCTCGTGGTCCAGCTCCATCTGGATCACCTGGCAGAGGTTAGCATCCATCAGCTCCATCACCAGGTACCTGGAGAGAGCGAGACAGACAGACGACGACAGACAGACAGACACACGTTATAGCAGAACCTGAGGGGGAGGGGGGACCACTGCAAAGGGGCGGGGCTTCACCTCGCTTTCCTTTTTTTACTACTGAAGTTTCTACTGCGAGCGGACGAAGCTTTAAGAAGGGGGTTTTCATACGTTTGATGGAGGTTTCAAATCAACACACTACTACTACAACCACTGTAGACGTTTACAACCGCTGGGCCCAGTTTGTGTCGGCCAATCACGTGGCCACGGATCCCTGCCTCCAGCAACACCATTGGTCGAAACTGATGAAGTGAAATGTCGACCGTATGCACAATATAAACAACAATGGAGAGGGATTTCGCTCTGATAAAGCGACACACACACACACGTCATTTCCAAGAGAGACACTATTATTTTGAGAATAAACTCAGAAATGTATCACAACCACATATTAGGCTTTCTAAATGGTTCAGACGCCAATGTTTGGGATTTCTACTTACACAAAAGCCAAAAGAAATTAAACCAATTATCAAAGTTCAACCAACCAATGTATCGCCCGCCCTCCGCTAATCGGAGTAATTAAAAAAACCCATCTGCTCCATCAACAAACCGAAAGTCATTGCATCCGTTTGGCGTCTGCGGTAAGGTACACATGGAGGACATTCTCCAGGCCCATAAGCTCAGCGGTGGAGATCAAATACTGTGGTTTCTTCACCCTGGGGTTCAAGCTGGATAATCTGGTTCAGATGTTTTAACTTTCTTTTTTCTCAAATCATCTCATTGATTGAATTCTCACATCATCTCAATTGAATCACAAACTGAAGTCTCAATTGAATTGAAGTCTCAAAACAATTAATAAAAACAATAAAAGGATAATGACTCGTATATATATATATATATATATATATATATATATATATATATATATATATATATATATATATATATATATATATATATATATATATATATACACACACACACACACACACACACACATATACATACATACATACACACATTCGATGTTGTTCGTCTTGATACACCGGTTAACCACGTGAGACGTAACACAACGCAAAACACACAGTCACTCTACCTCCCTGGACGTGAAATGTGTATACCGTACATACACTCAAGCAGGAAGGGAACACACTCTTTAACACACCATGCAGGAGGGGACTTGGGGAGTTTGGACAGATAAGAGAATTGGCAAACGGTGAAACGAATCAGATTACCAAGACACCGTCTCTCATCTCTCATCACGACAACAATATAAAAACTCAAACGCTCAACAGTAATGTTGAGAAACTGCACCAGCAGACAAAATACTCACACGTCTTGGAATTCCTCCAGCGTCTTCTGTGGCGTGAACACGTTTAACAAGCCGATAATCTGCCCAAATTGGAAAAACAAGAAGTGATTCTGTGGCCGAGGCAGAATGCAGCAGCGAAGCCCCTGAAAGCAGACCTCTCGTCGGAGGACTTCTGCTGCCGTGTTCCACAAGAGTTGCAGTGCGGACAGAAATGCATTCAGGCGCGAGATGGCAATATGATTAGGATTTCACAATGACAATACCCAAAACAACATGAGTAGTGTTTGGAGCAGTACAAAATATATATATATATATATAAAAGAGACCAGATAATTGGCCCACACACACACACACACACACACACACACACACACACACGCACGCACGCACGCACGCACGCACGCACGCACGCACGCACGCACGCACGCACGCACGCACGCACGCACGCACGCACGCACGCACGCACGCACGCACGCACGCACGCACGCACGCACGCACGCACGCACGCACGCACGCACGCACGCACGCACGCACGCACGCACGCACGCACGCACGCACGCACGCACGCACGCACGCACGCACGCACGCACGCACGCACGCACGCACGCACGCACGCACGCACGCACGCACGCACGCACGCACGCACGCACGCACGCACGCACACGCGGGGGGGGGGGGAGGTCTTACGTTCTTGTGATTGACACACTTCATGAGCACCAGCTCCCTGTAGGCCCGCTTGGCGTGGGTCTGGTTCTGGAAGGGCCGGCTCAGCTTCTTGATGGCCACGTTCCTCTCTAGGTTGTGGTCGTACGCAGAGCTGAGGAGAGAGAGAGAGAGAGATATATTTATATTTCATAATAAACTTCTTGCTCAGATGCTGCAGCGACACGCTCAAAACACTCATTTTTACCAAAATGACCAAACAAGGCCTCTTGGTCTGGTCTGAAAGGGAACATGCGTGTTTTTGGCTGCGTGTTCCTCCCCCCTGAAGAGTGTGTTTGGGAACTGTGTGTCTTTTTGTTGTGACTTGTCTGGACCAATTGGAGTTGGGCAATTACAGGGGGGGGGGGGGGGGGGGTAGTCTATAATGTAGCACTGCTCCACTTTGCCTCGACAACAGTGAGAGAGTAAAGAAAACACAAGAAATTCATCAAATTCAGAGTCATTGTAAGAACATATAAAAGGCAACATACATGCAGCATATAAGGTGTCAAAGTAAACCTGGATGATGGGGCTCCTGTACGTAAGACGGGGCCCTGTAAGTAAGACAGGCCCCTGTAAGTAAGACGGGGCCCTGTAGTAGACAGGCCCCTGTAAGTAAGACAGGCCCCTGTAAGTAACATGGGGCCCCTGTAAGTAAGACAGGCCCCTGTAAGTAAGACAGGCCCCTGTAAGTAACATGGGGCCCCTGTAAGTAAGACAGGCCCCTGTAAGTAACATGGGGCCCCTGTAAGTAAGACAGGCTCCTGTACGTAACATGGGGCCCCTGTAACCAAGACAGGCTCCTGTACGTAACATGGGGCCCCTGTAAGTAAGACAGGCTCCTGTAAGTAACATGGGGCCCCTGTAAGTAAGACAGGCTCCTGTAAGTAACATGGGGCCCCTGTAAGTAAGACAGGCCCCTGTAAGTAAGACAGGCCCCTGTAAGACATGCTCCCCCTGAAAATAAGATGGGACCCCTGTAAGTAACATGGGGCCCCTGTAAGCAACATGGGGCCCCTGTAAGCAACATGGGGCCCCTGTAAGCAACATGGGGCCCCTGTAAGCAACATGGGGCCCCTGTAAGCAACATGGGGCCCCTGTAAGCTAGCCAGCTTTTGCAATAAATGTGCCAACTGTGAGTCAGAGGGCGGCATCACAGGACACAGGAGGTGCTAGAAAACACATCAAGCTAAAAATAAAAGTTTGGAGAGTCAGCCGGACGGCTTTGAGTCAGAATTAGGCTCATTATGAAGCATCAAAAGGCCCTTAACACGCAATACAAATACTTACTATAATTGATGTAAGGATGCGAGCTCATGCAATGCACACAGCTATACAATTCATGAATACACCTGATTACACCTTGTGGCACCGAGTGAAAAGGAAAAAAAAAAATCTATATGAAACACTGAAATTGATTTTGCATTACATGTCGAGCATGGAGCACTCAACCCATAGTGTGGACAGAACAGGCCGATGGACGGAGTAGCGGTGGCAAGGCATCGCTAACCGCATCTTAATTTAAACGATCACAGCTCTCTCTCCCCTGGCCCGGTCAAAAGGTCAAGCCTATCACAGCGGCTCCAGCCAAATGTGCGTCGGCACTTCAAGCCACCGTCTGATCGATGGATCGACAGCCTTGGGGTGTTTGTTCAAACTAACAAAAGGCTCAAATCAGAACACATCCGACGTGTCACGGCGGGAAGGTCGCGAGGATCGCGGTTTTAACAGTCGATCATCTCCCACATCCCCATCTCTCGTCCACGACGATGTTTGTGTGCAACATCAGAGTAAAGCCTTGGAAGGCGTTTGTGTTACCGGGCAGAATACCGGCGTCAAGTCAATAAAAACGTTGTGTTTCACACACACAACTCAGCCACCATGCAGGCCAACAAGATGAATACAATACTAGAGGGCACTCACTAGAACACATACCTCCACCACACCAAAACCTCCCCTGGATCCAGATTCGGATCCGGATCTCAGACAAAATCGAAGCAATTGTTCCCTGGCCCATAAGTAATCTAACCACCAAGTTGTGTCCAATTCCGTACAGATCTTTTTGTCTTTTTATCTTGCTAACAGAGAAACAAACGGGTGCAAAAAACATAACCTCCTCCCCATTACTGATGGTGGAGGTAAAGAAATAGTTAAATCACTCACCAGACGATGCCCTGTGCCCCGGACCCGATGGGCCTGAGGTTCTGGTAGCGCTTCAGCACGGTGAACGTGGAATCCCCCACGTCCAGGCTGTAGTACTCCTTCTCACGCTTATTGCGATTCATGATGAAGACCTGGGGAGGAAGGTGGGGGGGGGGGTCGTCACGTTTCAGGCATCCAAGTGGAGATCTCCTCTTAAGACCTGCAGAGCGGAGGGGAGAGCGTATGTGGTGGTTACAAGAAGAAGGGTGTACTAGTACTAGTAGTATTCTCTTAATATGCTGATTTAAATATATATTGATTTTCAAGTCATCAGGGGATGGCATCGGAGGAAAAACAGTTATGCAGCTTCGTGTGTTGTACTGTCTTACACATTAAAATGGACTGACATGAAAAAGTGAGTGTAAATAAGATGGTCAAAATCTTTCCATCGTTTCCATAGTGATTCTTGAACAAAACAGTGGACAACCACCCGAATAAACAAACATTGGCTTAGTAATCACGGCAAAAGGGCAGAGCTAAGTGCGAGGCTAAGAGCAGATCAATTTCACCAGAGTGGTGGGATTCAGGTCCGTGGAGGCAATGACAAACGAAGCTGCTTTCCAGACTTAATCGCATTTAATGTCTTCAAAATCTCCGGCACCTGGTCACACCGACACAAATCAGATGTTTTCCCAAAACCACTAAAGTCTTTGAGCAAATGCTTGGATGTCATTTGGAGTAGGAAATACAGGCCACCCGAGTCAGACAGAAATTGCGTCACATCGCGCTACATTTGCGACATGTCGGCTAACCGCTATTTAAAGTTGTTGACACTGAAAATGAACATTGAAAAAACAATGTTCTTATAATGTTCGACACAAAACTAAAACAACTATTTACCATTATTGCAGTAATCAACAATGCCTTCACGTACCGTTAAAAACAGTAAAAAAATAAAATCTAAAGCTGCAACAATCTGGGCTAAACTCAATGGACTAAGACATCAATAAAAATGAACACTGAAACTAGTTAGTAAATTAAGGCTGATTTTTCTTTTTCTTTTTGCATATGCTTCTGCGGCCCGCTTCAAAATGCCTCTCGCGACCCACCAGTTGAGAACCGCTGGTCTAGTTGTTAGGGTGTCAAACCCCAAATTCAAACCACACCACCACCTGCAGTTCACCTGTATTAGGTATCATCGGGCAAGATGTCAAAGCCCTACCTGCTCTTTAATGACATGTATCCAGAACACATACATACGCCGCAAGTCACTTCGGAGAAAAAGGTCTGAGCTAAAAAAAAGGTCTAAAAATAGTCATACGATTATATAATCGAGTCGTTGATCGGAAATCAGTGCGTCCTTCAGGGTGTTGCCATGCCACAGAACTCGGCCATCTTGTCTATAATAAATTCCTTTTTGCATTCTTAAGCCGGTATTTGATGGGCATACTTCCCCTCACGGTGTCTTCCTCAACAGGTCGGGGCATTGACAGATTTATCCGCGGCCGATTCCTCGCTGGTTGCGCAACAACCCCTTCGCCGACAGAAAGAGGGAACCTGTCAAGACAGTCCTGTTGTGACACACACACACACACACACACACACACACACACACACACACACACACACACACACACACACACACACACACACACACACCACACACACACACACACACACACACACCACACCCACACACACACACACCACACACACACACACACACACACACACACACACCACACACCACACACACCACACACACACACCGCTCTTTGGCGTCAGGTGTGAGCAGGAAGAAGAGGCCCGGCCCAACGACGCCAAGCGGCACTCAAAAGGTTGCTAGCTGGCGGCAATTTTTTTTTAATCTAATAACGACGCATAGATGCGTTTAATTACACCTGGACTCGCTAAGATAACTTGGATGTCCACTTTATAAAATAACTGGGGGGGGGGGAAAGCCAATTCAGCATCCCATTATACTGCAATGCTATCGGCTAGAGTGGAGTGCAGACAGAAAGAATGAGAGAGAGTGAGAGAGTGAGAGAGAGGACAAGTGAGACAAATAAGAGAGCGAGGTAGAGAGAGCGAGAGATAAGTGGATCTGATGTGTGGCTCTTCACAAGACGAATCATTAGCCAAATGTGGAACACTGGGCTTAGGAGGTTCTCGGCCCGGCGCGACGGTGGCTGAATATTCCCCCGGGGACCGCGACATGACCTGGGCATCCACTGTGTGTCCGCCCTCCCCTCCCCTCCCCTCTCTTCTCTTTCTCTTCTCCTCCTCCTCCTCCTTCTGTCTCCGGGCCCATTTGCGCTACAACCAAACTCCCATTTCGCTCCAAAAGCATCTCTCCCTTCCCCTTTGTAAACCTGATTAGCCCTCATCTGCTTGTATCTTGTATCTATCCAAAACGACTTGCGGTGGTTTTGGCATTTTCTTTTAAATATCATGTCGGATACCGGACATACATGTCATTCATCATGAGCAGGTAAAGATTGGGCGTATCCTGCTCAAGGACACCTTACTAGGTAGGCTGCAGACACAGACGTTGGGTCTGCTTTACACCCAGGAGTGGAACCCCCTCACCAGTACACCATCCCGCCTCCCCACTGGCATCAGATATCCCCCAGTCGTCTCCCCTCTCTCCCCCTTTGTCTGTTTCATCTACTGCTGCTACTCTCTGATCAGTGTCTCCTCAGCCAGGACTCTGATCCCGGCATGTTGTTGAGATCCGTCGACAGAGAGACGCCAGAACAAGCAGAACTCACAAGACACGGCCGCCAGGCAGACTACAACAACAACACAGCAGAACTCAAGGTCTATTTTGGATCAGTCACCAGGTAGAGACTGTTACATCTACATCTGTGGGGGAAAATAACACACACACACGCACACGAGAGTTAAGGCCTGGTGTTGGTCTGTTAAGAGGTGTCGTCACACACAAGGCAGGCACGTACACAAACAAACAAACTATTGAACACCCACTGACAGACAAACTCATTTGAAAACAAATTTCCAACAAAATAAATCAAATTGTCAATCCCCTTGCTACTTTTTTTCATTTGAGGTTGATGTGTATATTTTTTGTCATAGTAATGACTGTATGTCACGGAATATGAATGAATGTAACTTTACCAAATGCCCTATCTTGGAATAAAAAAAATTAACTTTTACTTTAGGATAGTACACAAAACGTGCAGTTTCCTCCCACATGAAGTGGGGGACGCGGGGCGTAGTTCTGGAAGTCTCTGACCAGACAATCCACAGCCGGGAGGATGAACTCAGCGCCGGTGCCACAGAATTATGTTCAGGCCGTCAACTCAATTAGCCATGCATGGCTGTTCTGTACAGATGTTCTCTATGAAAAGATCTCCCCACGCACAGAAGAGACACAACCGGGAAACCGGTGCAATAGTCGAGTATGCGTGTACGATTGTGTAGCTCTCCGTGTGTGTGTGAGAACCATTGTTGTTTTCAGTAGTGTGTGTGTGTGTGTGTGTGTGTGTGTGTGTGTGACTTGGATATGTCACGCAAAAGATACATTCTATCCCCGGCAAGCCCATGATATCCATTTGAGACACTGCAAGATACCTTTTTCCCCATATAGAGGTGTACCCAGGGTGTTATATTCTGAGTTTAAACCCCATGCCCACACAGACCCATCTGTAGACGCCTTGTTCAAGATGCCTTCCCCTTACCTGTTCATATTATATAACACTCATAATAAAAGACATCGCATTACAATCATTTAGCAGACCTACAATAAGTGCATTCAACAAAAGGTAGCCAAGATAACTACTCCTCACCAGTAAAGACATATACACTGTATTGCTTTGGATCAGTGCTAAATTAATAACTCCCGACACGTGACAGAATATGATCAATTTTAGTATGCAAAAGCAGATCCTCAGAGACAATGCAAATTGTTGATATATATATATATCTATGATGTATATCAACCATAAATACATAATGTCTGACAGCTATAGCTTCAGTGTGGTGAGGACCTGTGATGGAGTGACCTTAGCTTCCCTCCTGGCATACTGCAGGACAGGTAGACCACAGCGTCACAGTACAGCTACCCTGCCAAATGCCATCCAAACACAGCTTGCACACACACACACACACACACACACACACACACACACACACACACACACACACACACACACACACACACACACACACACACACACACACACACACACACACACACACACACACACACACACACACACACACACACACACACACACACACACACACACACACACACACACACACACACACACACACACACACACACACACACACACACACACACACACACACACACACACACACACACTAAAATGTCAGTATTATTTAGTGTTTACAACTA
>CM051014.1:7358296-7388296 GCA_027704905.1 Muraenolepis orangiensis | reverse complement strand
GTTTTTGAAGCAGCCTTCGAAGCAGCCTTAAGACTGCAGCCTTCGGATGCAGCCGAAGGATGCAGCCTTAAGGCTGCAGACCCTGAAATGGAACACGGCCTATGCTTGCTGTCCACGACCTTATTGTGAGGTGTTCAATCGTAATACGAATGTGATGTATTCGGGTTAAAAATTAACCCAACCCAAGAGATGTATAACTATAGTGTATCCTGTTTATTGACTATACATTTATATATATTTATCTTGTTGATACAAATGCATACCCCTTGCTCACCACCTGTTTACACTTGTATACTTACCTGTGTTACCTATAACTCTACACACATCTCATACCTACTCTATTCTATAAGGAATGTTATAACTGTTCTTAGTAGTAGTTTTTTAGTAGACTGTTTTTACTTATCGTATTTATGTTACCATGCACTTTACTGCAACATTTGCACTCTGGTTAGATGCCAAATATTTTCACTGTTCTTTACCGGTGCTGTGCAATGACAATAATATATTTATATCTATATATAGATATAGATATATAATCTAATCTAATATATAGTTTTTTGGTCGTTAAAGTTTTTATTTAACTTTTAAGAAGGCCATATAGCGAAAGAGAGAAAGTTTTTTCCCTGCAGGATTACAATCACATAGTCCAAGCAAACTGGTTTTTTTATGGCGTGAATAATAATAATTATTGGTATTATTATTATAAGTAGTAAAATGAAAGGCCTAATAATCCTCATTGTCATCATCATCATCATCATCAATGTATCGTGTCATATGTGTCGTTATAATCAACATATTATCAGGGTATTGTTATCGTTATTGTAATTGTTTGGAAAGTAACCAGTTGTCAGTTGTTACGGGCTCATGTGTGTGTGTGTGTGATGAATTGCGAATCTACAAAACACATAAAACCTTTCTTCTCTGTATCGCAGTGGGGTTATCAGCTGGGTGGAGGAGGGGTGGAGGGGGGGTGGGGTGGGGTGGTGGTGTGTCACTCATGAGTGAAACGTCAAAAGATTATCAGAGCGGTGGCCGGTGGTTCGCCGTCGTCCCATCTGCCGTCAAACCCCGCCTCGTCAATCCCATTAACATCTTAAGGGGCCTCTCGGCTAAAGATAGGCGCGCATTCGCGGCGCAATGACATGAGCGCACTGCAGGCAGTGCGGCGAATGGAGCTGATTTGCATCCATCCATCCATACCTGCGCCTCACCGGGTCGTGATGTCGTGTAGGTAGCGGCCACCTTTCACTGCACACGAGAAAGAAGAGAGGGTGCGATGACGTAGGAGGCGCTTCGTTTGTTTTTGGGGGGAGGGTGGGGGTGGGTGGGGGGGGGGGGGCACGGGGGGTGTCGGGGTCGGGGGAGGTAATGCAGTAGGAGAGAGGATTAGGTCCCTCTCTCCTCTGCCGCCGGGCGGTGGATATCCATCCATCCATCCGAGACATTTAACAAGGGATCCTGTCCTGCAAGGCTGCCGAATGAAATAAGGTAGGTGAAACTCAACTTCAGTTTCAGTAGGCCTATACGTGAAGGAATGGCTATTTGAAACGTTGAAATCATAAACGATGCATCTCATAGGCTTATGGCTTGCATGTGCTTTTTTTTGGCTAGTAGGCCTACAGGGATTTCTTCTCTACCATTTAAATGTGCATGTGCAAATTGCACAATTACATACATATCTTAAATACATTACATTACATTACATTACATTACATTACATTACATTACAGTCATTTAGCAGACAATTTTATCCAAAGCGAAGTCAAAAGTGCATTTCCTTCCTAACAAGTCTCCAATAACTGAGCCAGGGCTTAGGTAAACGTGCAATAAGTTAGAAGAACATTAAGTTGGCAAACAGTAGAACAATAAACTAACTAACAATCTAAACAACTCACCTACATACCATTAGTGAGTTATTTAAGATATGTATGTTCCTTCATGTATGTGCAACAGGCGCGGTGTGTGTGTGTGTGTGTGTGTGTGTGTGTGTGTGTGTGTGTGTGTGTGTGTGTGTGTGTGTGTGTGTGTGTGTGTGTGTGTGTGTGTGTGTGTGTGTGCGTGTGTGTGCGCGTGCGTGCGTGTGCGTGCGTCTTTGTCAGAGAAGCAGTGTTCTTTTTTAGAACGTCTGGGAACTTTTTTTGTTGCAGCAAACTGTTTCTGTCTCGTGTTTCTCGAGGTTTCTCTCGATGTGTTCTTGCAAACACTCGCCAGGCCAACAGTTGTCAGTTGTCATTCTCACTGGCGGCATTGATTAGCCTCACACACGTGTGAAGTTCACAACACATAAAGGTCAGCCATCTCTATCATGATATTCAGATGCCGGTTTTCAGGACAAAATAAGAGGTGGTTGCGAAGATAGTTCAAATGCAATCTTAGGCCTACTGTCCGTGTGCGTGCCTTAATATGCAGACAATATACATCAATTCCAGATCAGGAATTGGGTTTCGGCTTTACTTGACATACGACTGGGGGATTGGTCCCATGGTTGTGACGATCGTTCATCGTTTATTTGGCCAACGCCTCTGATGCATACGAAGTGGCCGTCCCATCAACCACAGTGCTGGGTCCAACCAGGAAGGAAGTAGTATGTTGGTACTTCCTGGAACTCAATTTGTGACTTCGGAATACACTTTGTCGACACCTAAAGTGCTGAAACTACTCAATATGTTTTTAAGTGTACTGTCAGAACCAACCATAACATGTAGCCACTACCAGTCCTCAACCTTACTGGTCTGTGACTCAGCCACTGGCGGACGTAACGACGAGCCAAAGCCTCGATCATATCCGCAGCGCCGTGATTCTGGTTGCAGAACACACCATCGCACAACAGAAGGTAGCATCTGTCATCATCATGGCAGCAGATGTTTCCCAACCGGTGAGACGTGGGGAGATTGGTTTGTTATCACGGCGTCACAGCGGCGGTGTCGAGATCAGAAGGGGAGAACAAGGAGATAGAAGGCCACAGTGGCCCCCGCCGCACAGAACACAAAATCCTGCCCGGCTCGAAGGAAGCCAATTATACAGGCAGGTTGACAGACAGGCGGAGGTGAGTGGGTGTGTGGGTGGGTGGAGAGGGAGGTAGGGAGGGAGGAAGGGGGGGGGGGGGAGGCGGTGCGACACTTGTTACGAAGAAAATAATAAGACGAAGAATAAAAACAGAAGTAGGCGAGGAATAAAAAATAGCAGGGGGTGGAAGAAAGGAGCCGGGGAAGTCAAAGGAAACACGGGAGGAGACTTTAGGGCAAGTAAAGACGCTGGAGCTCTGCGTGGGCGGGGCGGCGCTACTGACGACCGGCCCGACTTGACGCAACGGCGTACGAGTCGTTAAAGTGCGCCCATTAGCTCCGTGATCTCATTAGGGCGGCTGTTGGAGCAACACCACGTCCTTTAGTCTGAGAGAGAGAGAGAGAGAGACAGACAGACAGACAGACAGACAGACAGACAGACAGACAGACAGACAGACAGACAGCAAGAGAGAGGGTGGTCCACACAAGCCCGGTCCGATGCTGTTTAACACACAAAGTGGCAAAGTTCATCTGCGTAGCAAAGAAGTAAAGGCATGAAACACAACACACACATAGATAGCAGTAATGGGGTAATACATTATGGGTGGGACACGGAGGGTTTATTGTATCCATTGTGAGATGATTTGCTGCATCA
Organism: Muraenolepis orangiensis; assembly: GCA_027704905.1. Classification (NCBI taxonomy): domain Eukaryota; kingdom Metazoa; phylum Chordata; class Actinopteri; order Gadiformes; family Muraenolepididae; genus Muraenolepis; species Muraenolepis orangiensis. The sequence goes on along the minus strand of CM051014.1, from coordinate 7,384,636 downwards.
GAGTGGAGCTGTTCTGTTCTGTCCTGTTTCTGTTTCTTCGAAGTTGCTTCTCTTTGGGCTTGCTCAGCACCGCCAGATCTGCTGACCTGGCGCTTAATGTAACCCTGTTTTTTCCCCCCGAATAATACAGTTTATTGATTAAATCCGTGTGTGTGTGTGTGTGTGTGTGTGTATGTGTGCGCGCACGTCCATTCATCCATTCATCCATTCATGCATCGACCCCATCCATCTATCTGTCCCTCTATTCACCCACCCATCCATCTATCAATTCATCCATGTATGTATTCATCCATCAATCTCCCCACCTCATCCTATACGTCCGCTCATGCCTCCTCCTTGCATCAATGGTCCCTCCATCCTCCCCGGCCCTCCGTTCCTCCATCCCTCCGTCTGCTCATCCCTCCTCCCTGCATCAACCGTCCCTCCATCCCCATCTCCCGGCCCTCTGTTCCTCCATCCCTCCCTTCGCTCATCCCTCCTCCCTGTATCAACCATCCCTCCGTCCAGTTAGAGTCCTCCAGCGTCCAATATGGGTACGTTTGTGACCCTGGCGGAGGTGCTGGAGGCCAGGGGGTCACCGCTGGACGAGGGGGAGGTCTGGGGTTTGCTCCTGGCCACCACTGAGGCCCTGATGGAGATCTCCAGTAAAGGTATCCATCGGTTACGTGTCTTGTTTCTATAAGCTAGTAGTGGTTATCACGGTCTGGTCGAGGCCGTGTCACACTCTATCTCTAAGTCCAATATCGTGGACCGACATCTGGGTCAAAACCACTGGGTCAGATGTTATGAAATAGGAGCATAATGGATGTTGTAATCCGATGCCGTGCACCGACAAATCTGCCCCTCTGAATCATTGCTGCGCTGCCCGTTATAATACTACAGTACAATGGAGAACAGCAGCTTAGTGGTCACATTTCAAAATGATTTATTGAGGCCGACCACAATATAAAATTGTTTCCGGCAGATGATTAATGTTGCGGTACGGTGATCGGATTGGAAATGAAATAGTGTTATTTGTAAGGATATTATTATTTGTTATTATTATGATTATTATTATTATTATTATTATTATTATTATTATTATTATAATTATTAAATTATAAACTAGTGCTCCCAACTACAGTCAACTGAGATTGTGTGACCTTCACACAATCTCAAGACCTTCAACCCCCCCCCCCCCCCCCCCCGTCATGGTGTTCCTCCAGGCCCGGGGAACATGTGCAGCGTGCTGAGTCCCGGTTCGGTGCTGCTGTCGGCCAGCGGGAACCTGGCCTTCAAGAGCTCCTCCCGGTCCGAGGACGTGGTCTCCTTCACGGCCCCCGAGGTCCGGCAGGGCCACGCCACGTCCACCCGGATCGCAGCGGAGAAGGTGGACACACACACATCGTCGTTCTTTCTTAATATCCATAGTACATCCGGAGGTTGTTATGGGGTGTGAGGGGGGGGGGGGGGGGGTGGGGTTGGTGGTTTGACTCCCGCGTCGAAAGGTTCTGCGGTTCAACCCGATGTCAGCAAAACAACAAATGTTGTGCATTTATTTGGATTACGAAGCCTTTCGATTAAAGAGTCCATACCAAACCCCTTGGTCAGCTGCTTTCAACCAACGTTACAAGCAAATATATTGCAGGATTGCCATATTTTGTTATATTCTGTTTAACTATATATATCTTTTGGGTTTTGTGCAGATGGTTGTGTATTCCTTGGGGATGACGCTGTACTGGTGTGCAGATTACCTGCTACCTCCAAACCAGGTACCGTTTCTGTCTATTAAGTCCATCGGTCCATCAATTCATCAATCACAAACAATTGATCTATATGTCTACTCAGAGTTCTGCCTTTTTTGCACCTTATGTAGGCTCTGCCATTATAATCAAATGAATGTTCTTCTTTGTGTGAATGTTTCCTTGATTCGACTGGTGTGTTTTCTCTCTTTTGCCTCTCTCTCTTTGTTGATATCTCTCTGGTCGGTGTTTGGCCCCAGCCGGTCCAGCTGAGCGGCGAGCTGGACGGCCTGCTACTGAGCATGTGCGAGGATGAGGTGGTGGAACGGTTGGACCTGCTGGGGGTACTGGAGACCTGTGAGCGGCACCACGCGGCCTCTCTGCTGCCCCCTCCTGACAGACTCGTCAAACAACTGGTGGAGGACGTTTTCAGGGATTCTGTGAGTAGGGCTGCTCAAGTTTGTATTTTTTCTTTCATTGTTACCCCCGCCAATCGAAGATGGGACGGAGGTTATGTTTTCACCCCTGTTTGTTTCTTTGTTAGCAAGATAACACAAAAAGTTATGTATGGAATTGGACAAAACTTGGTCATTAGATTACTTATGGGCCAAGGAACAGTGGATTACATTTTGGTGCAAATCCAAATCCGGATCCCAGGGGAATTCTTTGGTGTGGCGGAGGTATGCACTCTACTGAGGGCCCTCTAGTTGTTCATTGTTTCAAGCTATAGTTTAGTTTAGTCCATTAGCGGCAAAAGCGGCAAATGTTATTTGGGCTATTCTAGTTTACTTAAAATAATCTGGTTAAATATCATTTATTCCAATATTCTATGTTCCAGGTTCCAGTCATCCCGGCATACTGTACATTTTGTCATTTATTCAGAACTTTTGTTTCCTCCACCTTTGTAGGTCGATCATGTGACCATGAAACCGGAAAGCGGAACACAACTCACAGACCGCAGTCAGGTGGTCAGAGACCGGTTGCACGGTACGCTGCATCGCTAACCATCACGTCGCACAAAATAACAATCTCAATACACTATGTGGGGGGGATATTGTTTTGAAAGCCATCGTTGGTTGTTATAAGTGTACATTTTTTTAGACAGTTAAAAACTTAAATGAAAATACGTGTACCTGTTTTCTTTCCAGAGGGGTCTATTTGTAACTCGATAAGGAGAAGGGTTTCCACCACCTTCTCGGGGGCCTCGTACCGGACGGAAATCACAGGGTATGTGATACGTCCACGCTCCAAATAACCTCATCTTCCGTAAGGAAGGAGTTGTAAAATGGGGCGTTTTCCTAACACACCTCTTTCCGTCAGTTCGATGTTGAAATATAGACGTTTTGATTTAGGTTAACAAGAGATCGGCATAGATTGCTGCGTAGATCTGGAGAAGATTCAAGATTCAAAAATGTTATTTGTCACATACACATGCAGGATGTGCAGTCAAAAGAAAGTGGAAATTGTCCTATAGAAATTGTGCAAAATAACAATAAAAAATAGAAAAAACTGCAATCAACTATGTATTAAACTGAGTATATAAAAGATATACAAGTCAATGCAATGCAAAGCTCAGAAAAGACCAAAACATTTCCAGATGTTGGTGATAGCAGTCCCTCTCTTTCCCCCAGAACCTCTCAGGGAGGTCGGTACCGGGACAGCTATAGCCCCTGCAGTCCGTACATGGACGGTGGTCGCCACGGCGACTCACGGGCACACAACCACTACGCGTCCACCATGAGCCTGACCGAGAAGAAGCTCAAGGTGAGTCTCTACGCTATTGATGATCCATTCATTAGAATGACATTGGGGCCCCTGTAGACATTGATTACCCTATTGCGGCAGTATAGCTCTATAGGAGGTAGAGCGGTCGCCTCACAACCGAAAGGTCGCTGGTTCGATCCCCCAGCTCCTCCTAGCAAAACACCCTAACCCTAACTGCTGGCTGTCTCCTTGCATGGCTGACTCCGCTGTCGGTGTATCAATGGGTGAATGTGAGGCATGACTTGTAAAGTGCTTTGGATAAAAGTGCTATATAAAAGCATCCATTACCCTATTATTTGTCATGGCCCCTGTTTGATATACTTTACAATCTAGGAAGCCAACTCATATATTACTTTTATACCTGAGCACTGACTGGTTCTGCTCTTGGAGGCTTCTTAGGAAGGAAATGCACTTTTGACTTCTGGTGACTTTTTGCCTACCTGTTGTGGAATGACCTTATTGTAAGTCGCTTTGGAAAAAAGCGCCTGCTAATTGACTGTAATGTAATGTGATATAATATTGGATCAATAACTATACTATGTTGTAGGTAATTATGTTCACAAGAGACAACCAACACCACACATTGTATTTAGTATATGTTGCGACAGCTGAAAAAAACCTTTAAAATTAATAATGTTCATAAACATTTTAGTAAGAACATATTTGAAAATATATTTTTATTTCCAATGTCCAACACCCTCACTGCTTTAAACCAAACCGCTAAGCTAGCTTTGTTTACTTGTCTCCGGTAGGACATGGGCCCAGAGTTCATCAGAATGCACGATGAGGCTGTGGTGATGTTGGAGCTGCCCGGATCAATAGTGGTGAGTTAACTGGCCTTAATACTCAATTCAAAAGCAACCAAGAGACAAACGTAGGCGTGTGGAAAGTACACCGTCATCATTATTTCCATTCGCCAGACGACCACAATGTTCTTCAGCATGAGGTTTCCGCCGAGTGAGAGGGTCCCTCTCCTCAACATCAGCGGGGACGAGGGAGAGCGGGAAATGGACGTAAAAGAGAAGGCGCGGCAGGCTGGAGGGAGAAAAAGCCGAGAAAGAAGACCCTCGAGACGAGAAGACGGAGAACAGAGGATAAGCAAAGGAAGGGGGGGGAGAGTGGACGGGAGGCGCGACCAGGTGGAGCGGAGCGAATAAACTAGAGTGTAGAGGAGAAAGAAAACTGGGGGAGATGAGAACGTCCGGCCGTAAGCAGTGGGGGGCACGGAGAGGACGGAAAGAGGCAGAGGGGAAAGTCAGACTAAAAAGCTGACGAACAGAAGACGAGACTTAAGCCAAGCGTAGAAAACAGAAGTGGAAATGTCACAGGGAGACGCACAAAGCCGAGGAGCAAGAGAGACAGGAACACCCAAAACAGCAAGAAGAAGGGTAAGTGAGAAAGAAGCGAGGAACAGAAAAGAAAAGAAAGAGGTAGGCCGGAATAAGAATGAGCGGAGGAAAGGAAGATCGAGAATCTCAACCCGAGACGGGAGGAAGAGGATGAGAGGAAAAATAAGAAGAAAAGCGGAGAATCCTCAAGAGAGAACGAGAAGCTGGAGCAACAAGCCCCATGGAGAGACCAATACGCAGGTAACCGGAACGCAAAAGATAGAACCACCACCAGACGCGAGAGGTAAGCGAAAACCGTAATAGGGAGGTCGAAAACATGGAGACCTCTTTTCAGAAAAGCAGACAAACGAAGAATATGTACAAGGCGAAGAGGGACAACAAGAATAGCAACAATCAAGAATCTTGATGAAGTCGCAACTATGCTGACCTCGGCGAGGAGACTAACGTGGAGTAGCGGCAACAAAGACATAAGCCAAAGCTAAAGGAGTGAATAAGAAGAGAAACGTCATCATGGGCCAAAAGAATAAAGCAAAGAAGGGGAAAGAGGCCACCCGAATGATAAAAAAGAGAAGAAGCGCAAATTAAGATCGACCCGCAACCCCTCCCCATGCCCTTCTAATCGGACCTCTCTCCCCTCCACCGCTCCTCCCCTCGCTCCTCCCCCGCTTGCTCTCTGTCTCCCCCCTCCCCTCTTTCTTCCTCTCCTTATACTCTCCCCCTCCCCCTTCTCCCTCCTACGCCCCCTCCCCCCTCTCTCCCCCCAACTCCTTCTCCCTCTTCTCTCCCCCACATGCCCCCTGTCCTCTCCTCTCTCCCCTCCTCTCTCCCTCTCCTCCTCTTGCTCTCAGTCAACGAAGGGCCGGTCGGCCTCCACCCAGAGGGAGCTGGGCGTGGTGATGCCCAGTGGCCAGAGCCTCCAGGTGAGGTGTGAGGTGAAGACCCTGTGTGGGGACGTCTTTGACATGATCGTGGCCCACTCCAACCTGGTGGAGCACTTCTACTTCGGCCTGGCCTACATCGACGGTAAGCGGAAGAGGAGGACTCGTGTTGCGGTCGTGTTGCCAACGTATGCTATCCTCCATGAGCGAGACTAGCCTAGCCCCTACTACTGACGTCAGGACGGCAGAGTCGCTGCCCATCTTCCGCCGCAGGCTAACAAAACCCCACCTCTGTAGGAAGCACTGAAGAGGTGACCCTTCCTCTTAGCTCTTAGGTGTCTTGTTAGTTTCGATTAATCGCCAGCGGTTGTGTGTTGGCGTTTGCTTATTAGCTTGTGTCTACTGGCTTCACTATGTGTCATTGTAGCCTCTGTTTGATGTACTTATTTTACTTTTACCTGAGCACTGGTTCTGCTCTTGGGAGGCTTGGTAGGAGAGAAATGTTATGACTTCTGGTGACTTCTAGTATGTAGTTGAATGACCTTATTGTAAGTCACATTGGAGAAAAGTGTCTGTTCAATGACTGTAATGTTATGTGACGTACCCTGGTTCTTTATGAGCTGGATGTCAGTCTCGAGCTCTTGACAGCCTTTGAGAGAAAGAGAGAAAGAGTCTCATCATATTTTCCAGCGAGGAGCAAGTGTTGGAAAGAGTTGTGGAGAACGAGTAAGAGTCACAGAGTCAGCCGTTCAGTGGCAGGCTGATTAAGTAATTGATTGCTGTTATTGTTTTCTAGACAGGCTAGAAACTAGACTAGAATGTACTAGTCAGCGAGTCAGGTCTGTTTTAAAACGTCCCATAATTCTCTTCCTTTTTTCCCCTGCTCAGACGATGAATTCTTCTTCCTGGAAAACGACACCAAGATCTCCAAGGTGGCCCCGGACAGCTGGAAGAAAACCACCACGCCTACGCCCACCTTCGCCCTGTTCTTCCGCGTGAAGTTCTTTGTCAGCGACACCTCGCTGCTTTTGTAAGCGAGACGCGCTATCTGGGTCCCACGCCGTAGTCTCGTCAGTATGTAGGTCAACGGCGTACCGAGGCCAATTTCATACTTCGAAAGAACGTCAGCCGTAGTTATTGGATGCTCCACAGCAGGGTCTCCGTGGGTGTCTGTGATTCTGAGTCACTCGCTGAGAAGATTTTTTGATTTTTTTTTTCCATGATGAAGACGCCGTGTCATAGGAATTAACAATGTATGGAAAGCAGCCGCCGTTAGGCAGTTAGTTAGTAAGTTAGTTAGCCATGCATGGGCCACGCTGGCGTTGCATCGAGACCTGCAGCTCACCTACGGGGGGCTGTTCTATGCATATCATTTGACTCTAAAGATTCAAGATTCAAGAATTGTATTTGCCATACATTAAGTACAATGGAATACTTACACCCCATTCCCTCCCAAGTTAGTTAGTTAGAGTAGTTAGAGTTATTTAGCCGCATTTGGTTGTTTGAAATTCATTTTTTTGATTCAATGGATCGTATTTAGTTAAAAATAAATTGAATAAGAAAAATATAGAATTATTTTTACTGGAAGGCACACGTTGAAAATGAAAAATAAATTCAAGAAAATAAAAACTCTATATACTATATTTTCTTACTGTCAGGCACAAGTTCAGCCGCCACCAGTACTACCTCCAGCTGAGGAAGGACCTTCTAGAAGACCGCCTGTCGTGCCACGAGGAGACCTCTCTGTGCCTGGCCGGGCTCGCCCTGCAGGCCGAGTACGGGGACTGCATGCCTGAGGTACCTGGTGCTGGGCCGGAGGGCTGTGACTACATTGATTTGTTATTCAATTCAAAAATAGAATATATCTGTTTTTGGTTATTTTTTCTGTTATTTAAAATTAAAAAAATGTTCTTCTATAACTGGATGTTTAATTTAAACTTCAATTTGATGTAATCTATCATAACACTGCACTGCTGTATATAAAATAGTGTATATTTTCTATATAAAAAAATATATATCGCTATATATATTGCTTCATTTCTGTTGATTGTATTCAATAATAATAATAATAATAATAATAATAACTTGAATTTATATAGCGCCTTTCAAGAAAACAAACAAGCAGCAAACAGCTAAGGCAAATACAAAAATAAATAAAGTCTGGGAGGCGGGGGGAATGGGGAATGGAGAGCAGGCCCCCGTGTCCAAGGACCACAGACTCAGGGGAAGGGGTATAGGGGTGGAGGAGGTCTGTTAAGTACTAGGGGATAGGGGTGGAGGAGGTCTGTTAAGTACTAGGGGATAGGTGGAGGAGGTCTGTTAAGTACTAGGGGATAGGTGGAGGAGGTCTGTTAAGTACTGAAGGGGCATATGGGTGGAGGAGGTCTGTTAAGTACTAGGGGATAGGTGGAGGAGGTCTGTTAAGTACTAGGGGATAGGTGGAGGAGGTCTGTTAGGTACTGAAGGGGTATAGGGGTGGAGGTGGTCTGTTAAGTACTGAAGGGGTATAGGGGTGGAGGAGGTCTGTTAAGTACTAGGGGATAGGTGGAGGAGGTCTGTTAAGTACTAGGGGATAGGTGGAGGAGGTCTGTTAAGTACTGAAGGGGTATAGGGGTGGAGGAGGTCTGTTAGGTACTGAAGGGGTATAGGGGTGGAGGTGGTCTGTTAAGTACTGAAGGGGTATAGGCGTGGAGGAGGTCTGTTAGGTACTGAAGGGGCATAGGGGTGGAGGAGGTCTGTTAAGTACTAGGGGATAGGTGGAGGAGGTCTGTTAAGTACTAGGGGATAGGTGGAGGAGGTCTGTTAGGTACTGAAGGGGTATAGGGGTGGAGGTGGTCTGTTAAGTACTGAAGGGGTATAGGGGTGGAGGAGGTCTGTTAAGTACTAGGGGATAGGTGGAGGAGGTCTGTTAAGTACTAGGGGATAGGTGGAGGAGGTCTGTTAGGTACTGAAGGGGTATAGGGGTGGAGGAGGTCTGTTAGGTACTGAAGGGGTATAGGGGTGGAGGAGGTCTGTTAAGTACTAGGGGATAGGTGGAGGAGGTCTGTTAAGTACTAGGGGATAGGTGGAGGAGGTCTGTTAAGTACTAGGGGATAGGTGGAGGAGGTCTGTTAAGTACTGAAGGGGTATAGGGGTGGAGGAGGTCTGTTAAGTACTAGGGGATAGGTGGAGGAGGTCTGTTAAGTACTAGGGGATAGGTGGAGGAGGTCTGTTAAGTACTAGGGGATAGGTGGAGGAGGTCTGTTAAGTACTGAAGGGGTATAGGGGTGGAGGAGGTCTGTTAGGTACTGAAGGGGTATAGGGGTGGAGGAGGTCTGTTAGGTACTGAAGGGGTATAGGGGTGGAGGTGGTCTGTTAGGTACTGAAGGGGTATAGGGGTGGAGGAGGTCTGTTAGGTACTGAAGGGGTATATGGGTGGAGGAGGTATGTTAGGTACTGAAGGGGTATAGGGGTGGAGGAGGTCTGTTAGGTACTGAAGGGGCATAGGGGTGGAGGTGGTCTGTTAGGTACTGAAGGGGCATAGGGGTGGAGGAGGTCTGTTAAGTACTAGGGGATAGGGGTGGAGGAGGTCTGTTAAGTACTAGGGGATAGGTGGAGGAGGTCTGTTAAGTACTAGGGGATAGGTGGAGGAGGTATGTTAGGTACTGAAGGGGTATAGGGGTGGAGGTGGTCTGTTAGGTACTGAAGGGGTATAGGGGTGGAGGAGGTCTGTTAGGTACTGAAGGGGTATAGGGGTGGAGGAGGTCTGTTAAGTACTGAAGGGGTATAGGGGTGGAGGAGGTCTGTTAGGTACTGAAGGGGTATAGGGGTGGAGGAGGTCTGTTAGGTACTGAAGGGGTATAGGGGGGAGGAGGTCTGTTAAGTACTGAAGGGGTATAGGGGTGGAGGAGGTCTGTTAGGTACTGAAGGGGTATAGGGGTGGAGGAGGTCTGTTAGGTACTGAAGGGGTATAGGGGTGGAGGAGGTCTGTTAAGTACTGAAGGGGCATAGGGGTGGAGGAGGTCTGTTAAGTACTGAAGGGGCATAGGGGTGGTGGAGGTCTGTTAAGTACTGAAGGGGTATAGGGGTGGAGGAGGTCTGTTAGGTACTGAAGGGGTATAGGGGTGGAGGAGGTCTGTTAGGTACTGAAGGGGTATAGGGGTGGAGGAGGTCTGTTAGGTACTGAAGGGGTATAGGGGTGGAGGAGGTCTGTTAGGTACTGAAGGGGTATAGGGGTGGAGGAGGTCTGTTAGGTACTGAAGGGGTATAGGGGTGGAGGAGGTCTGTTAGGTACTGAAGGGGTATAGGGGTGGAGGAGTTCTGTTAAGTACTGAAGGGGCATAGGGGTGGAGGAGGTCTGTTAAGTACTGAAGGGGCATAGGGGTGGAGGAGGTCTGTTAAGTACTAGGGGCGAGTGCATGGAGAATACTCAATCTATTTGCCTACACCATCAAAATCCAGACATGCACACATTTATATTTATAATCCCAGTGTCGTGAACGGATGAATTCTTGCTGACTGGGGTGCATTGTTGTTGTTTTTGTGGTGCAGGTGTACGGTCGGAATTACTACCGGCCGGACCAGTACATCTCCAAGAGCCTGATGGAGAAACGTGCCTTGCCTTACATACAGGAAGAGTTGCTACGGTTACACATCAACAACGCCCAAATGCTCACCGACGAATCAGAGCTGGAGTTCCTTAAGGTGACACGAGGCACAAGACACTTGTGCTTATATATATACATATATATAGATTTCAGATTTCAGATTGGTTTCAGATGGTTTATTTGTCACAATGTACAGTGAAATGTTCTCGCCAGCTTCGAAGATGTGCAAACGTTACAGAATTCCAAATTATAAAAATGATAAAAAATAAAAATGTACAGAGTACAAGAGAATACACAAATGTCAGAATATATCAATATTAATATAATAATTTCATTAATATGATTGATTTAATGATGGTCCTTTTTAAGAGTAACATCAACTGTTGTTTTAGACAATAGACAATTGTCTATTGGTGTGACAATAGTGTTGTGGTAAAGCATTCTAACTCCCTATGCAGTTAGACACTTTCTAATTATGTATTTTTATGAATAGAACATTTCTATCCAATTTGAATATACAACCTTTTTACCTTACCAAACCATTCCATGCTTGCCAATGTTGTCAAACCTTAATCTTAATCCTCGATGTATTGGCCTATTTATTAATCTCTGTTTTGCTTACCATTTTCTCAATCCTATCCTCTGAAGACTAACTAGCTAGCTAGCTCGCTGTTTAACATAATCAGTCTATCGTTTCAACATCGTCGTTTGATCGTTCACACACTCGCGCAGGTGAGTCAACACCTGCCCGAGTACGGCGTTCTGTTCCACCGCGTGGTGCGGGAGAAGCGGCCGGTGGAAGGGGAAATCGCCCTTGGCGTGTGCGCCAAAGGGGTCATCGTCTACGAGGTCAAAGATGGCCGCCGGTCGACCAGTCAGACCTTCTTTTGGCGGGAAACGTCAACTATCTCCTCTAATGTGAGTCTGGGTTGCTGTTTTTGCGAGTTTGTCTGTTCAATAAGGATTATTTTAACATTCTGTTGCTTTGATGTTTATTTTTTGTTTAATTCATTAGATGCAAATATGTATGTGGAATGTGGAATAATTTAGCCAGAACTAGGGCAGGGATTTCTGTGGAACACAAACAGAAAACCCAATTTTGCATACATACATAATGCAGTCATTGTCGTTGAGTTTAAAGAAGAGCTTGTATTTAAATGATACATTCAAATGACCAACTAAATCTAAAAATTGAGCTTCTTTAGTGAATTTAAAAGCTATATACCGTATTGACCCGAATATAAGACGGGTTTTTTTTCCTAGAAAAAAATCTGAAAAAGAGGGGTCGTCTTATAATCGGGGTTTAGACTTTTCGATGTAATTGCACAACAACACAACAACAACAACAGATCGCGCCAAATGAGTGTTCCGAGACACCGCGCGACACTTAAAGTAACTCAAAGTCTTAAAGTAACAGTACATAGCAACAGTTACCTGGAGAGATAGAAATGGAGAGACACAGCGACCAACTTGAAAAAAGTGGCTCAAAAGTAGGGCAAGTTAATAAACAGGAGAGACGAAGTTACGATGCCAATTTTAAGATAATGGTGATAAACGAAGCAGAGACATCAAACACCTGTCATTGCGACGCAGGACAAGCCCAGCGCCTGCCCTCAGACTTCAGAGAGAAGCTACTGTCTTATCAGCGATATGTGATAAAGTTAAGGAAGAAGCACTCACACCCCCTTGATCAGATGGGCAATGCTGATCAAACGCCTGTGTATTTTGACATGCAAACATCTGTCACTGTGCATAAGAAAGGCGACAAATCAGTGATCTACTGATCTACTGGAAACAAGAAGAGCAGAGTAACGGTCATGTTAACGCGCCTCGCAGATGGGACAAAACTTCCCCCTTACGTGGTTTTAAAACTCAAGCCTGTACCTAAGAGGCAGCCAGCTGGCATTATCGTAGGTGCCCAGGCAAAGGGCTGGATGGAGACGGAGCTTGTGGTGGACTGGCTCAAGGTGGTGTGGGGCAGACAGCGTGGGGGACTCATTCAAGGTTCATCTGCGCAAGAGATACACAGAGTGGCTCCTGGCTGGTAATCACGCACTGACACCGTTAGTCCAAAAGCCTGCAGTAAATTTCCAAAAGCCTGCAGTACGTTTGCTCTGTGAATGGATCTTGCAAGCATGGGCTGACGTTTCCCCAGAAAGCATCATTAATGGGTTAAGAAATGCTGCGTATCAAATGCCATGGATGGCAGCGAGGATGACGTGATGTGGGAGGAGACGGGGGAGCAGACACCGTGAGTGACGATAGCGGGAGTGAGAGGAACAACCAGCGATGTAGAAGACGAGCTGAATGAGAAGACGTTTGTGATGTGACCAATAGACTGAAGTTCTGACATTTTGCACTGTTTCATTGCTGTACTATTTTATTGCACTACCATTTTATTGCACTACTGTTTCATTGCAATCTATCTAGCCTGTTTGGTTTTTGTTTGCCAAGTTAGGCAAATTTGAACACAATGTGTGATGTGTGTTATCATTATTTTCAAATACAATCTTCAAAAAGGTATTTTTCCAAAAATGAGTCTTGAAAAGAGGGGTCGTCTTATAATCGGGGTCGTCTTATATTCGGGTCAATACGGTAGATCTGATATTACCCTGTTACTGTGATGCGAGTAAAAATAAGCCAAAGTTCATTTCCCAACTTTTTGTTTTTCTCTGACATCGAACGTCCATCCACAGAAACGGAAGTTCATGATCGAGTGTCGCGGCAACAAGAAGAAGCACACCTTTGTGACCGAAAGGTCGAAGACGGCCCAATACCTGTGCAACCTCTGCTCCGCTCAGCACAAGTTCAACAACGAGATGAGCTCCCGCCAGCTCAGCCACAGCCTCGCCTCAGGTCAGTTAGCTACAGCTACAGAACTACAACGCTAACTACTGACTACCACCAGGCGGCCAATGCTAACCTAGCTTATTTACAGCATGTCACGTCTCTTCATGGTGAGGTTCGTTTGTTGTCGAATCGAATGGGTTCAACAGAGACAGGTGACTTAGAAAGTAAGACTGTAGTATAAACTATAATGAGGATGTATTTCTTGATCCGTGCATTGCTTGTGTGTGTTCAAAATAAGTTTAAATAACATACAAAACTGCAAATATAAAAATTAATAAAGAAATACAAATCATTTGATATGCTTATATCAAATGATAACCACCAAGGTGGTTATCATGTGGGGGCAGTAGCTCAGTGGATAAGGACTTGGCTTGGGAGCCGCGAGGTTGCCGGTTCAAGACCCGGAAACACCAGGTTGCTGCCTAAGTGCCCCTGAGCAAGGCACTCCCTACGCTGCTCCCCGGGCGCCGTAATAAAGGCTGCCCACTGCTCCTAACACTAGGATGGGTCAAATGCAGAGAACTAGGGCGGCAGTCTAGCTCAGGAGGTAGAGCGGTCGCCTCACAACCGGAAGGTTGCTGGTTCGATCCCCGGCTCCTCCTAGCAAAAACTGTCGAGGTGTCCTTGAGGAAGACCCTAACCCTAACTGCTCCCCGGGCGCTGTACAAATAGCTGCCCACTGCTCCTAATACTAGGATGGGTTAAATGCAGAGAACACGTTTCACTGTATGTCTTCATGTATGTGACCAATAAAGAGGATTCAATCCTCACGATTTGTTGGATTCAATCAATATCATTTTAAAAGTATTTTGCCTCTGCTTTTTAGTTGTTTGTAATATGGATCACAAGGTAGATATCGGGAAAAAAATTGCCTCAGAGATGTTAACGGTCACTAACCTGTTCCTGTATTCCAAAAGAAGATGACGAAAGCGTCCGCTAAAAAAACGACTTTCGCAATTTGGTGTCTCCAGGTGTCAACGCCGTGGGCCCGTACGGCGCGGGGGCGGGGGCCTGCCGGCCGCCGGGCTACCTGCTCAAGTCGTTCCCCTCCCCCGCCACGCCGCAGGACGACAGCGAACTGACCACGCCGCAGGACGACGCCATGACAAAGCTCTGCGACGACATCGCTGCCAGGATCGAGGACAGAATCAAACAGCAGCAGCAGAGCAACAACGACCAGAGGTGGGGGTCACAAAGCCTCCACCTTTTTTCCTGGGAGTTCACCCCTGGGAAATCAGAAAAAAATCAGAATTTTCCCAAAAGATTTAATAAAAAATGTATCCAGAAACATCGGGGAAAAAAAAGATAAATAAATTCAGACACAATTTTACAAAATATTGACAACAATTTGGTTTCGAGCAGTCTGGGAGAATTTTTTAAGATCTATTTAAAAATAATATATATTTTTAATACAAATATATAGATCTTTTTATGACCCTTGCGCTAACAGAGTGCATTGTGTGTGTATGTGTGTGTGTGTGTGTGTGTGTGTGTGTGTGTGTGTGTGTGTGTGTGTGTGTGTGTGTGTGTGTGTGTGTGTGTTCATTTGTGTTCCAGCACACGCTCCAGCAGCCAGCAGAGCAGCACAGGGATGCGGTCCCCGGCCTGCTCTCAGAGGAGTGGCTCAGTGGCTCTCTCCAACTCCCCTGCTGCCAGATGTAGGACCAGACGCCCTCCAAACCATAACCCTAACCATAACCCTCGCCATTACCCTAACCCTCACCATAACCCTAACCAGAACCAGAACCCCTAAACCTAACCATAACCATTACCAGAACCCTCATCATAACCCTAACCAGAACCAGAACCCCTAAACCTAACCATAACCATTACCAGAACCCTCATCATAACCCTAACCCTCACCATAACTCTAGCCATTCCCTAACCCTAGTCTCGCAAATTCACACTTGAGATTCATATCTAAAGTCTAACAGAAGACAAATCTGGGTGAATCAAATGTTTCAGCAAATGTGAAGCAATTTGTTCTCCAGAAAGCAGCTTGTGGAAAAGTCAGTCAATAAAACAATCAACAAATCAGTCAATGAAATCCACGTTGTGTATTTCATCCGACAGGCACCCCGAGTAAATCTGCATCAGAGAGAGAAGTCATATGTGTTTTGTTGAAGAAAGACCCGAAGCTCGGCCTTGGTGAGTCAATCACAACCTTTCGTGCCGGTCAGATGCACACATACACAATATTGTTCTGTTACCTTCGCCATCAAAGCTGGGGCAGAGGTTGGTTTGTTTGTCTGTCTTTCAGTCTGTCAGCAAGATAGTGCTTGGTGGTTAGATTGCTTATGGGCTAAGGAACAGGTGATTGTTGATTTGGTGTAACGGAGGTATGCACTCTCCTGAGTGCCCTCTAGTTCACCCTGTGATGTTGCAGTTGGAAGCACTGACTGATGTGTTGGGGTGCTGGAGTGTGGTGTCTCAAATGAGGGGCATGATCTTTGGGTTGTGTTCCCAGGCATGGTGATCGTAGGGGAGGACACAGTGGGAAGATACGACCTGGGGGTCTTCGTCGCCTCCATTGTCCAAGGAGGGCCTGCGGATAAGGACGGCCGAATCCGAGCAGGTATTGATATGTGTAGCAGAAGCCACTGCCACACACCATTCAAATGGATACTCTGGACTCCTCCTGAGGACACAAGACTCAGGGCGATGAGGAAACCGGTGTATTGCAGAGTTTTTAGATGAATGGTGAACAGCTTCTCCTCGAGTGTGTGTGGTGGTGGCTGGTTTAACCTGTGGGCCTTGATTACCAAGGACCCACAAGTGTGCAGCCTAAACTAGCTTAAACCAGACTCTAATCAGTCTGACTAGGGGCCAGGTGAGTCTGCTTTAACCAGACTCTAAACAGTCTGACTAGGACCAGGTGAGGCTGCTTCAACCAGACTCTAATCAGTCTGACTGGGGCCAGGTGAGGCTGCTTAAACCAACCACACACATGCTAATGATTATAATGTTGATAATAATAATCTTTAGAGAATTCTAATTAATTTGACTGTTCAGCTTTGGAATCAACATGTTAGTGCTATTCCCTGGTCGACCACCACCACCACGATCACACTACTACACACTGGTGCTGTCTGTCTCCTGACCTTTGCCCCTAGGAGGTCGTCTGATCTCCCTGAACCACACCAGCCTGGAGGGCGTGACCTTCTCCGAGGCGGCAGAGGTCATGCAGAACAGCCCAGACGAGGTCCAGCTCATCATCTCCCAGCCCAAAGGTAACACACACCTGTGTGTGCGTGTGTGTGTGTGTGTGTGTGTGTGTGTGCATGTAGGTGTGTGTGTGTGTGTGTTTGGTCATGATTACTTCCGCCATTGACGATGGTTAGTCTATTTGTCTGTTTGTCTGTTATCAAGATAACTCAAAAAGTTCTGTGCAGAATTGGACCAAACTTGGTGGTTAGATTACTTATGGAACAATGAACTGTTTGAACACTTTTGTCACAGATCCGGATCTGAATCCAGAATGCAATGCAATTTTTGTAATCACCAAAATGCACGTGTGCTTGGGAGTGTGCATGCACAAAACAGACCCTATGTCCCCCTACTACGCTCTCCACCCAACCATAACCCCATCTCCCCCCTCTCGCCCCGTCTCTCCCTGTCTCTCCCCCCACCACCAGTGCCACCGAGTCCCAACCACCTGGTGAACCACCACCGCTCCCCCCAGAGCCAGAAGCAGCAGCCACAGCCCCCACCGGTGGGCCCCCACTCCCCAGAGGGCAGCTTGGACGAGATCGTCTCCGTCATGATGACCCCCAAGACAGGCAGCAAGCTGCAGGTCCCCCACGACATACGCATTTACAACACACAGGTAAGGGAGGTGGGCGTTTACGGGGAACGTTGAAGTGATGAGGGGATTTAAAATTGATTGTCAAGTACAGTAAAGCGAAAATAATTTGGTATCTAACCAGAGTGCTAATGTTCCAGAATTATAGGTATATATATATATATATACAGCTAAGATGGGATGAGATGTACTTTATTGATCCTGGAGCGAGACGCCCTGACCTGAGGAACAGGTCCTCAATGACATTATCTATAATAAATCACAGAGTTGCTTTGGATGGAAGCTCAATAACTAAAGTAGATGATGACATAAGATAAGATTTAGCATCTGCACTCTGAGCTGCTGCCCAGAGACACAGAGAGCATCGACAATAACTGCATGATAGATAGAGATACGGTTGTTTTTAACACTAAATCTCGCATAGATACAGTTTTTCTTCACACTATATCTCAAATATATAGATAAAGATAAGGTTGTTTTTCACACTATAACCCTTATAGATATAGATAAGGTTGTTTTCACACTATCCCTTATATATAAGGAGATAAGGTTGTTTATAACACTCTCTAATAGATAGATAGAGATAAGGTTGAAAAGTAAAGGCAAAGTTATCCTTTAGCAGAATATGTGTGCAGACGTTAATGGTTGTGTGTGTGTGTGTGTGTGTGTGTGTGTGTGTGTGTGTGTGTGTGTGTGTGTGTGTGTGTGTGTGTGTGTGTGTGTGTGTGTTGGAAGGACGTCTCCCTCTCCTCTCTGAGCTGTGGTGTGAGGCCAGAGGAGGTGGCCCTGGAGCTCAGGAAGAAGGGAGGGACTCTGGGAATCAGCATATCAGTGAGTGTACTACACCACACACACACACACACCACACACACACACACACACACACACACACCACACACACACACACACACACACACACACACACACACACACACACTCAGAAACTTAGATTACCATAGTACACACACAAACACTCACGCAATCACTCACTCACACACAGACTTAGATATACATATTACACACACACACACACACACACACACACACACACACACACACACACACACACACACACACACACACACACACACACACACACACACACTCAACCTCAAAGCCACTGAAAGCATTTACTTCTTCTTTATTCCCCTTCAACTGCTAGCCGCCCTCGCTCTCCTCTGCTACCCTGCCCTCTCTCTCTCTCTCTCTCTCTCTCTCTCTCTCTCTCTCTCTCTCTCTCTCTCTCTCTCTCTCTCTCTCTCTCTCTCTCTCTCTCTCTCTCTCTCTCTCCCTCTCTTTTACTCTCCTCGGTGTCTCGGTATCTGTCAGTCTGATGTCTGGGATGACCAGATGGGAATCACACATTCTGTCCACACTTACTCACACACACTTACTCACACACACTTACTCTTTCTCTGTCATTGTCCTTGGCAGCTTCTCCCAGGGGTCACCCTCCATGCTGTCAAGATATATAGACACAGCGGATAAAGATATAGATATGGATTGATGGGGACATGGTGTTCTTTTTGTCTAGTGCGGTGTGGTTGACAACCACAATGATTGTGTTTGGGTGGCTTTGTGCTTTCTTTCTACTTGACTTAAGACATACAAACACTGCTACTTAATAGATTCTAATAATACTAGTATTTCAGAATACATACAGCATGCGACCTGCTTCTTAATGACAGTGTGTATATGTAATGTATCTTAATGACAGTACATGTTTTATCGCCACTTAACTGAACACAGTGGTGGCCGTTTTAAATAAATATCCAGTTACGCATTTATATAAAGGGCACAAGAGCAATGACATATTGTACAAATAAACGGAAAAATAACAGCTACAGGTACAACTGAAACAAAGTCATCGAAAGACGCAAACAAATGTACTCATATTCGGTATTTGAACCAAGTACATTGCTATGTATGTCATTTATGGCACCGATTGCACTCCTTAACCCACCCTGGAAGGAGGGACCCCCCCCCACTACTCTGCTGAAGATTTCTTCCTCCATAATTAAGGGAGTTTATTCTTGCCCTTAGGGTGGGCCTAGAGTTTGGGGGAGGGAAGAAAGTGAAAAAAGGTGGCCTTTGAAGCCCTTTGTAACTGAAGCTGTGTTTAAGGGCTACACAAATAGTCTTGACTTGACTATACAGGGTAGCAGTAGCAGAAGAACGAGACAGGTTTGCGCCGTGAAGCAGGGCAGGTTTAGAGTTACAGATCCAACACACTCTAATGCCTGAGTGTAATCCCGCTTAGAGCTTCCGGAGTCCTAGAGTCAAAACCAACCAACCCCCCCCCCCCCCCCCCTTTCCTGGGTTGGTAATCTATTACATTTCATATTTACATTGCATGCATTGGTTGAACCCTTCAGTTGTAATCCTTTTTTTCATTATGGAGATTAGGAATCTAATCGGAATTGTAAGCAAACAAATTTTTCATTTGTCTGTGCATCAGTGACCGTCTGCCATACACCATGTGTTATATATATATATATATATATATATATGGATATATATACATATATACATATATATCCACACTATAGTGTAACAATAACGATGCCAATGAAATGATTCACGATGATTGTTATGCTTATGCTTATGCGAATGCATGTGGTTGTCATTGTGAAATTGTTATTTCAGGACATCATTGTCCATACATGTCATGTTATCACATGACATGTTTTTAAAGTGTTTCTGGAAAAGATACAACTGTGTAATGTCATAACAAGTATGTAAGTAAGTCATAAGTATGGAGACCGTTGGGCACATAGGGGGGAACATAGTTTTAGTACATACAGGGGTATAAATAAAACACCATTTTCTTATGTCTTAGGTTTGCCTTTGTGTGTTGACGTTATATTACACTTATACACACTTTACTCTGTTTTATGATTTGCCTGAGAGAGTAAAAACGAGAGAGAGAGAGAGAGAGAGACATGAGAAGAGAGTAGATGATGCCGATTTTGAAACAAATGGTGACCCCCATAATCGCAATCAAACCCAAAATTGTGGGTCACCGAAAGAGTCACACCACCCGTCCAGGAGTTGTCCAGGAGCCAGGGGCCTCCGGGTCCCAGAGGGTCATTAATGTCCACTCTGATCTGATTACATCCCCGGTGGTCTGAGGATTAGAGGAACAGAGAGCCACACACACACTGAGTGACGCCAGAGGAGGAGGCATGGTTTAAACTCAGGGCACAGATAGAGCTGCCTCAAGGAAACTGGTCCAGCTCTCTTCCTACTCTTCCCAATAATAATAATAATAATAATAATAATAATAATAATGCGTTCTTGCCCGAATTATATGAATATACATGAATACAATGTTTAAATAGGTTGTGTGTAAATAATGAATATTTTTTTAATTATATAGGATGAATTAGTAATGCTGTAAATCAGTAAATACATACTTTACATAAGTAAATACCTTTTAAGCAACTCTCACAAGGGATGGAACTTATATATATAAATATATAAATATTATATTAATATTTATGAAGGAAATATTTAATACATGAATCCATTCATAAATCAAAGTATTTCATTGCTTTTACCAATTCCACGTTGATGCCTTTTTGCTGTATTGTTTGCTTGTGAGCTCTATTGTTAGCCAATCGTTAGCTCTATTGGTGGCCAACTTATTGTACTTTTACCTGGTTGTGCTACTTTAACACAGGTTCTGCTCTTGGGGGCTTGTTAGGAAGGAAATGCACTAATGGCTCCTGGTGACTAGTAGTTCTCTTGCCTAACTTTTGTTAAACGCTTGTGGTAAGTCTCTTTGTACCAAAGCATCTGCTATGCTATGTAATGAAATGTGTTGCTCGTGTGGCCCCAGGGTGGCATCAACACCAACCTCCGTAACGGGGGGATCTACATCAAGAGCCTCGTTCCTGGTGGGGCGGCTGAGAGGGACGGACGTGTACACACGGGTATGCATGTTAGCATGCTACTGGCGGCCCCACACACACACACACACACACACACACACACACACACACACACACACACACACACACACACACACACACACACACACACACACACACACACACACACACACACACACACACACACACACACACACACACAGCCAAAGAGGAACACAGTCCAATACAATCGGTCTGTCTGTCTGCATGTCTCACCATCTTTTGTGTATGTGTGTGTGTGTGTGTGTGTGTATGTGCACATGTACACGTGTGTGTGCATGCATGCATGCGTGTGTGTGTGTGTGTGTGTGCGCGTGCGTGTGAGTATGAACGTGTGGGTATGTGTGTGTGTGTGTGTGTGTGTGTGTGTGTGTGTGTGTGTGTGTGTGTGTGTGTGTGTGTGTGTGTGTGTGTGTGTGTGCGTGCGTGCGTGTGGGTATGTGTGTGTGTGTGTGTGTGTGTGTATGTGTGTGTGACAGATGACAGGCTGCTGGAGGTGGACGGGGTAAGGATGGAGAACTTCACGTACCAGCAGTGCGTGGATTGTCTGACCAAGACAGGAGCGGTAGGCTACATGTCTCTCTGCCTCTGCCTCTCTCTCTCTCTGTACGTATTTATCCTCTCCTCGCCTCATCTCCCGCCTCATGTCCTCGACTCTCTTCTCTCAAATGTTCCCCTCTCCTCATCTCTCCCATCTGTCCTCTCCATCTGTCCTCTCCTCTCTGCTGTTTTATCTTCTCCTCTCCTCTTCTCCTATCTGCTCTGTTCCTCTTCTTTCCACTTCTCCCGGATCCTCTCCGCTCCTGCTCTGTTCTCTCCTCTTCCCTCTCCTCCCCTCATCTCCTCTCTTCTGTTCTTCTCCCCTCCCCTTCTACGCCTTACCTCTGTCCTCTCCCTTCTGCTCCTCTCCTCACCTCCTCTGTCCTTCCCCCCCCCCCTGCCCCAGGTGGTCTCCCTGGTCCTGGAGCGGGAGAGGATGAGTCTTCCCCGGGTGTCCCTGAGTCCTGCCGGCAGTCCGTCCCCCCACAGCTGCAGCCCGGACACCAACCACCTCCGCTACGACAGCTGCCCCTCCGTCATCGCCAGCCCGGACACGGGCGGACGCCGGGAGCCCAGGAAGCCCCGGGACTACCACTTCATGACGGACGGTATAGCTTTTGTTTGGTGGCTTTGCTTTTCTGTGACACTACATCCATCAGCGCTTCTCGAAAATTTTGAATTATTTGACGATGCTTTCGGTTTTTCCATAAACGTGCAAATGTTATATGTTATTCTCGGAAAGTAAGTATAGCCCATCGATTAAGCCCAACACGGCACACACGTTATTTTTACATATTCGTGTCCGAAATATATAAAGCCGGCAGAAGAATACAGCTCTGCTACATTCACGCTATTGTGCTTTTAAAAACAATACGATTCTATTAATTGATAGGGGGTGGAACTTAAAGTATGAAGCATAACAATGAGTCATGCTTTAGGCTTAAGGTTCGATTTCATTCCTCTAGTCTACCGTATAGACGTGCTAAATAAGATAAGATAAATAATGGACAAATGGGCGTAGCAAAACATCCGTGTAGCAACATAGCAGAGGAAGAGTCACGGTAAACCGTGAAACCCGAACGCGCCTCGGGTAATCGGGTAATCTTTTTCAGTACAGATTCAAATAACCTTTTACAACTCATCCTCAGGTGTGTCCGTCGGGATTACGGACACTCCTTGCGTGAGGAGTACCTGGCTGTAAGCAGCAGTTTGCGTGCTCAACTGCCGCTAGTGTAGAACCTGTGAACTCTTACACCATCACCCCCTCCCCCCCAACCCCCACCCCCTCCTCCGGGTCACCTGACCACCACCACCGGTTATCTCCCTGCTCTTAAAGCCCTCTCTCTCTCTCTCTGCCTCTCTCTCTCTCTCTGCCTCTCTCTCTCTCTCTCTCTCTCTCTCTCTCTCTCTCTCTCTCTCTCTCTCTCTCTCTCTCTCTCTCTCTCTCTCTCTCTCTCTCTCTCTCTGCCTCTCTCTCTCTCTCTCTCTCTCTCTGTCTCTCTCTCTCGGGCCTCACCTACGTCTCACCTGACACCTTCGCCCCTTGATCCGTCTTAAAGGGCCGCCGTGCCAGATTAGCAGTGTTTTACCGACCATGACCTAACGGACTGACTAGCTTCAACTGAGTGACGTCCTCCACTGACCACAGACAAAAAACACCAAATATATAAATGAATAAATTATAGTAAATTAGAAAAGCATAATTATGTATATTTATAAAGTACATTGGATCTGGGTCATGGAGCTGCTACCTCCGTGACCCGATGATCAGATCTATTTTTAAAAATACATTATTATGGTTTTCTAATATAGCATAATTTAGTTCCAGATAAGCGGAAGAAGATGGATGGATAAAAAGTACATAAAAAAAGATTAAAAAAAGTAGTAATTAAGGTAATTAAATCATTAAATACAGCAAATAAACAAATAAACACATGCGCGCACACACACACACACACACACACACACACACACACACACACACTCATAAACACACACTCAAACGTTTCCTCATCACTCATTACACGCCTGACTGCACTACTTTTAAATTCCTTCCTTCGTCGCTTCCACCTTTCACAGCACACACTCCCATCGGTCTTAAACGTCCCCATTGAACCTTCACACCTTTTAGAACACATCACACCTCTCTCTCTCTCTCTCTCTCTCTCTCTCTCTCTCTCTCTCTCTCTCTCTCTCTCTCTCTCTCTCTCTCTCTCTCTCTCTCTCTCTCTCTCTCTCTCTCTCTCTCTCTCTCTCTCACACACTTCCTCACCCATTCTCACCCGCCAGCGTCACATCTGGGACTTCCTTGCTTTACTTCACTTCCTTCCTTCCTTCCTTCCCTCCCACCTACCCTCCTTTTCTTCTTTTAAACGTCTGTTTTAGAGTACCTGACGTCCCATGAACTCTCCTGACCTCTCCTGCTTCTATTCATTATTGGGGTGTTTTCGTTCTTCTTCTTCTTCTTCTTCTTCTTCTTTTTTCTTACGTGATGTTTAATGCAAGCGACTGACTAGCAAGCGCTTCCAAGATGAACAGAACACGTCAGGCCCCAAACAGCGAGGATTATGGGGTGAAGAAAACAAACCTCAATACAACAGACAAAGACAACAGAAAGATCTCAAAGTTTGCTAACCGCCTCCCCGCGGTGTACCGAGAGACCGCCGACCTAAATAGAAAAGAAAACAACAGAAAAGAAAAGTTTAGGACCAAAAATATCACAGATCACATAAAAAAACCTCTTCTATAAACATGCCTCTATGGAGCAGGGAGATTTGCATTTGCAACAGTCTCAGGGCGGGAGGGAATAGGGAGTGAGCTTTCCATTGTACTCCTGTTGCATATGGCAAATAAAAATCTTGAATCAGCGCAAGCTGCTCTAGATACAATTTGAGTGTTCTTGACGGCGCCCCCTCCCTCTCTGCTCCCTCCCTCTCTGCTCCCTCCCTCTCTGCTCCCTCCCTCCCTTTCATTCCTCCCTCCCTGTGTTTCTCCACCACTGAGAAGTGGTGATTGATTGACAGGCGAGATGGATTCCCCCGCACCAATCAGAGAAGAGACGCCAGGGATTGAGTCAGAAATGAGCCCCGGAGCGGTCTCTCTACCGCTCAATGTTCAACTAATGTCAACTCTTAGATAGACAGATATTCTCACAGAGCATTTCACTCTCTACGGACGGCTGTGTCTATGTGTCAAGAGGCTTTCTTGACAGCACCTTTGACCCCCCCCCCCCCCCCCGCTCCCTTCTGGCTCCTTCCCCCCCAGACAACACCTTCGAGATGACCCTGACCAAGGGCTCCAAGGGGCTGGGCTTCAGCTTCATCATGTATGACGTGGACCCCTGCAGCCCGGAGCTGGGCAGCGTGGTGCGCGTCAAGCAGCTGTTCCCCGAGCAGCCCGCCCGCCTCACCGGACGCCTCCGCGAGGGAGACGTCATCCTGGCCATCGACGGGCAGCCCCTCAAGGACCTGATCTACCCGGTAACCACCGGACCACCTGACTGACCTCCATGAGTTTTTCGATTGGATAACAAGTTTAATACAATTATAGTCGTAGAGTTATTATATACATAAGTGATTGTGTATATATTTATATAGACACACAATATATACAGCATATACATACAATATATATATATATATATATATATTTATTTATATTTATATACATCCCAAGTTCTTGAATATATATATATGTGTATATATATATATATATATATATATATATGTGTGTGTGTATATATATATACAGTGTATATATATATATGTGTGTTTGTGTGTATGTATATGTATATATATATCTTTTTTAAATATATATATATGTTGTTGATGGTTTAGTATAGATGGATACTTTGATACTTTGCTTTATGAATTGACTCCCTTAGAATACTACAGTACAGCAAAATCTTAATAATTAAAAGTAGCAGAAATTAGAATGCTAGCATTAACTCATATGTAAAGAAAAAATGCATTAAATTCCCCCGAGCTTGCCTTCCTTGAGACATATGGACAGGCCAGTGCTATTCCTACTCTCAGAAGACCCAGAAGAAACTCGCTGCCACTTTCACTTTCTTGTAATCTATGATAATTGGCACTAATGCCGCTGATTCTCTGGGTGTCATTCTCGCTTTGGCCTCTAGAGGGTGCTGCAGTTGTTCAAGAATTCATCGTCTGATGTACGATTGTCCCTGTGTCGACCTGCACCAGGTATGCATGCGCACACACACACAGACACACAGACACACAAGCACGCACGCACACAGACACACACACACACACACACACACACACACACATCCAACTACATCCAATCATAATGCTAATAATAATATTAACCAATGGTGTGCTTTTCTCTTTAGGCGCACTTCCGCCCATTGAGCAATTTGCTGGCACATGAGTGATGTCACAGTGACGGACAGCGAAACGCACCAATGGAAGCACAAGGGGTTGCGGTCATTCCCGACAAACAGGAAGTGGATGCAAAAGTTGCAGGGGAAACCGAAGCGAAGAGGCCCAGGTGATGCTCAGTGATTGGTTGAGATAACTCACTAAACTGACTAGAACTAACTAAACCAACCAGAACATCCACAACTGTTCTGAAGCCAAGTCACCTTAGTTCCTTCCTTCCTAGTTTTAATAACTAGATTAGATTAGATTTAAATGTATTGTCATTGTACAGCACAAGTACAGTACAGTGAAAATAATTTGGCATCAACCAGACTGCAAATATTGCAGTAAAGTGCATGGTAATATATAATGTACAGGAGTTAAATGAGATGTCTACTAAAAACAGTAGAGATGTCTAACAGCCTACTAAAAACTACTACTAGAAACTATAAATAACTTATAGAGTATATGAGATATGTGCAGAATTATATATATATATATATATATATATATATATATATATATATACATAT
>CM051014.1:7335796-7338296 GCA_027704905.1 Muraenolepis orangiensis | reverse complement strand
AAGAGAAGGAGGAGAGGGAAAAAATAATAATACAAGCGGCACACATAATAGTCGACTGCCGACTGTCGAGCTGTGCTTTTCGGCGAAGGGGCTGTTTTAACAGTTATCCGAGTTGACTTCATACAATAAGCGCGAGGCACGGCATAAGGGTGAGTTACATTGGGTTACTTCATTAGTGAGAGGAAGAAGGATCACAGGTCTAATGTTCCCAGAATGCATGAACACATACCCTTTCCTGAGCGGAAAAAAGAGCGGGAAACACATACAAAGGATAGACGACTGAAAGGCCGCATATGGAAAAATGATGGATGACAGCACTTCCACACCTACGACAACACTGAATACATATGGGCAAAAAACAAAAAAGAGAAAGGGCAAGAGGAACAATAAACCTCTATTAAAATCTCTCTCTCTCTGAGAGGACTTTTTCAGGGTGTAGACAAAAGACTCGAGAGTCAACAGTGGCAGAAGAGGCCGTCACTGATGACTAGCTGGGTGGAGATCTACAAAGAATTACACACACACACACACACACACATATTCACACACACACATTCAAACACACACACAGACCCACACACGACACACACACACATACAAACAAACACACACAAACACACACAATCACAGACACACACACACGCACACGCGCACACACACACACACACAAACAGACATACAAACACACACACACACATACAAACACACACACACACACACACACACACACCACAGACACACACACACACACACGCCACACACACAGAGGTAGGTTTCCGGTATTGTTGACTTGATGTTCAGCCATGCAGGTCTTATTGGAGACCAGTGGAGGTCCGGGTCACAATGAGACCTGACCAGGAGGGACACGTTAACGAGGCGTGAAGCATCTGGTGCACGTGGGTCTTTACAAGACCCCAGACGGGCCTTCTCTAGGACGGAGAGAGAGAGAGAGAGAGAGAGAGAGAGAGAGAGAGAGAGAGAGAGAGAGAGAGAGAGAGAGAGAGAGAGAGAGAGCGAGAGAGAGAGAGAGAGAGAGAGAGAGAGAGAGGAACTGAGTGTCTTTATTGGGGCAGCTGTGTGTAACCTCCAACAGGAGAGAGTGAGGGGGTACGGGACACCTGCTCCTATTTAAAGTTTTGTAAGAAGAGTAACGTCTCCTCACGGGAACAACAGAAGAAAAAAGTGTTTTTGGCGATTAGGGTTTCAATGGAGGCAGGTCAAAAACACACAAAACGCGGTTTGCAAGCGGAAGCTAACATGCAAATCTGCATGTATAGTGATGTTCAGTTCAGTCCTTAATCAGAATCAAAGCCTTACTAAGCACGTGTACTGCATTTACTAATCTGTGTAAATGTAAGTAATCAGTCTTTGCGGACTTGAACCAGTCGCCGGTATTTGGAAAAGGGTCAAAGTTTGCCTCCTGGGCACTGCCGAGATGCCCTTGAGCAAGGCATTACGCCCCTACACTGCTCCCCCGGGCAGCTGTATATTCAATAGCTGCCCACTGCTCCTTATAGTAGGATGGGTTAAATGCAGAGAAGGACATTTTCACTGTGTGTGTACATGTACATGTATGTGACCAATTAAGAGGATTCAAATCCTCCAGATTTAGATTGAAATTTAGATTAATAATCCACTTGATTTAATAATCTAGTGTGGGGTGTTGTTAGGGTGTTGGCCGAAAGTCTACCTGGCCACCTATAGGCACTCTTGATTCAAAGTCACTTTGGATGAAAGCATCTGCTGGACCGCTAAACCAGGGGTCCTCAAGCAGGGGTTCGTGACCCCCAGGGGGTCTGCAAATCTTGCTGTCACCTTTCCCCCTCACGTTTCACCCAAATTCCACCTTCCAGTCAGCGTCCAGGTCATTCATATCGATAGACCCGGGCCTCCCAATAATTGTCATCCTGCCACACACCAGGGTCAAGTTTAAGCCTGATGCATGTCAACATGGCTTATAACTTAGCATCAAGCTGGATATATTAGATATAATAACGCACTATACATATTTTATTATGTCTATAGGCCTGGGATAAAATGCAACCGCATTTTATTAAACAATATATAGGGGGTCCCTGCGCTGTTTCTCAATCCACCAAGGGGTCCCTGGGATGAAAGAGGTTGGGATTAAATACAAGTCCTCTTGTTTGCAGGTCGTTGGGTAAATACCCGCCAGCAGCTCCCAACGTCCGGTTCTATTCGTAGGACTACCAGCGCACACGCTTCATCGCAGTCTGAGCCGCTGAGCCATGCCCACACCAAACTCTCCCGCTATGGAACACATAAATCAAGCTAACCGATGACAATGGCTTCGGCTGCCAATTTTCCCTTATACTTCACGAGCTGTAAACGATTAAGTACGATCGCGATAAATCAGCGCCTTCGACCTGACATCGCTTTGGCTGCCGTGCTAACGCTCATGCATGCCTCAATTTCTGCACTGGCATCGCGATCGGAATTGCACGGAATGCTAAATTAGCCATAATGTGCTTCGGTTGTT
>CM051014.1:7278296-7308296 GCA_027704905.1 Muraenolepis orangiensis | reverse complement strand
GAGACGAGTGGCGTCTGACCTCTTTCAAAGTGGTCCAGACAAAGGCCTCCTCCTTCTCCTCCTCCTTCTCCTCCTCCTCCTCCTCCTCCTCCTCCTCCTCCTCCTCCTCCTCCTCCTCCTCCTCGACGGGGGGGCGAGGAAGAGGGCCTCCCAAACTCTACACACAAATAAACAATTAAGACCGACTCCCCGGCGAGAGATAATTGTGTTTGATTTTTACCTCCCCCCCCCTCTCCCTCCTGCTCTCTCTCCCGGAGGTTGGGGGATGGGGGGGTGGGTGAGGAGGGAGGGAGATGCTATCTCTGTTTGACTTTGAAGCAGCGGAGATCATCCCAGATCCCCGTGGACCAAAACAACACAGGCAGTCCTTCTGTTTTTTTTCCCCTCCTCCCGTGGAGGAAATCTCCCACCCCTCCCCCCCTGTAATAAACAGGCTCCCCCCCTACCACCGTGTCGTACACCCAGTCCGACGACGGTGTCCGAAGACGAGGTCTCTGTGATCCCCTCCCTCCAGGGAGTGAGGGAGGGGGGGGGTAAAGGTGGGGGAGAGGGAGAGAGAGGGAGGGGGGGGGGGGGGGGGGGGGGGTGGAGGAGGGGAGGTATTTTAATGGCCGTCTGACCCACGGTGGCCCTGGCCTGTCAACACCTCGCACACAGGGACGCCATTGTACTCTGGTTAACTAGACACCAGAAACCCATCAGAAAGCCAAGCCCCCCCCCCCCCCCCCCAAAACACACACAAACACACACACACACACACACACACACACACACACACACACACCACCCCATCGTATTGAGTCTGTTGTGCTGCCATCCTTGGCAAGGATTAAATTGCGCCAGAATCTTCCCTTCTCTCTCTCTATCTCCCTCTCTCTCTCTCTCTCTCTCTCTCTCTCTCTCTCTCTCTCTCTCTCTCTCTCTCTCTCTCTCTCCTCTGCCTCCCTGATACTCTGTGTGTCCCCCCCTCTCCTCTTTCCCACTGTCTCTCAATGAAGTTTAAAAAAAAGAAAGAAGGAGAAAAAGAAATAGTTACAATGGAGAGTGGGGCCGTCCGCTCTTCCTTTCACAGGAAAAATACTAGAACGAAACGTCGGCTATAGTGACATGACGGAGGCCACTTGCATATCTTACATTTCTCAATGGATGGCTCGGTGGAATCTGACTTGAATACCCAAGCAGTGCCGTAGTCTATATTGAAGTCAGTTGGTTTGTCCATCTGTCTGACAGTCAGTCAGTCAGTCAGTCAGCAAGTCAGTCAGTCAGCAAGTCAGTCCGTCAGTCCTGCAGTCAGTCAGTCAGTCCGTCAGTCCTCCAGTCAGTCCGTCAGTCCTCCAGTCAGTCAGTCAGTCAGTCAGTCCGTCAGTCAGTCATTCAGTCAGTCAGTCACTCAGTCAGTCCGTCAGTCATTCAGTCAGTCTGTCAGTCAGTCAGTCAGTCAGTCAGTCAGCCAGTCAGTCATTCAGTCAGTCAGTCAGTCAGTCAGTCAGTCAGTCAGTCACTCAGTCAGTCCGTCAGTCCTCCAGTCAGTCAGTCAGTCAGCCAGTCAGTCAGTCAGTCAGTCAGGTCTTCGGGTGGGCTGGCATATCCCGATCGGGGTTTCTGTTGTACTTCCATTGAAAAAGACTGGCGGGCTCCCGTTGGCTGGCCCGCTGAGGGCTGGACGCAGAAGGAGCGTCACCATGTGTCAAACAGACGCAGTGGGTTGGTGAACGCACCGCGTACGGTCTGTATCCTCTGTGCCGCAGCAGAAGCAACTGTTGCATTCAAAGTGCGGATTGTGGAGTAACTGTTGTGGAGTTACCTGGATAATTTTTTTAAATTGCATTTGTGTTATTTTCGGTGGACACCAGGTGCGTAATTGTACGGCTACGAAACCTGCGCGTTGTTTCGTTTACACGAGTGATCGGGCAATATAAAGCATCGGTTCACTTGTGATTTGTTTTCTTTGTTTTTCATGGAATTATTTTTTGCAATTTAGCTCACCATGGCGAACGTACTATTGCATGTTTTGCATTTTTCACTCATTTTGGAGGCTGTCGTCGCGTCAGGAGAACTCGGGAAATCTGCGCGCACGTCGGGCAGCGGTACCCAAGAAGACACCGAGCATCTCACCGTCTCCGCCTCTTACCGGGACATGGTCTCCATCAACATGTTCAAACTTTACGACAAATACAGCAAAGAGCCGCAGAGGGAGAAAGATGGGAATACCGTACGGAGTTTTAAGGCTGTCACAGGTGACACATGCAACTTTGTTTTCTATGATGAAATGAGTCGAAATGTCACACAGTACGTTCCAACAGGAAGAATTAAGAAATTGCAATATATACTAACTCTTTTTTTTGTTTACCGTAACTATATGCCTATACAGATGCATGCTCTTTACAGCCTGTAGAGAGAGTAAACCCCTCTGTTTTACATGTGGCACATGTAAAAGCCTGCCCCGTCAGCGATATCATTTAGTGTTTTTTGGAGGGGAAGTGAAGCAGTGCCGGGTCGCCAGTAGCGGCGGAGGTGTTAGACAAGAGCCTATAATCACACCCAGAGAGACGCAGCGCTCCGTGGGCCACTGTTCTTTTAAGCGGTTCCATATAACGTGTTCCCTGGTTCCCTGGGCCAATTCCCTGCTTCTTCTCAGTGGGCCGGGCGGAAAGGTTGGGAGGGGGGGGGGTGGGTAGGAAGTCTGGGAGACTAGGACGATCATTTAAACCTCAAACGTTTTTAATGTGTGTTATATTCCTGTTGATTATGAGGGTTAAAATAGGCCTATAACGTATTCTGGAAGTTGTATAGGACTAGGCTTTTCATATATTGACTGTTGTGTTGTATAGGTCCTCCTAGGCAATTTTTAACTGAGGTCATAAAATGGTGAGGGTTTTCTCTGGGTCTAGGGTTAGGGTCCTTCTAAAGAACAATTTTCTGGGTCTAGGGTTAGGGTCCTTCTAAAGAACAATTTTCTGGGTCTAGGGTTAGTGTCCTTCTGCAGAACAATTTTGAACAAAGTAGGCTATAGTTGGTATCCACACAAATACAAAATCCAGTGATAAAATGTCATTAGTATTTAATTATTTGTTGTAATTCTTCTCACACTAACAATACAGTGCACTATTAAATTGTTTCCTTCCTCTAATAATTCCATCCGACTCTCCAGGGTTCTCCAAGAACAAAGAGTGGTTCCAGTTCAACCTGTCCTCCATCGCTGAGTCTGAGCACATCCTGTCCGCTTCCCTCCACTTCCTGCACAAACGCCCACGTCACCCGCGTCCGCCGACCTGCCGCCGATCCCGCAACCCGTCCTGCGCCAACCCTCACCCTCATCACCACCCACACCTCCTGCTCCACGGGACGTCCCGGGACGCCGCCTCGGCCACGTTGCTGGCGAACGTCACCCTCCTCCTGCAGTCGCCGTGGAAGAGAGGGGCGTGGCACGCCCAGGACATCACGGCCGCCTTGAAGCAGGCGAGGGCGTCCGACCAGCTGCTGATCACGGCCGAGGTCGGAGACTCACAGAGGGGTGTCACTGTCCGGGAGCGCCTCTCACCGCCCGGCGCGCCCTACATCCTGCTGTACGCCGACGACACCGCCATCGATGAGCCCAACAGCGTGGCGGTGTCGCTGCAACGCTACGGCACAATTCCCGTCGGCGAAGAAGTAGCGCGCACTGCGCCGGACTCCGCCTCAGCCTCCTCCTCATCCTCATCCTCTTCGACGACCTCAAGGATCCGAAGAGAGATCCCCCCTCCCGTGTCCCTGCTGGACCAGATCCAGACCAACGACCTGCCGGAGGTCCACTTCAACTCCCTGAAGAACCACGAGCTGTGGCAGAGCACCTACTTCCCGCCCAAGGCCAAGGCCGCGGGGGTGAAGCCCGGGCGGAAGCACGGCCATCACCAGGAGAGCGGCAGCAGCGGAGGCGGCGGCGGCGGCAAAGGAAGCAGCGAGGGCCTGGGCAAGGTCCCCGAGGTGCTGAGCTTCGACGAGAGGACAATGAAGAAGGCCAGGAGGAAACAGTGGAGCGAGCCCAGGGTGTGCGCCCGTAGGTACCTCAGGGTGGACTTTGCGGACATCGGCTGGAGCGAATGGGTGCTAGCGCCGAAGGCCTTCGACGCCTACTACTGCTCAGGGACCTGTGGTTTCCCCATCCCGAAAGTAAGTCAGATGTTTCTGATTTCAGGTCTTTTTCTGTTTTTCTGTTTCTCTCCACATCAGATTTAGTTGTGGTTGCTGGTGTAGGGGGAATGTATGCATGCAAGTATATTCTCAAAATGCAACAGGTTTAAGAAATACAGTTAATAGTAATCAAACGTCCACACACACACACAAATACAGAAAGCTAAGGGAACAGTTGTATCCCTCTGTAGCCTAAATAGTGACAATGTCACTTCTTGGACCTAAACACCAGACTTTTGCTACCTCTCTCTCCTCCCCCCAGGTGGTGCGTCCCTCGAACCACGCCACCATCCAGAGCATTGTGAGGGCGGTGGGCATCGTCCCCGGGGTCCCCGAGCCTTGCTGTGTCCCCGACAAGATGAGCCCCCTCCCCGTCCTCTTCCTGGACCCCAGCCGGAACCTGGTGATCAAGGTGTATCCCGCCATGTCCGTGGACACCTGCACCTGCAGGTAGACCCAATGAGACCTCAACCACTCTCCCCCAAAAAACACCTTCCTCCAACCACCACCACCCAACCCCATCCAACCCCATCCAACCCCATCACGTGGATGGGTCAGGTGATCCGGAAGTCACAGGCCAGCGGGGAGAGGAGTTGGGACAGTTACTAGGGCAACAGGACATTATATTCATCATCACTTGCTGGAAAAACAGGAAAATGGACAGTATTCCACACAAACTTTTCAAAAATCACAAAAAAATGGAATTATGAACAGTGATTGGTAAAGAGCGCGAGAGAGAGAGAGACTTATTTTCAGAGCGCAGTTGATAATATGAGAGCGCACTTCTTGAGAACCTTCAAAACAAAGCTTGTATTCAACTGAAAAGACTGAACAGGAGAGCCACGTTGAATCTGCATGGAAGCATATTTACTCTCTAATGAAATAATAACAATAACTTGTGACGTGTAAATAGCTATGCGACTAATGCAGGTAACTGGTACTTATATTTTGTAAATACAAGGTGATGCTTTACCCAGAGTGCACCAGTGTTGTAGTCAAAGTTCCTTCTTGCATGTCTATAAATGTTTGCTCAATCGTTTTACAACACACCCGTTAATGTATTGTACATAATATGGTTATGATGATTATATATTGATACCTACTGAGTTAAATAATATTTGAGCATAGTTTTGTACCGTTATTGTTGTTACTGCCGCAGAGAACAATAAAAAAATAGTAGAATGCTGCCCCCTGCTGTGTCATTGAAGAAGTGCCGTTAGTGCACTGCTGCTAATGCAGCTTCTTATTAATTTCTACTAAATGATGATAACTTGTTTTACAATTAAACAGTATGTTATTATTTCAATTGTATACGCTTGTTACGAAATGATCCTACATTTACTATCCATATACATAACATATTTTGTATGAAATGAAAACACTTAGTTTGTTAGTATAGATACACACACACACAAACACACACACACACACACACACACACACACATATTTCCCCCCTTTCCAAGCACTAACTGAATGAAATATGAAAGAATTTGAGCACATTCTTGTCATCTCACTTGTCGCTGTGCGTTCATTTCACTCATGAATGAATACATGCCAACAGATATTGTTCATAATCATCCATCACTGTTCAACTCCATAGAGAAGAACTTAAACACTCTCAAAAGACTGAAGAATGAAAGCATGTGTTATAAAGCCCAGCATGAAGTCACATATTGACATTGAGTGGCTGTGTGAATAAAGAAAAAAAAAGAAAAAGAATGAATTTCAAGATAACTCGACAAGGGCTAATGTCCCCAAAAACACTGGCTTCTGGTGTGGGCTTGCTACCCCCCCCCCCTCCCTTGTTCTTGCTGTTTTATAGAATGTTTTCACATGTCTCTCACAGCTAGCCAGCCGTGTTGTAATGCGGTCATCAAGCATGACAGATTTAGCTTTTATAAACACAGTGTAAGGTTTTGACACTATACTACTACTACTACTACTACTACTACTACTACTATTACTTCTACTACTACTACTACTATTATTACTTCTACTAGCCTACTATTGCTGCTGCTTATACAATATAGCAGGCTAGTAGTAATAGTAGTAGTAGTAGTCATGTAAGTAGGAGTGATTGTAGAATTAGTAGTATTTTATTATTAGTCATTTAAATAAATAGTAATTATTAGGACATATTTGCAGTACTGAAGGTAGTCACTTAACTACTTCACAGGATACCTGGATTGGACTACGTGGTCCCTGTAACTGCTATGGCCAGTAAAACAAGCCAAGTAATTGTCCATTGTCTAAAATGACTTCCAATGTGATTTGATCTACTTACCAGGGTACATTCTCACATCCTGTAACGCTCCCAGCTCTCCCATGGTTCCCCTGGCCCCATCTGGCCATGCCATTTAGACAGTTAAACTTGGCACCCATGCTAACGCTACAGCCCTGTTTCCTGCCACAGTGTCCCGTGTTTCAACTCCTGTCAGCTCTTCACCAATGTCCAAGAAAGGCAATTAGTATGGATGAATGTCTGCAAAACTAATATTACTAATATTATGGCCACGGGAGACTGAAAGGGGAGTTTTAAACATTTGACTCAAACTTGGTGACTGACAGTGTCCTTTAAGTGTTTCCTCGATGTGTTTTCAATATATAACCCGGTTATATATTTACACTGACTCAAATGTTGCAACATTTTTGATTTAGGACTTGAATACAGAATTCCAATCTATTGACTGCATTAAGAATACACATATCTTTTAAGAGGTTAATTCACTCTTAATAACACACCTATTTTGTTCTCACTAAAAACACAATAAGGCAAAAAACAAGTAAACTTACACTATTAACACTAATAAACAATATTTTCCAAAAACATGCAAACAGAGAGCTACGATTTTGAAAAATGGAATGCCGATGAAACAGTGAAAGAAAGTTTCAATTGATTGTACTACTAGAGTAATGAAGTCATTTAGCAGACATTAATGGACGACCATGGTTTCAAGATGGATCACCGCGACTATAAGCAAGTCTCAAGGCAATCCAAGATTTTGTTCCCACACATTTTACAACTGCTTGTTTATAAGGTATGATGACAGTTGTTGAAACCATACACTTTATACCGATATTTTATAGACATACATATTCCCATGTACAATGAATGTAGATCTACTACAATTTAAGCAATTAAGCAGATGTTTTTTTATCCATCCCTTTACACACATTAATATAAAAAAATGGTGACCCTTTCACTAATTTATCCTTTTATCTTTAAAAACAAATAGCTAATCACTTCTCTTCAATATCTAAAACAGTGGAGTCAGTTCAGCCAGCAAACGCATGATTTCAACTTTAGGTGGCAGTCAAGAAAACAATGACCCCCCCCAGAAATATGCTGTGGTGTTGAATGGGTCAAGGAATGCAATGCGTCTTCTGTATTTCTCTGAGCAGCTGTGGGCAGTGGCCCTCATGGTCTCAAAGTGTCACCCCTAAGCTGGGAAAGTTCCAGTTTATGGAAATGTCTGTTTGTCAGTAATCACACGGTTTGTAGCTGGCTCCTCATTATCCATGTCATGTGTTTACAGTGTACTCATTAACAGCAGGCCCTCAATTGATAACAGCCCCTGAAATAGGCATCAATGGTGCAAGATAAGCCCAGCCAGCCTACTATTTTCGTTGACATGATTTCCCCCCCTGTTTACTCTTGGAGCATGGGAGCAGACCTCCAGGACTGTGGTCCTCGCATTGAGAATCTCCATTTCCAGACACTTCATTCTCAAAGGCTGTTTTTAAGCCCGTAGAGGGCCTGCTCAGAGCACATAGCCCCCACGTCGACTCGGAGACATTCACAAACCCCAAATTCAAAATGCAGTGTTCCAGAACCTTCCTGTTCAAGGTATGCTTCAGCCTGGTGGTCTCTATGGGTTCTTGTAGCTGTAAGCCTCTGAACAACGACATTCTACTGGAGGACCATGAAGGATATTACTCGGAACAGGACCTTATCGAGGAGGAAGACACAGAGTCGAGCCTGGAGAACCTCCTAGTGACCATGAAGGAGGGTTTTCTGAGGAAACTGAACATGTCTGATGTGCCTCAGGCGGGTGGCAGGATCTACCCTCCCCAGTTCATGATGGAGCTCTACAACAAGTATGCGTCCAACAGCACCGGCATCCCTCAGTCCGATGTGATTCGGAGTTTCACCGTTCAAGGTTTGTCCGAGGAAGACTTGGGTATATTAGGGTACAGCTTGTGATGTTATAGCCAGAAGCTATGTTACTTGTACATATTAAGGTTAACTGTGGATCTTTACAATGGATGGATGGGTTTATCTATACAATGGGTTGGCCCACCACAGTCAGTAGTAGTAGATGATGTGCCTTACTAGCAGTGGAATGTTTGCTCATGAGTTGTGTGATGATATTAAGTAACACCGTAGGTCACAGCCTAGTCTCTTCTCACCCTGTATTCCAAACCCCCTTCAACAGATATCACCTACTCAGAAACGAACGGCACCAAGTCAGCGCAACGGCTGCTGTTCAACGTCAGCGTGCCCAACCACGAGAAGGTGACGGCCGCGGAACTACGGCTCTTCCTACTGCCGGACGTCAGGTCAAGGGTCAGCTCTCCAAGGGTGAAGGTCACTATCAAAGTATATGAGGTGAATCACAACGACGCGTATGAACCGTCATCGCAGCTTTTGGCAGGAAAGGTTGTCAATGGGCGACACGGTTCCTGGGAGAAGTTTGACGTAACCAGAGCTGTTCAGAGGATCAAATCGGGCCGTGGAGAGAGTGAGTTTGAGGTGATGGTGGATAATAGGGACTGCTTCTCCTACGAAGGGGGTTTTGGGAAAGCGTGCTGCTTGGACGTCAGTGTCTCCATTGGAGATAACACCTCAGCGGCGTTGATAGTGTTTTCTGACGACATGGAGAGCAGGAAGAGAGAGGCGAAGAAGGAACTGAAAGAGATGATTCTCCATGAAGAGGAAACCGCTATCTACCCCGAAACGGACTGGCAGCAACTCCCAAACGAGATCCCGGAAACTTTGCCATCGCATCCGCGGCGGACAAGGAGGAAGGCGGAGCGAGAGTACTGTCGAAAGACCTCACTCAAGGTCACCTTCAAGGACATCGGCTGGGACAGCTGGATCGTGGCGCCGCCGGAATATGACGCATTCGAGTGTCGCGGTCAATGCTACTTTCCGCTAACGGACGAGATGACACCTTCCAAACACGCTCTCATCCAGACGCTCATCAACATCCGGAACCCCAAGAAAGCCAACATGGCGTGTTGCGTGCCCATCAAACTGGACCCCATCACGGTCATGTACCAGGAGAACGGCCGCCTCACCATCAGACACTTGTACGAGGAGATGAAGGTGGCAGAGTGTGGCTGCAGGTAGTGGGAGGTTGCCGGGGAAAGTACTTCTGGGGACTGAAATTGGGGCAGGATGGTCGACTTTCTTTCGACTCCCCGCCTAAAGATTCTGGGTTCAAACCCCCTATGTCTGTCGTCTACCTGTAGGCATCCGAGAGCAAGATTCCCTAACCCCTACAGGCTCCTTGGAAAAACATGTGCTCTATGACTTAATGGTACTAGTGAAATGGTTCCCCTAACACTAAAACTGCCGTACATTGGTTGTTGTTTTCATTGAGCAAAATTCCTAACCCCTAGCTGCTGCTTAATGATATGAGAGACGTTGTTTTGGATAAACTACAAATAGTAATAGTAAATTATGTTACTTTATGGAAATTTGGCCCAGTGACTTACAGCCAGAAAATACATTTAAGTTAAGCATGATGTATTTCAGCCAAAGGGGTGTATTTTAATTGGGACCTATGTTTAAAATGTGTTCTACTTTACATTTAATAATTTACACATTCTATTATCAAATATGAAAAATGTTTTTGCCAGGCCGTGTTTTTAATGTGTAAATAAGATGATTTGTATACAAAACAAAGGTCGATAAGATACAGACATTGTGTATAGGTGTAGTATTTGTGAGTAAAAAATTTAGTTGTATATAACATTATAGTTATATGTCATGTATGAGTCTAATTCAAATGATTAATCCAGGATTTATTGATCGATTCTGCATGTTAATGACTGGTTTGTTATTATTATTATTATTTTTAGTATTATTAATGATTAATTATGAACTGTTAATACGTTATTGTGTAAATTTGTACATTTTATTAAAAATGCATTTATTTTGTTTATGAATGATTTATTATGAGACCAACAAATAAGCCATTATGATAAAAGGGTTTTCATTGGAATACTGCTTGGATGTACTCAACTTTATGTATATGTCAATACTGTATAGCCATGTATAGAAATATATAATATACTATATGTACATGACTTGTAGATATATTATAGTATACAATATTATACTGAATATTCATAATTCATAATTACCAAGTAGGGTTGTGTATGTGTGTGTGTGTGTAAGGGGGGGGGGGGCTTGTGTGCAGAAATGTATCATATTTGGAGCTAAATAAATAAATACCACAATAATCTTTTTTTTAACTTTCTGTGTTTTTCATCGGCCAAAAATGTCATGCAGCGAAGCTGACAGTGACGGCTGTGTAAACAGCATTGTAAACACTGGAGTCACTGACTTCAGCTCATCCTTATCACCGCCGAGACCTCTGCGACAACCGCCAATAATAAGGGGACGAGTGGACCTATTTGCACTTCCTTCTTGGAAAAACTATAATTAGCTTACATCTATACATAGCGAGCCGAGGTCCCTTCAGAGCTCAATACACTTATGAATACACTTATTTTATGTTTGTGTTTTGTTTAATCTCTGACTTGATCACGAATGAGCATTACATTTGACAATTTCACAAAAATATGGTAAATATTGTTATAATTTCCAACATTTTCCCCCTTTCATGACTTAGGCTTTCCAATACTAAAACAGTTTCCCTCCCAACAGATTCAGGTGTTTATAAGACGCATAAC
The DNA here is from genome assembly GCA_027704905.1 of Muraenolepis orangiensis. Taxonomy (NCBI): domain Eukaryota; kingdom Metazoa; phylum Chordata; class Actinopteri; order Gadiformes; family Muraenolepididae; genus Muraenolepis; species Muraenolepis orangiensis. Next base: position 7,297,200 of record CM051014.1, on the reverse strand, counting down.
TATTTTCCCACAGACAGGACTGTGTTAGGTAATCCACAAGGGATTTATATAAATTACAGTAAAAAAGATTAGCATAGCACATGAAAAAAAAAAGAAAGAAAGAAAGAAGGATCTAATGGCATAAGACTTTGTTATTGTTTGACTTGGAGGGCGTGAAAGGATTCTGAAATATGTTTTAATAGCGATGTCAGGTTCAAGATCAAGATCTGCCATGATTTAGCCAAAACAAAAAAAGTCCAAAGTTTACTTTTATGATTGGTTCACATGTATTGGATGTATCCTTTATTATATATCAAAAAATATATATATATGAGATTGACAGATGTTAGAGGTTAGAGGTTATCCTACTAATAACTTGCAAATAGTGCTTAAAACTGACAGCCTGTATATTGTACTGCACAATATATTGTACAACAATGTACTACGTCAGCTAGGCAGTTTATAGCAACATATAACTTGAAATAAAACAGACAAATCCATGAACAAAAGAGAAGCAAAATATTCAATCACTTTAAATTAAAATTAATTTTTTTAATTAATGAATTGTACTTGAATTGCGCAGTATAAAAGTATTATTATTAATATTTTTATTATTATTATTATTATAATTATTATTAAATACTCTTAGATCAACCCCACATCTAAATGTCAATATCCAAACTATACTTCATCTATTTAACAATGGCTTTAGAATCATGACCCAGACTTTCTCTACCTGCTCAAGAATCTGCTCAGGTCATCACATAGAGAGCACACCTGCAGGACCACCAGAATACTTTTGTATTGTTTGGATAACAGTACAGTAGAACAACATTTTGCCAAGCCCCCTCCTACTTATGACCTATATAGAGATTATATAACAAGCAATCAGACCTCCGCTGTGTATGATTACATGAAGGCAACAGTACAAAAAAAAACCTTTCCTATATTTTTTTTAGGTTGCTATTGTCTAACCGGGAGACAGATGCACTGTATATAACGTGATTAAGGGTTTATTGACCGGAGACAAAAGCCGCTTATCTTGATGTTGTTGTCCCAAAAGATTTCTCTCCAACAAAAAAGCTGCCGACCCCATTTTTCCCTACACAAACAAACCAAACCAGTTGTGTGGAACTGAAGGCTTTACCAGGTCTCCTTCTCTCAATGACTGTGAATGAAATGGCGGGCATCCAACTCACACCAATTTGTCTTGCCATGATTCTCTCTTTTACTCTCTCAGAAAGTGCAGCACCATTCCAGACTGCCTTGGTCCTGGACATGGCGGAGATCCTGCTAGAGAACTACTGCTTCCCGGAGAACTTGGTTGGGATGCAGGAGGCTATCCAACAGGCCATCCAGAGTGGAGCGATTCTTCAGATCCAGGACAGGAAGACCCTGGCGGCCGTCCTGACCGCTGGGGTCCAGGGTGCCCTGAACGACCCCAGGTTGGCGGTGACCTATGAGCCGAACTACGTCCAGGTGTTGCCACCGCTGCTGCCTTCCCTCCCCGTCGAGCAGCTCGTCCGGCTGGTGAGGAACTCGGTCAAGCTGGACGTCTTGGAGAACAATGTGGGCTACCTGCGGATGGACCGGATTATCGGGGCAGGGCTGTTGGCGAAGCTTGGCCCCTTGCTGAGGGACAACATCTGGAACAAGGTGGCCCACACATCCTCCATGATCTTTGACCTCCGCTACAGCACCGCCGGGGAACACTCCGGCGTTCCGTTCATCGTGTCATACTTCTCTGACCCGGGGCCACTGATTCACATCGACACCGTGTATGACCGGCCATCAAACAGCACAGAAGAGCTGTGGACCATGTCTTCCATCACGGCGGAGAGATACGGCAAGAAGAAGGACTTGATCATTTTGACGAGCAAGCGTACGATGGGAGCCGCAGAGGCGGTGGCATATACACTGAAACATCTGAAGAGGGCTATTGTAGTGGGAGAAAGGTCTGCCGGTGGTTCAGTGAAGGTCCAGAAGATCAAAATGACAGACTCTGGATTTTACATAACGGTACCTGTGGCGAGGTCTGTCAGCCCAATCACAGGCCAGAGCTGGGAGGTTAGTGGTGTGGCGCCATCCGTTAACATTGTTGCAAAGGAAGCGCTCATGAACGCCAAGTCACTATTGGCAGTACGGAGTGCCATTCCCAAGGCTGTTCAGAGCATCTCCGATATTATTGAGAGGTACTATGCATTTACGGATCGTGTCCCAGCTCTCCTTTACCATCTTCAGGCAGCAGACTTGTTCTCTGTCATATCTGAGGAGGATCTTGCCACTAAACTCAATCAAGAGAGCCAGGTCATTTCGGAAGACCCTCGACTGATTATCAGACTCAAAGATGACCGATTCGATTTTACAGACAACGAGGACTTTGAGGAAGAAAAGCTTCATGATGATTCAGGGTTCTTGGGGACAACGGCTGGTGAATTGTTCAAAGTGGAAATTCTAGCAGGTAATACTGGTTATCTCCGCTTTGATATGTTTTTTGACTCGTCTTTGGTGCCTGAATTAGTGGACCAAATGGAGAAAAGGGTATGGGAACCTCTCAATGACACTGAAAATATGATCATTGATTTGCGCTACAACACTGGTGGTTCCTCTGCCTCGTTGTCCTATATCCTGTCCTACCTCCACAGTGGGTTAAAGAAGGACCACTTTTTCACAATATTCGACCGTATTGAAAACACCACGATCGAATATGACACTCTGCCTGGGATTACAGGGCAACGCTATGGCTCCAAGCGGGGGCTTTATGTGTTGACCAGCTATTACACAGCAAGTGTCGGGGAGGAGTTTGCTTACCTAACTCAGTCTTTACATCGCGGCACCGTCATCGGAGAAATCACATCAGGAACCCTCACGCACTCAAAATCATTCCAAGTGGAAGGCACTGGAATGGCGATCACCGTTCCCTTCATTAACTTCATAGACAACAACGGGGAGTTCTGGCTGGGAGGGGGCGTGGTCCCGGATGCGATCGTGCTTGCCGAAGACGCCGTGGAACATGCCCACAAGATCATTGAATTCCACAGAGGGCTGGAGCAGCTCATCCGACAAATGGGAACACTGTTGGAAATGCACTACGCCATCCACGAGGTCGCCCTAAAAGTCAGCGAGGTGCTTCTCGCAAAATGGGCCGAAGGGTTTTACCGCTCCGTGGTCGATTTAGAGTCCCTGGCGTCCCAGCTGACGTCGGACCTCCAGGAGACCTCAGGCGACCACAGAATCCACATCCTCTACTGCGACGTGGAGCCAGACTCCATGCGTGAGGTGCCGATGGTCCCCACGGCAGAAGAGGTGGGGTTCTTCATCGAGGCCCTTTTTAAGATAGAAGTAATGCCGGGCAACGTTGGCTACTTGCGGTTCGACATGATGGTCGACATTGCGGTCGTGAAGGGCATCGGGCCGCAGCTGATCGAGTCAGTGTGGAACAAGATCGTCGACACCGACGCACTGATCGTGGACATGCGGTACAACACAGGCGGGTACTCCACTGCCGTACCCCTGCTCTGCACCTACTTCCTCGACGCAGAACCCTCGCGCCATCTGTACACCATCTTTGACCGTGCCACGACCACGATGACCAAGGTCACAACCTCGCCACACATCCTGGGTGATAGGTACGGCCCGCACAAGGATGTCTACATCCTCACGAGTCACATGACGGGGTCAGCGGCCGAGACATTCGTGCGCACCATGAAGGACCTGAAGCGGGCCACTGTGATCGGAGAGCCAACAGTGGGCGGGTCTCTGTCCAGTGGAACCTATCAGATCACGGGCAGTGTGCTGTACGCTTCCATCCCTAACCAGGTGGTGTTCAGTGCAGTGACCGGAAAGGTGTGGACCCTGTCAGGGGTGGAGCCGAACGTGTTCGCCCAGGCATCGGACGCTCTGAATGTGGCTCAGAGAATCATCGCAGCGAACAGATAAAAAGAGAGAAAGGGAAATTGTTTCTGGCATAGTCCTTGTTCATTTGGAGTAGTGAGAATGACTACTCTCTCTTACCTGACTACAATTGGGTTTTGTAGCTGAACAAATGAGGACAGACATACATTGGCCAGTGATGGCATCAAATTTGAGATCAAATCAATAATGTTAAAAAATACAAAATAAACATATATTTATTTAAGCTATATATAATAAGGTAAATAAACTGAAAAACAACTATCGCCTAATTATCCTTCGTAGTAGTTTTAATGGTGCATATAACAAATGAAAAAATAACTACTGTAATAAGGCTTTAACAATATGCATAACAGAGAGACAGGACATTTATGTCATGTATGTATTATTATGTTATTAGTATCATAGCAGTGTCTTATGAGCCGCCTTTCATAAATGTGTATTTTCCTCTATGTCTCTCTTATCATGATATTAATAGTAATATTATTTTCTTGACCTCATATTATTACTTTATGTCTCTCTTATTATGATATTAATAGTAATATTATTTCAGAACTAACATCATTTTCCAACTACTACTAACTACTGCAACTTAAATGTATTTAGTGATACAGGGTGTGCATGTGTTTGTGTGTGTGTGTGTGTGTGTGTGTGTGTGTGTGTGTGTGTGTGTGTGTGTGTGTGTGTGTGTGTGTGTGTGTGTGTGTGTGTGTGTGTGTGTATGTTTGTTTATTTGTTTGTTTGACAGAGAGAGAGAGAGAGAGAGAGAGAGAGAGAGAGAGAGAGAGAGAGAGAGAGAGAGAGAGAGAGAGAGAGAGAGAGAGAGAGTTTGTTATATTACTTAAGCATATCATATAAGATATTAAGAATATTACATTAGTTTATCTTTGAATAATTAGGCTACTTGACATGATAATATTTGTGATGCTTTATACATTATATCTATCCTTGAATTTGAACTCTTGTCTTTCTTTACCGGAACGTGATGTAGTTTCTAGGATTCGCCAGTAGAGGACGCCACTCCCACATAAGTCTACTAATAGCCTGAGCGTTGAGTTTTTTTGTAGAACTATGAGTAACTATGCCAGTTAGGATTAAAAGAGGATACAACAATAACCAGTTGGTTTATTTTTTGGTTTTCATTTAGTAAAACAACGATTTTATGTACTAGTGTAGTGCATACCTCTTGTTGCTTGTGATACCATCATTCTAAAAAAAATTAGTCACTTATAATGACTAACTGTAAATCCAAAAGTTCAACCAAAGCTCCAGTGACAAATACAGCAGTGTGCGATTGTTTTGTTTTGGAATAAAGCTGAGTCATACCACAAGACTTAACATACCACTAGGACTGATCTGTAGAGGGATGAAATAGGGGTGAACTTCTACCCAGTCTTGGAAATTAACCTGAAATGTGCTTTTTCACACAGCCTAAATCAGTTAGTCGGTTACTCAGCTCAATGGTTGGTTATAAAGTAAATTAGTACTAGTATTATTAGTCAGTTAGTTAGTAATTAGTTGAGTTAGTGACACAGGCAATGTACATGTTGTACAACACATACCTCTGAATGGCTTACATTTTTTTAAAGATTTTGAAAATAAAATAAAACTTCACGAGTCTAGTTAAACGTTCACAAGCCATGATCCCTGACAGATATTTCAGTGTCAGTTTACTGTGTAAAAAAATGACTGCAGAGGGAACAGGTGGATTTAAAATAAGACAATCCCCTGTGAACTGTGTGTTTAAAACCGGTATCTACGGCAAAACAATGTTGCCCCTACTTGGCTGCCTTGTTATTGTCTTACAAAACTACTCAGATTGGATAATACGATTAAGGGTTTATTGAGTGGGTGGGAGGATAATCCTCTTTACAGAAGAGTGTTAACAGAAACCTTTCAGCCCAAACAGTGTCAGTGTTTAGCGAGAACCTCTTTCAGTGGACAACCATACCCAGTTGTTCTGTCTAGCTCAACTAAGACGATGGCGAAGGCTCTTTTGCTGGTCACATCTCTGCTCGCTTTCAGCCATGTCTGCGTAGCCCACACTGCATTCCCTCCCAGCCTTATTGTCGACATGGCCAGGATCCTCCTGGACAACTACTGCTCTCCCGAAAAGCTGGCGGGCATGCAAGACGCCATTGATGCGGCCAGCAACAACACCGAAATCCTCAGCATCCCGGACGCAGAAACCCTAGCAAAGGTGCTCACCGCAGGGGTTCAGAGCACCATCAGAGACCACCGCCTTACAGTCACCCATGAGCCCAACTACATACCCGCCGTCGCCCCACAGATGCCTGTGCTGCCCCCCGAGCAGCTCGTTGCCATCCTCCAGAGCTCCATCAAGCTTGACATCCTGGACGGCAACATCGGCTACCTCAGGATCGATAACATTCTCGGGCAGGAGGTGGCGGAGAAGATCGGCTCTTTGCTCCTGGAGCTGGTGTGGAATAAAATCCTGCCCACCTCCGCGTTGATCTTTGACATGCGCCACACCAGCAGAGGGGACATATCGGGGGTACCCTACATTGTGTCTTACTTTACGGACGCCGAGCCCCCGATTCACATCGACAGCGTGTACGACCGCCCCTCCGACACCACCAAGGAGCTGTGGTCCATGTCCACGCTGCTGGGGGAGAGGTACGGCAGCGCCAAGCCCCTCGTCGTCCTCACCAGCAAGAACACCTATGGCATCGCCGAAGACGTCGTCTACTGCCTACAGCACCTCAAGAGGGCCACCGTAGTGGGGGAAGTGACTGCCGGCGGCTCCGTCAAAATCGACAAGATCAAGGTGACAGACACAGACTTCTACATTACCGTGCCGACCGCAAAGTCCATCAACCCTGTTACAGGTGCTACCTGGGAGGTCAACGGCGTCACCCCTGATGTCGAGGTGGACGCTGAAGACGCCCTGGCGACCGCCGTCAAGATCCTTAACCTCAGGGCCCAGGTGCCGGCCATCATTGGGGGCGCCGCCACCTTGATCACGGAGAAGTACGCCTTCGAGGAAGCCGGAGCAGAGGTGGCCGAGAAGCTGAACGGGCTGCTGGCGAGCGGGGCGTACGACACGGTCAACTCCAAGGTGGAGCTGGAGACCAAGCTCTCCGCGGATCTCAGGAGCTTGTCTGGAGACAAGGGCCTGAAGACCACGAGCAACACCCCGTTCCTGCCACCCATGGTGAGAGCAAACCTGGCATTGCAATTTAGCATATGTTATTTCAATCTAATGAGTAGTACTTTGATCGTAGGAAATAGGAAACTTTGTGTTCTTTTTTGGTCTTTTTGTTTGTGTCAATGGAAACAAATAGTTGAAAAATCCACTGTATGCGTTAATGTTTTGTTGGATAAAAAGTACAGGAGAATATTTTGAAAGTGCATTTTCCACCAGAAAAGTAATCCCCAACTGTCCATTGACATGTTTTAATTACCTTAAAAGTCTAATGAAATGATTATTATTATCTGAATTGATTTATCCTATTTTCATGTGTTTATTCATCCTCAGAACTATACACCTGAGATCTTCGTCGAGCTGATCAAGGTGTCTTTCAAAACTGACGTGTTGGAGAACAACATTGGCTATCTGCGCTTCGACATGTTTGGCGACTTTGAGGAGATCAAGGCCATCGCCCAGATCATCGTCGAGCACGTCTGGAACAAAGTGGTCAACACCGACGCTATGATCATTGACCTCAGGTAAATAAGACAAGGTCGCTCCAAGCCGAAGGTCACTCAACAGTCATCTAACCTACCCCTGAATTACGGAATCCACTTACAATGAAAGAGATTAACTTGTGTTCATCAGCATGTCCCATCTCATTGTTTTTTAAGTCGGATACCTTTGAGACCAGATCAATCGAGATTTAACGGCAAGCTATGTTTCTGAACAGATTTTTACTCCGCACCAAATCTCCAAATCGAATTCTCTAACTGATTTGCATCTCTGTGTCTCAAGTTCAACAATAATCCTCGTAAATCCCCTTCTTTCCCTCCTGTCTCCTGTTAAATAACGGCCCTTGACCAACACGGTACGCGTACGCTATGATTGTGATTGCAGGAACAATGTCGGTGGCCCCACTACGGCCATTTCTGGCTTCTGCTCTTACTTCTTTGACGCGGACAAGAAGATCCTGCTGGACAAGCTGTATGACAGGCCTTCTGGAACCACCAAGGAACTCTGGACACTTCCCGAGCTTACTGGTAAAAAGAAGAAATAAAAACACAATGATCATCAGTTATGTTTTGTCATTTGTTCAAAGACATGTAATATGAATCTCAAAACCTTCACAAAGTACATTAAACAGGTTAAGAAATCATAAGGGATAGGCATATTCCTTGCAGGGATATTATGATCTGTATTTAGCCTACCCGAAAGCATAACAAAGTGTGTCCTCTGCTACCCCCTTCCCTCTTCTCCCATACTCCATCCTTCTTGCCCTTCGCCTCTCTTATTCCTTTCCTAACCCTTCCTATCTTTCCTTTTGTTGTTCCTCTCCCTCCCTTTCCTCCTTCCTTCCTTCCTTCCCGGCATGCTTCCTTCCTTCCTTCCTTCAGGCACACGGTACGGCACCAAGAAGAGCCTGATCCTCCTGACCAGCGGTTCCACTAGCGGGGCCGCCGAGGAGTTTGTCTACATCATGAAGAGGCACGGCCGCGCTATGATCGTCGGCGAGACCACCGCCGGCTCCTCCCACCCGGGCCAGACCTTCCCCGTGGGGGAGACCGGCGTCTTCCTCAGCATCCCCACCGTCCACTCGGACAACACCGCCGGGCCCGGCTGGGAGGGCACGGGTGTCGCACCCCACATCCCTGTGTCTGCCGAGGCCGCGCTGGGTACGGCCAAGGCCATTTTCAACAAGCATTTTGGGGGCCAGTGAGTCCCCCTGTGCGATGGGGTCGAGCGGGGGGGGGTGCTGCATTGGGAGTGTTCTACGGGGGGTGAAACCCATGGAATGGTCTAATCCATTTAGGAGAGTCTGGAGATCTTTTCAAAAGGTGTGCGTAGGAAGAAAATGTGCATTGGTCTCCACTCTCCCTTTACTCTCTCTCTTCTGTTTTTGAAGCGTCAAGATGTCAAAATGTTAGCGTAGTTCACATTCTTTTGGGGGAATTAGGAGCTGTGGCTTGGTAAAAAAAATATATATCTGATTTGGAAGATTATGTAAACAACTTGTTTTTCCCAATGAACAACATGACCCGTAGACACAATGACTCACACACACACACACACAAACACAATTATTGATCCAAGACGTTGAACGGTACAGCTCACATTTTGCCGATGATACTGTGCTACATGGCTTATCAATTCCAGTGGTGGATGACAATAAAGAAAAACAAAAACACCAAAGCTTAATGGTTGTGCTTTTTTTCACCGACAGAGCAGACTTTAGTGCTTATATGATGACTTACTTACATTTTTAGTGATGATTCAGGCGAAACCATGTACTGCGGTGTATGTACTCACTTACTCACACTTGGTTTCTGTTATCATTTTGAGTTGATATGGTATTATACCCGGGAATAATGTAAAATACCGACAGTGTGTCTATCACATATATCACATATCCTATGCCATAACGGAGTTTAGTGATTATATTATAACTTCTCAATTATGCCATCCCTATTTTTTCCAGACCACCCCCTCGACATCCTCTCTCTCCCTCCTCCCCTCTCCATCTCCCGGTCTCTCTCTCTACATCTCCCTCCTCCCCTCCTCTCCATCTCCCGGTCTCTCTCTCTCTCTCTCTCTCTCTCTCTCTCTCTCCTCTCTCTCTCTCTCTCTCTCTCTCTCTCTACATCTCCCTCCTCCCCCCTCTCTCTCTCTCTCTCTCTCCTCCCCTCTCCCCTCTCCATCTCCCTCCTCTCTCTCTCTCTCTCTCTCTCTCTCTCTCTCTCTCTCTCTCTCTCTCTCTCTCTCTCTCTCTCTCTCTCTCTCTCTCTCCCCCTCTCCTCCTTGGAATGAAATATGAGACCCTTGGTCCAATTAAGCCAACTTTGTCCTCTAACTTGCTCTTACTAGCTCTCTCTCACACACACACACACACGGCTCCATTGCATGACCCACTTCCATCGGCCCTGTTAACGGCGTTCCGTTGTAGACGTTGACAGGCGGAAAGTAACATCTGCCCCCCATTCCCCGTGTGGTATCCTTCCTTTCCGTTACTTTTCACTCACTCGCTGGATTCGTTTTCGTCAACAGTTCGTTTTTTGTTTCCCCCCCCCCCCCCCCACCAGACGATGGTGTACATCGGTGTGTACACAGTGGTGGTGCGGAGATGTTTTCCTTGTCTTTCTTCTCCGAAAAGTTAGGCGTCATCTCGGGCAACCGTTGGGTGTTGCGTTAAACGCAATTGAGTCATGTTTGACTTCCATTCAAAGTGACCGAGCCACACAATTCGTCGAGTGACCAGGGAGGGCATTAGACCAATATTTTTTATCGCGAGTTGTTTGTATTTCTTTCTATTCCTTCGAGGAATAGAAAGAACATGGCGAGTGTTTTGAAAGCCCTGTCCGTTGCGCTGGTCTTCATGGGATTATCGGTGCTCCCCGCGCGAGCCGAGCGCGAGCCCCTGGACAACGAAGAAGAGGAGAGCTCGTGCCAGGGAGCCTTTGACCTCTATTTTGTGCTCGATAAGTAAGTTACACCCATAGTCAGCATACCCGTTCATCCATAACCATTAAAGATGTGATGTTGGATTTAACCTTCGATATGCAATGCTAATATAATATATGCATACAATAAATGTTATTATTGTTATTATGTTGTTTTCTTATTGAAACTGTCAGGCCTATCGTTTGGCTGTAGGTTATCACACGTGCACCAGCTTTTATTAACCGACATTTTAAAATTGAAGTCATATTTATATATTTATATCTATTCTAATTGCAATACAACACATGTAGGAGCTACAACGAATTATAACATAGGCCTAATGTTTGTGATTGTGTGTTGCATGCATTGCCTGTGTGCACGCGTCTCTGTAGTGATGGGTCGTTGGTGAACGAGTCGGCTGTATTATTATGAGCCGACTCACCCCCCCCTACTGTATTATGGAGCCGACTCACCTCCCTACTGTATTACGGAGCCGACTCACCTCCCTACTGTATTACGGAGCCGACTCACCTCCCTACTGTATTATGGAGCCGACTCACCTCCCTACTGTATTACGGAGCTGACTCACCTCCCTACTGTATTATGGAGCCGACTCACCTCCCCGCTGTATTATGGAGCCGACTCACCCCCCTACTGTATTATGGAGCCGACTCACCTCCCTACTGTATTATGGAGCCGACTCACCCCCCTACTGTATTACGGAGCCGACTCACCTCCCTACTGTATTATGGAGCCGACTCACCTCCCTACTGTATTACGGAGCTGACTCACCTCCCTACTGTATTATGGAGCCGACTCACCTCCCTACTGTATTATGGAGCCGACTCACCCCCCTACTGTATTACGGAGCCGACTCACCTCCCTACTGTATTATGGAGCCGACTCACCTCCCTACTGTATTATGGAGCCGACTCACCCCCCTACTGTATTACGGAGCCGACTCACCTCCCTACTGTTACTATACATGACAAACTACGCAGGACATCGTAGAACAAAGACACAACTATTAAACAATGAATCATCACATTGAATGGGTGGCACTTAACAACCAATAACGCTTTCTGCATCAGAAAACATTCATAAACAAAGAATCTTTGGCAGCCGAAAAAGCCGGCTCTTATTGGTGAGTGGAGTCAAATGGCTCAGCTCACTCATAGAGCCGGAATGCCCATCACTTCATCGTTGCCTGCTTGGTTTGGGACGCTCTACACGTGTGCGGATGGAAGCTGAGCACGGGCTGCCCATAATGTGCATATTGAAGTTACCATTTCAACATGCCCACGGTGTTATTTCTGAATCGTTTACCAACGCAAAAATCCTGCAAGGCTGAATGAAACCCACTTCCTCTCCCTGCTCCCATCTTAATCAACTCAGCACTGGCAGGGCATTTTTTTGTATCTTCCCCAAAAGCCTCCTTCTTTTCCAAAGGGACCAATGTCCTTCCTCAGCAACCGATTCATTCATTTTCATTCTGTCCGCCCACAGCGGAAAGTGTTGTGGTTGTGGCGGTGTGTGTGCGTTGCATATTCTCCAAAGCAGAAACCGGCTCAGCCCATGGGCAGAAATTAAAATAGTTTGGAAGACGACTTGAGCGTATTCACCTCTCAGCTCTAGCGTGTATTCAAACTATTAGCAGTGCTCTCAAACAGTAGGCCTCTATAGCCTACAATTATGTAGGACTATTAGCAGGAATGATGCGGCCTTCAGGGCAATTGCAATTTAACAAAAATAGCAATTTTCCATTTGCAGCCTTTACAATCTTCATTCAAAAGTGCAAATAAAGATTTTAGTTTTTGCCGACTTCGCTGAATAAAGATCTCTGCATGGGTGACCATGGAAAAAATGAATCACTTTTCACTATTTTCTACCTTTTACTCGGTTACTAGATTGGAACCTATGACCCTTACGGTAGGGTTACTTCGTTGACCTAACGGGACTGTGCATGTTATGTCCTAAAAGGTTAATTGTGGGATTTGAACCCAGACACACAATAGAGTCTATTGACGTATCTTCCGCCTTGGACATTAAACGTGTCATGCTCCCCAGATGTTGAATGGGTTGGGGTTTTTTCTTTGTCCATGAGCAGTGACACATGTTGTTACTAAAATAACAGGTTTTTTTGGTGAAGAGCTATTGTTAGGCTGGCAGTGAGTCGGGAAGTTCAGCTTTTGCTGACTCCAGAGGTTTAGGCACCGGTTGTTTACTTACAGAAAAACAGGAGGTTAATTAAAGACCCCCTGCTTTGTACATACACGCACACACGCACACACACACACACACACACATGCAGGCGTCTGCACACACACTTGCTATCGGACCTATGTTAATTAGTTAGGGAACCTTTTGCTATAGGTGAAGCATATGGTTTTATGAACACACGTTGCACTACAAGGGCTGGAGAGACCCTTTTTTCCATTAACCCAGTGGGTCTCAACCTTTGACCCCATTTCTAGCTCAGAAAATGTTTGCGACCCCAACTTAAACTTTTGTGCAGATGCTTCTACACAAATTGTTGTTTTCACACTAAGTGATGAGTAGTAGTTTGCTCGTGGATATGAATCATAAGGCAGTCATTAGGAAGTTTGTATTTATACAGGATGTATACACAGGATATACACATTTTAAAATGCTAAAATGGATCATCAAATATCTATAGCTTATGTCAACAATCTCCTGCGACCCCATATGCATATGCAAAGTTTGGAACCACTGACCTGACAATGTTGGTCATTGCTAATAACACATAGTCAGTATAGCGTAGGAGTGGCTCAGGTGTTCTAGTCAGAAGGTGCCCAAACCCCCCTACTTTTTCCTGTCTCTGATTTCACCCTTAAGTCACTTTGGATAAAATGATGACTAAATTGTGGGGTGAAATTGGTAGAGCATGGCATTAATGCTTTAAGGGCTTTTCTTTCCACTGCTGAGCAGGTATATGTCATTTAGTCAGAAGATGATATATGTTTGGCATATTCTCTGTACTTCTGCCAGGTTAAGACTTACCAGCCAGTGGATCTCAGGGCTGAGGGCACATGCAGCAAGTAGTATGAGTGGTTCCAGAGGAGCGCCACAAGACCTGGGCTCATTATTAAGGAGAGAGAGGAGGATGGTGAGGTTTACTCTAACGAGGGTTTGATCCGGCAGCCTCTGGTGACTCGTAAAGCAACCCTGAGAAGCCATGTATACTGTAGGCTCCAGAGAAGCTTGCCACTCAGTGGGAGAGCTATAATGATGCCATGAGGGTCGTTTGGAACTGACTGAAGTCCAGCCGAGCTGGAGATGCGATATTTTTTGTGTGGAACAATTGTACAATTTAATTTCAACCTATCCCAAAGCCTACTTCTACATCTTTTTGAACTTAACAAACCAACTTATAGTATACGTTTAGTACATAATATAGTATATAGTGTTAAACTGTAAGTCATACTGCGGGAGGGAATGGGGAGTAAGCATTCCATTGTACCTCTTGCATATTGTAAATACAAATCTTGAATTTGAATCTTGAACTTCTAAAGACGAAATGTGATCCTCTCTTTTTGTGGCCAGGGATATGAATCCTGTGTACCATTGGAAATGGTAGGGGGTTTGAGGGTTGAACATAAACACCTAAATATAGTTATTACATGATCCACCCCACCCATTTTAACCAAGCAGTTCCAACAGAATGAGATTTTTACATTTTTTACCATTTTATCACATACTCCAAACCACAGCTGTGTTGCGGTATACACAGTATATTGAGTCATACGTCTGTGTGTCTCTTCCCTCTAGACCTTTTACAGTACTTCTATCATCTAGTCCGTTGCTGATGCAGCACAAGTCATGCCAATTATGGCTACATTATCAAAGCTTAGCCGCCACACACATAATCGGCAGCATTTGGGTATTGGTCCACTTTGGTTGTAAAATTGGCATTCAGGAACACGTAGCAAGCCACTGATTCTCAGGCCCAGAGGCCGTTGTCTGTGTAAATCCATCCAGTTGGAAATCACGCCCCTGCCCTCGCTGATTCAGGAGTGTTTATTATGGAACGGTCAACTGCCAAAGACATGGCTTAAGGTGTAGCTATTCCCACAGCTCACATCAGTACGAAACACTTCTCTGATTTCCTGGGGCCAAAGAATTATAGAGAAATTGCACTGCTGCTGTAATACACTGTTATGCAAACTTTAATTCTGAATACGAAAGAGGGAACTTTAAGTGAATGGCACCCTGACGCGAGTCAATTTACACACCAATGGGTTTTGAAACGTGAGCTCAACATTCAATTTCATGGCAATATTAAAATGTTGAGAGAGAGAGAAGCTGACAGTGTTTTTCTTTTCTTTGTCCTCTCTCCCTCATTTTCTCTCACCCACCCTCTCCCCTGAGCAGTTCCCATTACCTCACTCCGTCCTCGTTTCTGTGTCTTCGACACTTGTTTTGAACAATCTTTCTGGTTGTTAATATGATTTATTAACAGTAATCATCTTTGGCTTATTGGAAAACTGGGACAAAGTGTGCCGCTGAGCAGTTTGTTTTTCATTCTTAACGAGAACATGAGCGTCAATGGTCGAATATTGTTTTTGTTGTTAGCGATGGAGTCATCGGTTTGGCACCCTCTGCGCGTTAGATCACGGTCTTTCCAGACCAACCAGTGCCAGAGGCCGACACTACAGCTGTACCCCATAAATAATTTAAACACGCCAGGTACCCTCCTTACATTGGAATGCACTCTCATGTCCATATGTTTTTTAACTCTCTCATCCACGGTACTATGGTACACTCCCACACATTGGTCCATTTCTAAAGGGAACACAGCTTTCTGATTGGCTGGGATTCTTTGCGGATGGAATTAGGGGGAGCCATGTTTTAATGTCCAAGATGTTGGGTAATCCTGTGGTGGAGCTTAGCTTTATGTGTGATTAACATGCAAGATGGATTCTTTGAACCAATCGGAGAAGAGATGCCCTGATTGGTCAAAAATGGTCTCATACAGCGCAGTTAACTAGAAACACATAATCTCACATATCACTTACTCATACCTGATGGATGACTATGTCATAGATATCAAATTTCACTCAAATGATAGATTTGAGTAGATCACAAAGGCAGGCTATAGATCTTTAACCTGATGCGCCAGATGGTTTGTTCTACAGAACCATCTGGGAAATCGTCCTTGGAAACAGTTTGGGGAAAAAAAAGAAGTTGGCAGGTGAACCATCTGTTTATCTTATCGCTGTCGTATTACAGACCAACATCAACCGATCACATCACCAACCAAATGACGTAGTAGAACAAAGACATCTTTTCTGTCGAAAAAAGCCTTCAGTGCCGTTCTTTGCTCTTTTTTCAATGAACAACTCTCCAGTTCAGATAAAAACAGATGCTAAAGCATTGTTGTTGTCGAACAAACAAACTTCTCGCCGTTGTCACACCTGAACCAGGCCCCCCTGTAGCTGCCTGTACTTCCTCATAGGACGCCGGTCGGTCTGAACCACTGGTGGTTCGGCCACAACGGATGACTTCAAGCCTGGCAAGGCGGATTCTCATGTGGTCACTCGCGCTGGTGAAGAGGATTCGCTCGGTAGTGAATTTCCGCTTTTCTATTAAACTGAATGGTGCCGTGTGTTCTTTTTCCTGGGATACGCATCAGTCACATTCAAACGCTTCTACACCGTCAATATTGATTGGAATTGTATCACGATCGGATGTGAATAATCAATAATCAGACCGAACAGAGCTTTCCGTCTCCGCAGAGACCAGCTGACTACTACTGTTTGATTTCATCGATGTACTATTATATTAGCCTATATTAAAGTAGGCTTTTATTAAAGCATTTAAGGCTAATAGAAAGTAATAAAAGCCTATATTTTCTGTATAATTTAATGCAGATGCTGACATGAACAGACGGGCCCATTGGCGTCATCATATTGTGTTAATTTAATTGGTTTGTAGAGGGTCTTGTAGTCGGTAATATTGCCTATAGACAGATGTGGGAAAACCCGGTTGCTGTCGCCAATATGTGTTTACGCAATGCTGTTCACGTTGGTCTCTCAATGAGTAACGGATGAAACGGTATCCTTGTGTCCTTGCACCATTTTTACTTTACAAGCATACGAGAGAGAGAGAGAGAGAGAGAGAGAGAGAGAGAGAGAGAGAGAGAGAGAGAGAGAGAGAGAGAGAGAGAGAGAGAGAGAGAGCCTGAAGCTCCAGTTCAAACCCCCGCCGGCTGCTCTCCAGACCCACACGCGTACTTCTCCGACTCAAGCTACATCTGTTGAAAAGTAGGTTAGCGAGCTTTTTGCCGAGCTTACACGAGATGAGTTGAACGGGGCCGTTGGCCCACTGGTGACTGGGTTTGTTCATGGGCTCGGATGGAATGCCAGGAAGGGAAAGGCCGTCTTGGTCTGCCCTCCATAAAAAAAACCTTACAGGGGGAAGAGAGAGTTGAGGGACGTCAGAAGCCACAGGTTGACTGAGGTTCATCCCACATGGTGTTGAACTGGTCTTTTCAAAGTGGCACAGTCAGCAGGGAGTCACGCTATAGCTACAACCGGACAGTTTGATATCCGCACCTTTTTTTATGTCGATATTTGCCCTTTTCTGTTTGTGTTTTCAAAATAAGAGCCCCTTGCATCTGTGTGGTGAAATTCAACCCGCTGAGCTCAACATAATATACTAATGCTCACACAGAACATCACCCACCTTCCATCCCGGGGGACAATACGAGAAACTGAGTCATATTTGGTCACTCAGCCATTTGCTCATAAACCTTCCCGGGAGGTCTCAGACCCGCGGCCTTGTAGGAGCATCCAGGAGCTCAACAACAACACAACCCTCTCAGCATCCACTTCATCATTCACAGTCAGAGAATCTGTTTCTACACTGTCTGCTATTCCATTCTTCTTCTTCTTCTTCTTCTTCTTCTCTTCTTCTTCTTCTTCTTCTTCTTCTTCTTCTTCTTCTTCTTCTTCTTCTTCTTCTTCTTCTTCTTCTTCTTCTTCTTCTTCTTCTTCTTCTTCTTCTTCTTCTTCTTCTTCTTCTTCTTCTTCTTCTTCTTCTTCGTCGCTGGAGGTTGGACGTTGCCAGCTGTGTGGTTTGTGTGACGTTCACACACGCGCTCACACACACACACGCACGCACGCACACACGCACGCACACACACACACACACACACACACACACACACACACACACACACACACACACACACACACACAACTCAACTCAGCAGGGGAATTTCAGCAGCTGTGGTCACAGTCACAATTCCTCTGTGATAATCACCTACTTTTTTCCCCCTGCGATGTGCAAGAAATCACTCATCTACGTTTTGGTATTATTGTTATATTAGTGTTTAATGGTTTTAACGTGAAACGTTTGAGTCACGATTGTTGATGGAACTCTCGAGCCTGTTCCCGGCATACTAGTCCGCTGTATTTGTTCTGCTCACTCTTTCTCACAGTTGTTTTGGTCACCCTTTTTTCTTCTGCTTGGACGTCGGAAGAGAACCTAAACAAGCCAACCGGCAAATAGCACACGCACGTTGTGAAGCGATGTTCAGCGATTAATTAGCGACTCAGACTAGTGACTAAGACTTGTGGTAACTAGTAACCAGGAGAGTACAACCCTCTATACCCACCGCCACCATGCCATTAAAATTAGGTCAGAAGGAAAACACCACATTATAACCTTTATATTTCCCACTTCCTCTCTCTCTCTCTCTCTCTCTCTCTCTCTCTCTCTCTCTCTCTCTCTCTCTCTCTCTCTCTCTCTCTCTCTCTCTCTCTCTCTCTCTCTCTCTCTCTCTCTCTCTCTCTCTCTCTCTCTCTCTCTCTCTCACTGCTCGGCTCTGTTTGGACAGGTGATAGAAAACTGCAAGCGAAGTCATCATCCCACGGCTACACGCAATATACCTCATAGGAGCCTCTGACGTGTTCCAACACAAACATCACCCATTGTGGGTCAAACACAGAACACGTATATCCTACCACTTAAGTTATACCTTCCTTTAGGGTATACCTTCCTTTAGGGTATACCTTCCTTTTAGATTATACCTTCCGTTTAGGTTATACGTAACTTCAAGGTTATACCTTCCTTTTAGATTATACCTTCCTTTAGGGTTATACCTCCGTTTAGGTTATACCTTCTGTTTAGGTTATACCTTCTGTTTAGGTTATACGTAACTTCAAGGTTATACCTTCCGTTTAGGTTATACCTTCCTTTTAGGTTATACCTTCTGTTTAGGTTATACGGAACTTCAAGGTTATACCTTCCGTTTAGGTTATACCTTCCGTTTAGGATATACGTAACTTCAAGGTTATACCTTCCGTTTAGGTTATACCTTCCGTTTAGGTTATACCTTCCGTTTAGGATATACGTAACTTCAAGGTTATACCTTCCGTTTAGGTTATACCTTCCTTTCAG
>CM051014.1:7268296-7273296 GCA_027704905.1 Muraenolepis orangiensis | reverse complement strand
TCGAGGTGTCCTTGAGCAAGACACCCTAACCCCTAACTGCTCCTGACGTGCTGGCTGTCTCCTTGCATGGCTGACTGACTCCGCCGTCGGTGGATGAATGAATGTGTGTATGAATCGGTGAATGTGAGGCATGACTTGTAAAGCGCTTTGGATAAAAGCGCTATATAAAAGCATCCATTACCATTACTACTACTACTACTACTACTACTAATAATAATAATACTATGACTGAATGTATTCCTGTACTCCCCTTCTCCTCTCCCAGGGTGGAAATCCGAAAGGGGCTGAACTCCCTGCATCGTGAGATCCCAGGAGGAGACACCTGCATGGACATGGGTCTACGGCTGGTAGGTCTGGGTGTAGAACATCTGCTGCTACTCTCTCCTCTACTAGCTATAGGAGTGGGAGGGCTATGTGCTCCAATCCTCGTCCCCCTCATGTGTTCCATCTCCTTGTGGAGGTAGCTTGTAACTTCTTGCATCTTGTGTTCCGCGTGCACATGCACGGGAAGCATCACTATCACACGTGTATATCTGTGTTGTTGTTAAGTGTTGTTATATACCTGTGGAATCGTTTGTATTTACTACTTTACTTGACTTTTGTCAAGTTTGATCGCATGTTTTCACCCTCACTCGTGTTTCGCTGTTGGACGAAAGTGTCGGTTGTGCTCAATCTGTAAAAAAAGTAAATGATATCTTGAGTCATGTCTCGTGTGGTCTGACCGTATCGCTGTCTTCTCACTTCAAGGCAAATGCGCAGATATACCACGGGAACTTTGGTAAGCACGTCTCGAACACACACACACACACACACACACACACACAGAATTTAGCTTCAATGATCAACAATGTTTTCCGCGCTTAACACGTAGCTTTCTCTCCAAGGCACGGCCAGTGTTATAATCGCACTGACGGACGGAGAGCTACAGGAACACCAGCTGGCCGATGCTCAGCTGGAGGTGGGGTGACTATGAATATAACCCTAACCCTATCTACTACTGTATGGCCTACAACTCCCCTTATAACTCTCTACTATCTACTACTGTACGGCCTACAACTCCCCTTATAACTCTCTACTATCTACTACTGTGATGACTCTCTACTCCTAACTACTGGACTAACCATTTTACTCTCTGCTTCTAACTCTATACTAACTCCACTGTTCTAACTGTTTATTCCTTATAGCGTGCTGCTTTCTCTCCACTCCTGCACTGAATGAAGCCTATCTACTCTGTAACTAACTACTACCGTATTAACTCTTCTACCTTCCACCGACCTTCTGCGTTAACATTGACCCATAAATGCTGTTTGTGACGCCGTGAAGATGGACCGTGTTGTTGACCATGTGTCTTGACCAACAGGCGGAGAGGGCCCGGTCTCTCGGCGCCATCGTCTACTGCGTTGGAGTGAAACAGTTCAACGAGACTCAGGTAAGACAAACGACTGGAATTGAATTCAATGATGGTTTCAACACACGTCAAAATTCCCATCCTACAAACAACACGACAAAGTCATCAAAGTGTGATACATATATTGTAATATGCTCAAACCACGATGGATACTTTGGAATAAACTCGGTTAGGCTAGGAAAAGTCAGGTTTAGAACTGAAAACGTTTCCAAGTACGCACTCCAGCACTTAACTTCAAGACTAGCTAGAGGGCCCTCAGAAGAGCTGCATACCTCCGCCACACCAACAAAGTTCCTTGGATCCGGATCTGCGCCAACATCTAATCAACTGTTCTTTGGCCCATAAGCAATCTAATCACCACGTTTTGTTCAATTCTGTGTTCCGAGTTATCTTTCTAACAGACAAACAAACAGATGGGAAGATGGGGCCGTTAAACATAACGGCCCCATCTTCCCCCATAACCGCCCCATCTTCCCCTATAACCGCCCCATCTTCCCTATAACCGCCCCATCTTCCCCCATAACCGCCCCATCTTCCCCTATAACCGCCCCATCTTCCCCTATAACCGCCCCATCTTCCCTATAACCGCCCCATCTTCCCCCATAACCGCCCCATCTTCCCTATAACCGCCCCCATCTCCCCCTATAACCGCCCCATCTTCCCCTATAACCGCCCCATCTTCCCTATAACCGCCCCATCTCCCCCTATAACCGCCCCATCTTCCCCCATAACCGCCCAATCTTCCCTATAACCGCCCCATCTCCCCCTATAACTGCCCCATCTTCCTATACGCCCTCTCCATAACCGCCCCATCTTCCCTATAACCGCCCCATCTTCCCCTATAACCGCCTCATCTTCCCTATAACTGCCCCATCTTCCCCTATAACCGCCCCATCTTCCCTATAACCGCCCCATCTCCCCCTATAACCGCCCCATCTTCCCCCATAACCGCCCCATCTCCCCCTATAACCGCCCCATCTTCCCCCATAACCGCCCCATCTTCCCCTATAACCGCCCCATCTTCCCCCATAACCGCCCCATCTTCCCTATAACCGCCCCATCTTCCCCTATAACCGCCCCATCTCCCCCTATAACCGCCCCATCTTCCCCCATAACCGCCCCATCTTCCCCTATAACCGCCCCATCTTCCCTATAACCGCCCCATCTTCCCTATAACCGCCCCATCTTCCCTATAACCGCCCTATGTTCCCTATAACTGCCCCATCTTCCCCTATAACCGCCCCATCTTCCCTATAACCGCCCCATCTTCCCTATAACTGCCCCATCTTCCCTATAACTGCCCCATCTTCTCTATAACCGCCCCCATCTCCCCCTATAACCGCCCCATCTTCCCTATAACCGCCCCATCTTCCCTATAACCGCCCCATCTTCCCTATAACCGCCCCATCTTCCCTATAACTGCCCCATCTTCCCTATAACCGCCCCCATCTCCCCTATAACCGCCCCATCTTCCCTATAACCGCCCCATCTTCCCTATAACCGCCCCATCTTCCCTATAACCGCCCCATCTTCCCTATAACCGCCCTATCTTCCCTATAACTGCCCCATCTTCCCCTATAACCGCCCCATCTTCCCTATAACCGCCCCATCTTCCCTATAACTGCACCATCTTCCCTATAACCGCCTCATCTCCCCTATAACCGCCCCATATTCCCTATAACCGCCCCATCCTTGATGGTGGAGGTTAACTAGTGAGCGCACAAGGCCGCCATCCTCTGCAAACGTCCCCACCTCTGCAAACCCTCAACCTCATAGCGTATATACGCCTGAATACGTGTTTTTGAAAGCCAGGTGTTGCATTGACAACCAATCTTTTAACTTGTCGTGGTGTAGAACCGATCTTTTTGTGAGGGCTTGTTTGTGCACCGCGAGGATCGCCACACAATTTCGTCGTACTTGACGCGATGACAACAAAGTACGCTCTGCCGATCTCCAGTCAGTTCTTCGTGAGAAGCACTACATCGTCCCGCATATCGAAAGTGGCACGACCGCGTTTAAAAAAATAAATAAAACGACAAGGAGACAGATGGTTAACGCATCGGCAACAGAGTTAACATCGTGTTCCCGCACCTACGTACTCACCACTTTGCGGTTCCTCCGTAACCTATCATTTAAACACTTCCTGAGTGACCAAGCCAATCCCCAGAAAAATGTAGTTCTAGTTTTTTTCTTTAGAGGGGTGTGGGGGGGGGGGGGGGGCACTCTTAGGTCGGTTTGGCCGACTGTCTCTCAGATCGGTTTCGAGACTATGTCGTTTCGATGATAATATTCATCTAACCGCTACCTCGATGTTTGGGCTTCCTGTGTGTTTGGTATTGAACCTGGATCCTGACCCAGGGGGATGGCTCCGATACGACGCCTCGTCCTGCGGGGTAGTGATCCATGATACAAGCTGTTGTGTATTGATTGTAAATGCTCCTATTATGTGATTAGGCATAATGTGAGGGTCGTTACGGGAGAATAGATGTTGGTCCCTTTAGTTACGGCTCCCTGCCAAGTGGTCTGTGTTTAGTTTAAATACCGTAACCCAGCAAGTGGACACACACACACACACACACACACACATATACACACACATACTCTACTACACACACACACACACACACACACACACCACACACACACACACACAGTGATGTCAAGACATACGTCATATACGTGCGTGTGTCTGTAATTTGTTATGATTGCATTGTGGCTTGATTTTCTGAATTACATTAGTATGTAACTTTACCAGTGAAAAGTGTAGTATTGCTGATAATGGATTGTGGTGTGGCTGATAATATGCTTTTTCTTCTTCTTCTCCTCCTCCAACTCCAAATCCCTCAAATGTCTCTCTCTCTCTCTCTCTCTCTCTCTCTCTCTCTCTCTCTCTCTCTCTCTCTCTCTCTCTCTCTTTGTACCTCTCTCTGTACCTCTCTGTCTCTCTCTACCCTCTCTCTCTACCTCTCTCCACCTCTCTCTCCCTTCCTAGCTGGCCACCATCGCAGACACAATCGAGCATGTGTTTCCAGTGCTGGGGGGCTTCCATGCCCTGCAAGGGGTCATCGACTCGGTAAATAAACCGCACACCAAAGAAGAAGAAAAAAAAAACCAAGCCCCCCCGAGGATGTAGCCATTTTAGAACCTCTGGCCCCTCTGCTGATGTCCAATTTTTTTCTAGAATCTGAGCGAAGACATCTATACGATGTAAAGCGCTATGTAAACTGTTCCAAGTTTTCAAACGCTTATCGCTTCACCAGCTACGCCGTCCGTCCGTTTTTCCTTTTTTTTTATCTTTCTGAAATGGCTTAAAAACAGACAAAGTTGATTTTCCACTCGCCCCTCTCCGGAGGGAGGTTTACATTTCAGTGGCGTGATGATGACGTCATGCCGTAGTACAATAGAATGCTTACTGCCCCATTCCCTCCCGCAGTTTGACATTCTAGAACACAATACTACAAGATACTACAAGAATACTACACACAATCAAATAAAAAAAATGAACCTATAAAGAACAATAAAGCAATGTGTTGTATTGTGCAAAAAAAGCATTTAAAAAAAGCATTTTTAAGTGCCAGTAGTGCAGTCATGC
>CM051014.1:7255796-7263296 GCA_027704905.1 Muraenolepis orangiensis | reverse complement strand
CTTTCATCTCAAGTCCTTCTCACTGCTATCCTTAACTGACCAACATCCTCTGGCTCTGTCAGTAAGCTCTCTCTCTCTCTCTCTCTCTCTCGCTCTCACACACACACACACACACACACACACACACACACACACACACACACACACACACACACACACACACACACACACACACACACACACACACACACACACACACACACACACACACACACACACACACACACACACAGCCCAGACTGTTTTGCAGTTAAACTCCCCCAGTCCCCAGCTGGTTGTTGTCAACGAGGTATGCAGCTCATCAGGAACTTAACCTACTTAGCCCCCTCTCCCCATCTCTCTCTCTCACACACTCTTTCTCTCTATCTCTCTTTGTCCCTCTCTCTTTTCCTTCTCACAACAACAAGATGAGCACAGACACTCTGTACACACACACACACACACACACACACACACACACACACACACAAGTGTGGGTATGTGTTTGTATGTGTTTAATCTGGACCTTGTTACAGCAAGTGTTTGTCCGGTCGGCAGAGGCAGGATGTTTAATTGTCAACCCGCTCGAGGACCCGTTCCGGTCAGCGCCACTGTTTTGAATTCCCCCCCCCCCCTCCTTCTCACGCCTTGAAACCTACCATATATATTCTGCAAAGACAGTCGAGTAATATCTACCACTTCGGCTAAAAGCAGAAGACCACATCTGGAATCCATTTTGTGTTTTGACCTGACAGGGGAGGGGATTTAAAAGGGAGTATAGTAATCTCAGACGGACCAGGCGGAGCCTATACCTTAGTGCCTTTCAGTGACGTCATGGACGGAAAGAACATCCAGGCATGTCGTGTTCCCGAATCTACCCTTGTGTTTATACCCCGATCAACAGGTCCTTCGACCCAGCTGTCTCTGGAAGGTTCCCTGGGGTTTTTTTTTCATTCATCGAGTCCAGAAGAAGCAGCAGATTGGTGTCTTCTGTGTTTGAAGCTGTCTGCGTGTTCCCTGTGTAGGCCCACGCGGTGTAGTTTTGACACGGTACAGCGTACTGTACAGTGGCAGCATGCTGTATCACACCGACACATGAGGCTCCAGGCCTCATGTCAGACAGACAATAACACACAATTGACCACACGCACACACACACACACACACACACAGCCTGTTTGGTGCTCTCACACTGGCCCTAGACATGGTTACATTTTATATTTATTTTTGGCCAAATGGGACATCTGTGACAACATAATGGTCCTCTCTTATGTTTATCCCATATCTCCTGTCATGTTTCTCCCATATCTCCGGTCATATCTCTCCCATATCTCTGGTCATGTTTCTCCCATATCTCTCCCATATCTCCGGTCATGTTTCTCCCATATCTCTCCCATATCTCCGGTCATGTTTCTCCCATATCTCTCCCATATCTCCGGTCATATCTCTCCCATATCTCCTGTCATGTTTCTCCCATATCTCCGGTCATATCTCTCCCATATCTCCGGTCATGTTTCTCCCATATCTCTCCCATATCTCCGGTCATGTTTCTCCCATATCTCTCCCATATCTCCTGTCATGTTTCTCCCATATCTCCGGTCATATCTCTCCCATATCTCCGGTCATGTTTCTCCCATATCTCTCCCATATCTCCGGTCATGTTTCTCCCATATCTCTCCCATATCTCCGGTCATGTTTCTCCCATATCTCTCCCATATCTCCGGTCATGTTTATCCAATATCTCCGGTCATGTTTCTCCCATATCTCTCCCATATCTCCGGTCATGTTTATCCAATATCTCCGGTCATGTTTATCCAATATCTCTGGTCATGTTTCTCTCATATCTCCGGTCATGTTTATCCAATATCTCCTGTTATGTTTCTCCCATATCTCCTGTCGTGTTTCTCTCATATCTCCGGTCATGTTTCTCTCATATCTCCGGTCATGTTTCTCTCATATCTCCGGTCATGTTTCTCCCATATCTCCGGTCATGTTTCTCTCATATCTCCGGTCATGTTTCTCCCATATCTCCGGTTGTGTTTATCCAAATGCGACCCAGCTTTGGAACACTTCACTTGAACTTGATAGCCTTGTGTCCTGCTTGTGTTCCGATTAAATTCGGTTTTGTTTAGTCATTTAGAACACAGTAATTTCAGAGTCATTAAGGGGCAGGTTAGGGCAATCTCGCCCGTAAGTGTGTGCATACAGGTCGGGGCTGCAGACATTGTGGGGAATCGAACTCAGTAACCTTAAAGCACCCTGACCCGTTTTCCCATTGTGTTTATTTTCTGTTGTTTTCTTCTCCCCAGGGTCATTTATCTGCAAGTCAGCATGAACGAGGGGCTGTCCTTCATCACCAGTAACGTGCACATCACGACCACAGAGTGTGTGAGTATAAACGTGCACATGCCCACAGTAGACAGTGTGATATCCTGGTGATCGTGCACACACATACACACACACACACACACACACACACACACACACACACACACACACACACACACACACACACACACACACACACACACACACACACACACACACACACACACACACACACACACACACACTGAGCATCATCCCCCTTCATCCTTTCCCGTTTCGTAATTGAGGACGTGAAGTTCAGTCCAGACTCCGAGTGAACTCTTCTGTCCACAGACGCTGATTTGTTTCAATATCCATTTCTTGGAATACAAGGTTTTCCAAGATCATAATAATAGCAACAGCTTTATCCATTTGAGTTACAAGAATGTTTCTTTTCTGTCCGGAAAACAAAAATGTTTTTGTGATCTTGGGATCTTGTGGGGACCAAAAGTGAATCGAAAAACCCCCACCAAAGTGAACATCTCACTCCCATGGTTTCTCCCAGAGAGAATCCCCAAATGCGTGACGGAGGAACAATACATTTCAACATGAAAGTCCACCCCCTCCTCCTTCAGTCCACCCCCTCCTCCTTCAGTCCACCCCCTCCTCCTTCAGTCCACCCCCTCCTCCTTCGGTCCACCCCCTCCTCCTTCAGTCCACCCCCTCCTCCTTCGGTCCACCCCCTCCTCCTTCAGTCCACCCCCTCCTCCTTCAGTCCACCCCCTCCTCCTTCGGTCCACCCCCTCCTCCTTCTCCTCACCACACACTCACCCCACACCACTCCCTCCTCCCACACATCATATCCTGGAATGGGGTCCGTTTTGTGGCGTTGACGGGATATAAAATGCCCAATTAGACATGCTAGAACAATTAGCAGCGTGGCGTGTTTGTGGCTCCAGCCCGCCATGTGGAGCTCGCTGAAGAATTCAATCCGTGGAGATTTGACAAGTTTATAGTACGACAGAGAGTGTACAGCGGGGCGGTCACTGGATAGCTCTTCTCTGGTTGATGAAAACGGTCCCGCTTGGCCATTGGCTTCCTGTAAGCAGCTGGGGTTTAGAAGGTGAACCTAAAAGTGTGTTGTTGTTGTTTGTTTAGAATTGCATGTGACTCAAACTGTCGGCTTTGTTTTTTTTCATGTAAATGATTTCATGTTAACCCGGAATAAACCGGAAATTTTGTTTCGGTCAACCAATCAGCCAAAGGGGTCAACTCCCTCACACCCCCGTGAGCAGATGATGAGAGAATGACAGAAGGCTGATTTACACAGAAACCCAAATATCGCCTGTGGACTTAAAATTCAAAAACATTTGACAGCGTGAAGAATGTGACCAGATGTGATCTTCAGTTTGTGGTCGGTAATAGAAAACATATTCGCCACATTTGACCCAGTTTTGCATTTGTCCAACAACCCAGATGTTTGTGTCTTTGACCGTACAGTTGTGTTCGCAAACAGGGCAGGTATACATTATATATATACATTATCATTTACATGATACATGTCAGACCATGGATACATGCCAGTTCTATGCACTCTGTTCTAATGCCAATGATCGTACCAATCATACCAATGCTAACGTGATGAGCGGTTTTATGATTTGTTTATTGTGTGTGTGTGTGTGTGTGTGTGTGTGTGTGTGTGTGTGTGTGTGTGTAGTTTGACGGGACCATCCTGCTGATCACCTTGCTGGTGTTGTTCCTGCTGCTGGCCATGCTCTTCATGTGGTGGTTCTGGCCGCTCTGCTGCACCTTGGTCAGTCACCAATGGCGACAAACGCACACCGTCCTCAGTGACAACCCACACCGTCGCCAATGACAACAACCCACACTGTCGCCAATCACAACAACCCACATCGTCGCCAATGACAACAACACACACTGTCCCCAGTGACAACAACGCACACCGTCCTCAGTGACAACCCACACCGTCGCCAATGACAACAACGCACACTGTCCCCAGTGACAATGCACACTGTTGCCAATGACAACAACGCACACCGTCCTCAGTGACAACAACGCACACCGTCCCCAATGACAACAACGCACACCGTCCCCAATGACAACAATGCACACCGTCCCCAATGACAACAACACACACCGTCCTCAGTGACAACCCACACCGTCGCCAATGACAACAACGCACACCGTCCTCAGTGACAACCCACACCGTCGCCAATGACAACAACGCACACCGCCCTCAGTGACAACCCACACCGTCGCCAATGACAACAACGCACACCGTCCTCAGTGACAACCCACACCGTCGCCAATGACAACAACGCACAACGTCCTCAGTGACAACCCACACCGTCGCCAATGACAACAACGCACACCCGTCCCCAATGAGGACAACACGTATCGCAGATGACAACCATTGTCACCATGACAACACACTGTTACATGATACAAGATATTTCTCGATATTTTTATTTTTATTTTTATTTATATAGATTATATTATATTCGATTATATTTATATCGATTATAGATTATTTATAGATATAAACCCATGATCAGCAAGGAAACCGCATGCCGCATGTACAAGCCTGACCTCAGCCATGCTCCTAAAGTGCCTTTGAGCAAGGCATACGCTTTTGTCTTGATTACATTAGAAGCTAAGGCGGCCGCATTTCAAAATAAAGGTCCCCAAAACTCTTGGGTGTAGCAATAGTTTACCGTTGACCCTCAACCTTTACCCAACATTAGTCATTGACAGTCACTGTGAAGTCAGAAGTGATAACTACTTGTATGCGATGATGACCATTCTGAGAAAGTATTCTTTCTCCCCTGTCCCAGGTGATCAAGGAACCGCCTCCACCTCCTCCCCCAGAGCCCGTAAGTACACACACACACACACACACACACAACAAATAGACAATACACACACACACAGACACTCAGACACGATACATACAAACACATACACACACACACACGCACACACACACACAAACACACCCACACACACGGTAGACACGATAGACACACAGTGTGTGTCTATATATATATATATACAACATGTACGTATATCATTATGGTTTTTCCGCATTCTTTCTCGCTCAGATTTATGGAACTAGATCAATGGGAGACAGAGAAAAATAGAGAGAGGGACTACATAAAGAGTACAGAGTGTCTCTCTCTCTCTCTCTCTCTCAATCTCTCTCTCAGATAGGACCACATTAAGACACAGTGTAAACGCAGTCGGACGATCATAGACATGCAACTATTGGCGCACATACCCAGTAAGTAAGAGCAGCCTATTATATACACATCAGTCTGGGTCAGTGGTTTGGGGCTCTGATAGAATGTGCTGGCACGTGTGTGTTCAGGGTTTGATGTCATGATGAATGGCTGGAAGGGGATGCCGCTATAATCTGGTTGGTTTCTGGAGCAGAAAAGCAAGCGCTGCTTTGTTATCTTTAGCGTGTAAAGATCCCGCGGACGATTTTTCATTATTTTCCTTTCGGGGTAGCGACTAACATTAACGGTGACATGATATTTATCTCATGCGAAATTGCGAATTGTGTGCGCGCTCTGATCCAGCCACCGCACGGCCGTTGGAAAGCATCAGTTCTCCTTCCATCGTCGAACATCACAGAAGTTTTTGCGATAGAGCGCGACTTCTGAAAACCCTGCAATGTTGCGCGTGCACACACACACACACACACACACACACGCGCACACACACACACACACACACACACACACACACATACAAACACACACAAACGTGCACGCACGCACACGCACACATGCACATATACACACACACACACACGCGCACGCACATACACACACGCACATACACACACAACACACACACACACACACACACACACACACACACACACACACACACACATACACACGCATACGCATATTCAAACACACATGCAACTATCGCAACTACCATGATTACACATTAACCCCAGATGGGAAATGTGTGTGTGTCGCAGCAGTTATTAGATCAATTATTATTAGAATTAGAATTTAGACATACAAAAAAAACCACACATCTCTACATCTCCCCAAGCAGGTAAACACAGAACGTACGTATGTCCACGTTGTGATCCTAGAGGTGACCATTATACCGCGCTACGCTGTTGACTCACACCAATGAGCGCCATCAGACGCCATGGGGCTCCCCGTCCCTGATCACAAACGTCTGATGTGTTTTCACCAGGAGTCGGACGACGAGGACGGCCTCCCCAAGAAGAAGTGGCCCACGGTGGACGCCTCGTACTACGGAGGCAGAGGGGTGGGGGGCATCAAGAGGATGGAGGTGAGGCTCTAAGAAATGACTCCATAGATAGACCCATAGACCTATAGCCTCCATAGACTCCATAGACCCATAGACCCATAGACCTATAGCCTCCATAGACCCATAGACCTATAGCCTCCATAGACCCATAGACCCATAGACTCCATAGCCTCCATAGACCCATAGACTCCATAGACCCATAGACCTATAGCCTCCATAGACCCATAGATCTTTAGACCGACATAGGCCCTTACAGTGCTAAGTGCTTCACAACAAAAGCAAAATCGAATTAAATAAAACAGAGAAATCATGGAGGGCATAATAAAAAGTATTGTTACAAAAAAAGATCCGTCAAAATATATAAACAGTCCACACTACACTAAGCAGATTAACACATTCTAAAGAAACGAGTTTTAAGAAGACACGGCCACGGCCACAGCTAGTGTGACGAGCGCTGTCCTCAAGAACGATTGTTGTTCTTTTGTAACTATTTAGACAATTTTACACAGCCTCCACCCTCCATCCCCAGTGGAACCAGGTAGAGTACATGAAAGGGTTTGTCGGAGAACGTGTAACAGTGTGTGTGTGTGTGTGTGTGTGTTCATGGCAGGTGCGCTGGGGGGGGAAGGGTTCCACCGAGGAGGGCGCCAAACTGGAGAAGCCCAAGAATGCGGTGGTCAAAATGCCCGAGCAGGAGTACGAGCCCTTTGAGCCCAAACCCAAGAAGGCTCACAACAGGAAGGCCCCCCAGGACAGGAAGTGGTACACACCCATACAGGTAAAGAAACACACCCACACACAATACACACACGCACACAAACACAACAGCACACACACACAAACATGCACACACACAAACACACACAAACATGCACACACACACAAACATACACA